>JAFBJR010000258.1:9077667-9518255 GCA_016785285.1 Brachirus orientalis | reverse complement strand
GCAGACATATTTACTTTTCTTTTCCACCCCATAAAACATTAGATTTTTTTTGTTTTATATCAACGTACAGCCCTCTCCTCCTCCTCCTCCTCCTCCTTTTATTAGTGCACTGTTACCTGTTACAGTACATTGCCTTTCTGTGCTGTTCTGCAGCAACATGCATTTCATTAAAAGGGCCCTTACATACAAATCCTATGCATCATATTTTATTTTATATTGTTGCAAGTGATTAAAAACTCCACAGGCTATGTTTAGGTAAGGCTGGATATGGAACACTGTATTTAATACATGGCTGAGTGGCAAAAAATGAGGGTTTTATTATACTCTACGCCCAGCCTGTATGAGCTTTACTGACACCAAAAATCAAAAAATCGTAAAGCTTTTACAACTCTCTACTGAAAGAGTAAAGAAAGAAATACAAATTTAATAGTCAATTTTATGTCAAATTCAGTCCACATTTTCTAACAAGAATCTGAATGCAAAAACACCATGTTCTGGAAATATGGATCTTTCACTCTACAGGAATAGTTCCAGCCTCGAGAGTTGTCCACTGCCACCAGCATTTTTTTACAGATTTTAATGCCGGTTCTGGGGAGCAAACAAGCAAAGCCCCCTGCTTTAACTGATGTGTACCACTGCAGGGTTTCACTGGTCGAAGGTACAGCATGTTCCCCTGAAAGCTATTTCCATGCAGCTGTGATATTCTTTTTGGATGACTAAAAATGACATGCAGCCATTGTGGCAATGTTCCTTCCTATTTCTGCAAAACTAGGTTATGTATGTTGATAACTGTTCAGGAGATCTATATACCTTTTATCCCTGTCTGACATGTTATTGATCAAATAGCTTCAAACTAATATAACATTCAGACATAATGAGGTGGTTGACCTTGATCTCTCAACTGAAAACTTGCAGCACATTAAGTAAGAACAAATTAGTAACATAGAAGTACTATGGTTTATTTAACCATATTAACTTTTGCTGATCAGTTTAAGAGATTATTGCCTCTGAAGGTTGACAGTGCTGTCTGATAGGATTATTCAAACTAGTCAACTAATTTGCATTACACAAGAAAATAAGCAACCAAGTTTTGGCATTACGGATCAAAAATGCTTAAACTTTCAGCATCATTTAGATAAAATTGAGCTGAAACAGAACAAGATTTTCCTTCTCTAGCCTTCTTTTTCTCTGTGGTCTCTGTACACACGACCTCTACTGCACATCTGTATGTCCTGAAAGAGGGATACTTCCTCTTCCTAGAGTTTCTTCAATTTTTCCCCCCATAATTTTTTTTTCTTTACCCAAACAGAGGATGTTGCTGCACAAACAGACGCTCAATTTTGGTATAAAAAACCATAAATTCTGTCCCTGATACACCTGATCTTCACGCTTACTTTACTTATTCCATTGTAGTTTGGATTGGCAAAAAAAGATATTTGGTAACAATAACACAGTTAACCACGTTCACCGCCTGTTTGGTTCCTATAAGCCTCAAATGTACTGTCTGTTTTAGTGTGGATGCAGATAAGTTCTGGTTATGGAGGTGAAAAGCATGTCTGGACACAGATCAACACATGTGCTTCATACACAACATGCTCCGCGCTGGTCTGGTAGTAAGGACAGAGAGCCTCCATCTCAAAAAGTTAGTGTTTAAGAACCTGGGGGTGAGACTCAATCAACTGTTTTCATAGCGATTGTGCTTGAACTAACAAGATAAACAACACATGCTCTATCAGGATTCCTCTCTGTCTCCATGACAGTTCGCACAACCCAGTCACTCACTGAAGAACATTTTGGCGACACCATGTTGCTGGAAGAGCACATTGCAATTTGGCGAAATTAGGGTTCTGTTTGGCATCGTCTTCAAAGCTTGTTGCCTTTGTAGATAAATCCTAACAGGCTACACAATATGTTTTGTCTAAGCTATAGGAGAGAACTGTGAACTCAAGCCTGAGCTTGTAAGCTGCCACAGAAGGAAATGAATGAACACCCACATTCCCAACAAAGCAGAGTTTAAGAGAAGAAAAGTGGAGGAAAAGCAGAGGCTGTTTTGAGTGATGTTCTGTCTTATATGGAAGAAAAATGACTTTGGTGATGACTGTGCTTAAAGGTTTGTGTCAGCACTGCATTTCATCATCACGGATTACAGTTGTTTGAAATGAGCTCTTCATTATTTACTTTTGAATGGTAATTTTAAAGGACATTTTGGGACTATTTGTTTACGTTTGTTTACCAAGAATTAAATGAGAATATATCATTTGTGCCTGTTACTGCAACAGTTGTTGGTTTAGCGGCAAAGAAAATTGGGGGAGGCAACATTATGCAACATTATGGTCAACTGCAGAAAATAGGGATATTCACATTTTTCACAGTTTTCATCTTGATCAAATACATTTTACTATGCAATTTTATGTTTAGACAAAAAGTATGTTTAAGAAGCATGTCTAATGCCTACGGAAGCTGGGCGTGGCCATGGTCACTACTATATTTTCTCATTCCATTATCTTGTGATCACAGAATTTTCATGAGATAACAAGGTTTGTCTTCTTATGGTCGTCTCGCAATAAGACACCGTGCAGTTTCTGCCTGTGTTAAACCTTCACTGTACAGCCTGACAGATGCACCGATCACTTGATTTCTCTGTTTTGTGACATTTTTATCTATTGGCAAATGCCAGAGTCTGTGGTGTAGGCACTGGTACTCATCTTTAATTAAAAAAAAATAATCATAAAGTGGGAACAACCTTTTCATTTTATTTGTTCTCTACTATCATGAGAAAACCATGGCTGTTCATGGCTTTCGTAAATATCAGACATTACAATTAATGTAAAATATCAATGACACATCGTACCTGGAAAATTTAAAAAGGAATTAAGAATGTAACAGCTTTGGGTCACTCATTCCTCAGAATGAGAGTAGAATTAACATAAACCCATTGATTTCCTTTAAATTGGTAAATCTGAATCTGGTGCTCATTTAAACAACACAATGTTGATGCACAAGTTAGCACCGTCAAACTCTCATCTCTGACCTCCAAGGACCACCGCGTTAAACAGGAGACTGCCTCTCATTACTTATCCTTTTATCTCTTGTCTCATTATACCTTCCTCTTTTTTCCTATTGCTGTTTTTGCAATGCAAATCTGCTGCCTAATTTATCAGCAGCTGTTTACAAAGGCAAGAGGGGGAGAAAAATAACTCATCCTATTAGTGCTTCAAAATTTGGGCACTTGAGGAAGTAGCGAGGGTGTGAAAGGAGAATATTTCCGTCATCCCTTAATGTTGCTTTTTACACCCATGTGTGAGTTCCTGCATATGAAGGAAAGAGAGGCTTCCTCTAATCTTCGCAGTGCGGCATCAGGTCTGAAGTTAACTAATGTGCATGTGCAGATATCTCATCCTGGATGGCGGATGATAGCTCAATATGTGTCATAACTGCACGCCAGTATAGCTTGCTGTGTTTTCCTCCTGTAGTGCAAGTCAATATGTTCAGTAGTTGTAGATGTGGGTGTCGCCTAATGAAACCCAGTCAGCGTGGCTGATACCATCACCAAGTCACAGTGCCAAGCCTCGATAACACCATGCTCCTCTCCTTCTTTGGAGCCATGGCAAGTGTCCTGGTGAGCTCTGCGGGATCTTACATATTAATACTCCTCGACATTTTCTGGGTGATAAGCAGCCTGGGTATAAATATTCTATTTTATGAAACCACTTCAGCACAGCTTCCTCCATAAGAGATGGTCTCTGGCCATTTTCTCTTCACAGACTCGTATCTGGAAACAAATGCTCTATCCTCCACATCCTGTATGTCTTAAGGATGCATCACCACAGCAGCCAAAAGATAATGTATAATGGAAGGTCTGCCAGAGTATGAAAAGGGTGAGATTCATATGGTCACTGAATTGTGCGATATGAAATTGCTTGGGTGTGAGTTGATAAGACTGATACATGTGCATCTGCTCAATTGGAAGCAACAGTCAGCAGCCGGTGAGCTGAGTTTAGCTTACAATGACGTGATTTTGGTTGTAAAAATAACCATCAGCTATTATAGAAAATGGACATCGCCTTCCGGTTTATAAAGTGAAGCTTAGCAAGTAAGATATTAGCCACTAGGGGGCAAAACAAGTCTGTTTGAATGGAAGTCTAATGGAAACATGAGTCGAGTTCTCACTTGATTTATAACAGTGGTAAACATTTTTCTGAGGTGGTGTCCATCACTACTTTCAGGTCTTCTTCAATAGAACATACAGATGTCGTATTGCAAATTGTTCCCATTTAGCCCAAAAATATTATCACCGCAGAGATTAATTCAATGTCAGACAATAGCGGATGGGTTTATGAATGAATCTAACAGTTACTTAAAACTCATTACTCCGTGTCGGATGCCAATTTCTTCTGCTGCTACTTCACAAACAAAGCTGAACATTAAATGTAAATAGGCTAATTTGTTACCTTGACAAAGCAAGGTTAATTGTTTTTCCATGCTGAGCTATAGTGTCTTCTCCAACATCCTATTCAAACTCCTGACAAGCAAGTGTCCAACTGTGTGTGTGTGTGTGCACACTTGTATTTGTTATCTTTTAAGGACCTGGAAGTCCTTGTGGAGACTAAAACCTGGTCCTAAAGAGCCAGAACCTCATTTCTGAGGAACTGGTTAAGGCTATAGTGATAATGCTTTGTTTAGGCTGACCAAATGAATGGAATTCAGTGTAGTGCCCTAATAACAGCATCTATGTGTGTGTGCGCGCGCGCGCGCGTGTGTGTGTGTGTGTTAGGGTTGGTTCTTCTGCATTTACACCTGTGTGTCTTTGTGCTACAGGGGGGAAAAAAATAAGTATGAAATGCAAACCTCACACACTCCTCCCCACCCCACCGCAGCCGAGTGAAAAATTCATGTTCTATTACCCCATCAAATATGAATTGCAGTTTATAAGATCACATTTGAAATTCCAGGTCACAGCTCATACATTCCCGAAACACTCACAGCATCAACATTGCCTGAGTCTATTTCTAGAAGCCGGCGTCTCACCAGCTGAAAAATGAGTCAGTTCACGTCGAGTAGAAGGTGTGAGGTAGTGTGACAAACACAGTTACCGCAGTTTTAAGTGCGAAATTATGAAGCGGGGCTACTGTACATGTGGAGATATACTGTAAATATGTGTAGCTGCCGCCACCTGCACTGAATTATGAATTATTACGAATTATGCGACTGCCTGATCACTTGTCATGGCCCGGCATGTGAGGAAATAAGGCTTGTGTCGTGTCCTGTTGTATGAACTTGTTTTGTTGGACAGTTTTGTTGGACTGCTCATGTTTCTGAATGGCCCCTCCCTTCCAGGCTGTTAACCCACAAAGTTACATTTTACTACAGCAAATGGAGATCATCCAAAGAGACAGCACCCTTACCTCTTACCTTCACCATCTCTGTTGCCACTGTAGGCAGAAGCTCGCAGCCCTCTGCCATCCCAACATGCAGTTCACCCCTCAGTCAGCTGGAGCCAAGGAATCTGCTCCAACGTACATATGCTCATGCCGAGAGAGAAATTCGAGGAGCCAAAAGACTAGCTCGGCATGTGCTAGGATTTCTAACACATCCAAGTATTTGAGGTTTTCTAATATCTAAGCCACAGCTCACTCTAGAAGCCCACAAGAAAAAAAACATGAGCTGTTGCTGCTACATTCGTCTTCAGCTGGCAAGTAGCCTACAGCATGACAACATATATATTATTCATCACAAAGAAAAGATTCCATACCTTTGATGTATGTGCATCAAAAACATATCTTACATTTTCATTTCCTTTTCCTGATCCTCTCGAAATCCACAAAAGTACTGGCAGAATGTAAGGGTTTTAGAGGCCAGTTCTTTTGACCAGTTCCACCCACAAATTGATTGGGCAACAGAAATATGTCATTCCCTTGCGATCAGTGTAAATATCCCGTGGAAGTCGGGGGAAATGCCTGCTGTCTATTCTTACACAAAGCTTCACATCTTTTTTGAGACAAAACAGCCACAAACCGAGCAGGAAAAAAAGAGCCTGTCTTGACTCTTGTGTCGCATTGGATTTCATCGTTCACTGATGAGGCCATCAGACACAGCCCACACCCTGCCTACCAAGTAAAGGGACCGTACTGTGTGAAACCGCACAGTACCATGATTGAAACAGGCATTAGAGTGTAAGAATTAAAACTAGGATTACAGAATCTGAGGCATAGAGCTAATCTACTGTAGTCCTGAAGGTCGATGCACAGGAAACACAACTCCAGTTTTTTTTAAATGTTGTAGGGTTTTGTGACACAGTGTAGCGTTTCTGTAATCCTGTAGTATGTTGACCTTCAGGGTCAATCTGTTGGAATCTGTTCAGCATATTAGGATTATTTAACAGTGTCACCTCAGAAAGATATTTTCTCATGGATAAAAGTGATGCATCCAGCCATTGAAGTAAACTATATGGTGCGCTACATGAACATACTTCTGTTGTGGTGTCAGTTGTGCTTGACTGATCTACTGCCTGTTGTGATGTGGCTCTGTGTCTGATGCTGGAGGGCAGTAAATACCTGTGATTGCAGACATCTGATGAAAAAACAACAACACAGCAGAGCCTCCTGCAGTGAGGGAGGACAAGTACAAAGAAGGATGAGCCTGCAGTGGATATATAAGAGAAAAATGCTCAGCTGTAAAGTAACGGGCGTGTTCAGAACTTTTCTCACTATCAAAGACACAGGGAGGAGGTGCATTTTGAGCAAGAACTGTTGATCTCAGCTTCCCAGTTTGAGCTGAGTTTGTGCCCTGCTTTTAAAGTCATAGAACTATTGTCAAATGAGTTCACACAATGCTTATTAAGTCTGTCAGCTCCACGTGATCTGGAATGGATTCTTTTTTATGTCTTGACAAACTGAGGCAAGAGCAACACTGCACCAGTAAAGCAGCACTGCTGCAAACAACAATTCACAGAGCCTATTTCCAAATGAAGGACAGAGCATAGAAATGTTACATTGTTATGTTCATTTAAAAAAAATAAATAAAACAGAGGCAGAATAATAACAAAACTTAAGTCTGCGTCACAAGGTCACAACCAAAATCTTCTCACCAAAGTCATTTTTCTCTCCAAACTCAACCTAAGCCTGAGAGAGTATAGACTGACCAGAACCCAATGCAGTTCATGTAAGCTGTACTGAGTTACCATGTCCCTGACATACAATTGTAACCATGGTTACTGCTAATCTCTGTCCAGTAAAGTGCAGCAGAATGGTATGATAGATATGAAATTAAACTGGATATGTTGATACACATGTACTCCAGGCTAGTCCAGCCAGCGTCACTAAAACCGAATGCAGTTTGAAAATGAATTGTTCAAAGTTTTACATCTTGTGAATTAAAATAAGTACTCACTTATCTGTTATACTCTAGGTTTGATACTTAATAAAGTTAAAATTATTGTAGTAAAAGCTAATTTATGAGATTTTATGAGCCTAAGCACATGGGAAATCATTTTCACTCAGAGTCTGGTTGTTGCTTTTTTTTGTTGGCATGCGTATACACTATATAAGGTGTACCTAATACCTGCATACCTAATAAATTGGCCAGTATACATTCTTTTGAATATTAAAAACACAAATAACCAGTTTAATAGCACAATTATATTCTTAGAATGAGAAATGTAACACAGCACTCTGTGACTCTGGCATTAACAGTGAGGACACTAGACAAACTGACATTGACAATGGAGCCAAATGTTGAAGTGATGGCGCCACATCAGCAGCATAAATAAACTGAATCAAACATTAAATAGATTCTTAATGGAATAACACTGGCAATGACAGTGTAATCCGTCTACATTTTGCCTTGATCTATTGTGAAACAACTCAAACAAATGAGCACAAGTGAGGAAAGAAGTTGACTTCCACTGTCTTTTTCACTCCATCTTTCTGTCATCACTCATTTCTTAATGTTTCCTTCCTCTTTGTCTTCCTCTTCCTCCACACAACCCTTTGAGTCCATTTTTCCAACTTCACTATATTACAGTTTTGTGTGATAACATGTGCTGGCCTCACATTCCAGAGTTATTTGCTATTGGGTTTATGTGTGGATTCACCGCAGCAGAGAGAGAGAGTCAGGCTCCTTTTCTCAATTTCTCTCCTTGTGACAGATCCTTCATCCTCTTCGTATCCATCTTTCTTACCAGCTTGGGCCACATTGCTTCTGAAACAGGAAGAAAAGGTCAGAGCGTTAATGCACAAAGTGACGGCAGATACATCACCTAAATCTATTGTGACTTTTGGCTATATATCCTACACATGGACACTCAATTTTTATCAGGTGGAAGAGTGATGAGAGATATTGGGAATCTTAAAGCACAGCATGTCTTGGTTTGAAACAATTTTCTCTTTGTGATACTCCCATTGGTGCCATTAATTTAAATCCTAACTAATATCTGTTCCCCATATGTACAAATTTAGAATTTATATGATAAAATTGAAAGCAACTTAACACCTTTGCCTCATTTAGTATTAACAGAACTTGACAGAAGTAGCTTTGACTCAATAAAACCATAGTTTCTAACAGTTCTTTTACAGAGATTGTGGATTAAGGAGGCATTTACCCATCTTAAGCCACAATCTAGGATTTGTAAAACACCTAGATTATGGATATACCAGATATCCTGGTTTAAAATATTTTACACTGCTTTTAAACTAAACAGATAATTCTGGTGTAAGCATGCCATGTATCTTTAGCCGTACCTGTTAAGACAGGATATACTGAAATTATCTGAGATGGTCAAGCCTGGCATTCTCTGTAACCCTGGATTTCATCAGTCTGCTTTTTGTCAAACAGCATTTTAACAATGAGGTCAATGAAGCTTCAATTGACAGATTCGACCCCAAGTCAGTTTCTGCCTCTGGATATTTTCCTAATAACTCATCTCCAAAGAAAACTTTACAAAATATAATTGAAAGAAAAGTTGGTCATTGTCCCATCTACTGAAATAGGAGGTAAAGTTTATTACCTATAATGCAGCCAGCCCCCAGGGGGCGACTGAGACGGCTTAACTTCACTTAAGGTGAGCTGTCATGTCTGCAATCTTTTATATACAGGAAGTGACTGTGTGAGAATGTTATGTGGAAGCTGAAGTTACAAGATGAAAAAACTATCTCCACTGCTTGTTCTCTTACATTTAAAAAAAAAACCATCATATGAACATGTAGGTTAAAACTAAAATTTCCATCAGAGGGGTCTTAAATGGTTTTATAAAGAGATGAGCAGGACAGAGATGATTGTTTTTAATAAGACTGGAAGAAGCTTAGTCAACAGTTCAATGCCTGATTTAAAGAAAAGAAGAAAACATTTATAGGTCCATCTCTCCAATTTTATGTCTGCACTGTGGTGAATGTTTAAATTCTTCATATCAAAAATTCAGGTAAACATTTCCCACTTTGGGCTCACTGTCTATCTAAATAAAATATGAACTTGCATAACTAATAATAAGCTGATGCCACTTATATAAAAATGCCAAAATCAACCAGATTAATGGGTCTGTCTCTACTTGTAAATACTGTCAAGTCACAAACAGACAATTATACTGTAGATGTCCATAGTGCATCATGTGTATTTCCATCCTTTCTTGCACAGCTAAAGGTTTTATCTTCTCATTTTATGGCCCTTTATCCTGATTTGCTTTGCTCTCTAGACTTTCCCACTGTTTTATCACACAACAACTCCCTCATTTACATCACACTTTCACAGTAAATACTTTAAAAGAAGAGTCTTGACTGTAACTAACAGAGCACAAGAGTTGACTTTATTTTATACACTCAGGCTTTCCTTCAAATTTATCTCCCAAATTACAGCTGATGGAGGCATCTTGTCTTCCCTTCGATAGATGTAGCAGAAATGTGAGAAATTAGGGGAAGTGGAGGTAAGATGCTCTCTGTTGTCACACTCTCTGTAAAAGTACACATGAATTTGAGGCACTTTGCCAGTTTGCCACTTTAAATTGAAATGTAAGAGATGTCCACAGAGAAAAATATTACCTAGTTTTCCCTCGACCTTACAGAGATTACTTTTAGTAACTCTCGGTTAATCATTTTGGTTTTTACAGTTGGAACTTTACTGTTTTGGTTACCACTCTTATCCACTTTATTTACAGTCCAAACCAGCAGCTGTTTTCTCTGAGGAAAAAAAAAGTTCAGACCAACTAAACACTAATGGCCAAGCACTAAACAGATTGACACCAGCTGATGAACATGGTGGAGCATTTAGCAACTAAAGTGACAGATGTTTTGTATAATGTGAATTTTGGAGTTGAATATTCGATGTTGGACTAAAGCTTCATGTCCAGCAGATGTGTAAATGGGCAACTGTTCACTGCCCCAGACTGGCCAGAAATTAATTAAAGTGATTTTACAGCAACTGCAAACATGGTGCAATGTATGAATAAATGTAACCAAGAATTACAAATATCTCTTTAACCGTATTGTTAAAAGTGCACAGAAGTACTCCATGTGTTATCATTTTATATTCATGCAAATACAACAGAAACAATGATAGATTTGAGAAGTATGGATGGAAAAAACACATAACAAAAACAAAACATAAAATGCAGCTAAAGTGTCAAGATTTAAGTCAATAAATGTCAAAAAAAAAAAAAAAAATTAAGTGCAGAAAGCATTTCAAGTGCAAACCTCCACCAAGGCTGCTCAGTTTTTCTAGTGTCAATAAATTCAAAAAGGGATCTGTAACCTGATCACCAACAAAATCTAATCATTTCTTTCTTGAATGCTGGGATAATTTTATCAAAATCTATCTTCAAATTCTTATACTGTTCACAAACAAACCCTCTCTTCTCTATACCAAGGTCAAGAATGAACTGTCACTTGCAATTTTAGGAAGAAATGCATCACACAGCAGATTCACTCAAAGTGTGAACTGTAAAAATCATGTTAAATGTGTCCTGGAATATGATTATAATATTCTCAGCTGCATTATGGCTTCCTCTTAACTGAATTGTTCAAGTACAGACTTTAATCTAATTGTACGATGTGCTATGTGTAATTCTTATTATCATTAGTGTGGATATCACATTAAAGATTCTTGTAAATTTCCTGTAGAGCCCAGACTGTTGGGGTCATTAGTGAAGAGCATGATTTTTTCCCCTGCACCCTCTGTCTCTCTCCATCACTCTTTGTCCTTGTGGGTGATTAGAATGCACCCTGGTTGTCTGTCTGCTCGCTCATTAATCACCCTGCAAGACACTGGGCTGAACACTAAATATACAGTTTGTCCTCATCTCAGCACTCCAAAGTGCTATTACAGCAGAAAACCACACAGAGTCAGAAATGACTCATGAGCAGGGTTTCAGATTTGCTCGTGCTCAGCCCAGTTCCCCTGCTAATGAGTAATGTGCGTTTCCCCAATATTAAAGATTAAATCATGCTCATGTTAAAAGTCCAGTGCGTATTTATGAGAATCTCCTAAAAAAAAAAGGGAACTAAATACAAATTATAGAGGCTGGATTAGCACGATGACGACAGAAGTGACACCTAGCAGCTTGTGTATGTGCCCACTATGACGGCCACCGAAGAGCAGCTGCCATTTGTTGACACTTTCCATTGTTCTGAATACGTCATCCAGATCATTGGTCTGATTGGTTGTGGGCCTATCCAATACATACAGAGGCATTTTGATCTACATCTAATGGTCAGGCCTCTTAGAAGTGGGAAGTGACTACACCCTTTCCAGACCAATCCTCAATTTCAAATGAGATTGAGATGCTAGATGTGGAAATGGTGTTTCCATCATTTCTGCTATACAAAGGCCATCGTAGTTCCCCAATGCACTTGGGAAAGGGAGGAGTTAACATAGTCATTCTATACATTTGTTACAATCTGCAGTTTCCCCCTTTCATGTCACTGAGTCTCACTCATTCTCTCATTGGACCTTTTTAATAATTACACTTTGGCAACGAACAGCAGATATCTCACATGTTTTTTACTCTTGTTGGAAATGAGGAAAATTATCAGTCATCACCTCTGCCGGAATATATTTCTCTCGAGCGCGGAGGCAGTGAATGTTGCAGAGATGGATAGCAAATCTCCTGGCTGCATGTCGTAAATAATAACCGTAAAAAAATTTGAGCAAATGCCCAGACACCATAAAATCTTACTACTGGTACACAACAATATCAATATATCTTTCAGAGAGAGAGGCCTATAACCGGCACTACTTCCATCTTGTAACATATAATTCTGCTTTTTAGCATCACAGCAGCTCAACTTTTGATTAAATTCTCTTATTTAAAAGATTATTGCCTTTCATCTCTGTTTATTAGAACCACAGACCATGTGTAAAAAATGGATGTAACTTTATGACATAAAAAGTTTGAAAAGTCTATGAAGTAGGTCAGAAGTTGTATTTAGCCACCAGGGGGTGACACTACCTGTTGTAAATGAATACAACGGGGAGATGGAATAGTCATCTCTCTTGATTTAGACCATCAGTAAACATTCTACAGAGTTGTTAATCTCAATTCAGGTTTCAGGACTTCAGTAGAATATGATGTCAATTTGTAAATACTGTTCTCATTTGGGAGCCACATGGTGGCGTTGTGTTAATTACTGTTCCCTTGCACCAATAAGTCCCAGGTGTGTGACCTGGTCTGGACCTGGTTTACATGACCTGGTTTACATGTCCTCCCATGTCTTCTCTTGTTTTCTCTCACAGTTCAAAAACTTGCAGAGGTTATTTGGACACTAAACCGACCACAGGTGTGAATGTGAGAGTGAATGTGGATAAAGCAATAGACAATTAAGCAAAAGACATACAGGTGAACAGCAGCAAGATTGGCTGCTACTGTCCACTCATACTGCAGGTGACTTTTTGGTTTCAAAAACTGACATGGTGCTGGGCAACTCACAACGCAGGAGTTTGCTTTGTAAATGGAATCAAATTGTCCTTTTTTGATACAGTCTCAGTCTCTGTTTGTTTACATGCAAGTCTGCTCAGTCAAGTCTCTCCAAAGTTTGGGAGGGAAGGTACAGTATAGTGTACAACAGGCCCCAATAATTAGCTATTTTTTGACAGAACTACAAACACATACTGCAGAAATTCTGCCAGTTTACGTGTAACAAAAATTGAAATGGAGACACTTTCATTCCTTGAAAAAACTGCGTAACACCGGCAGACAGCTCTCTTCCCTGTTCCGTCAGTGCCACTGATAATTTGACAGTTTCAAAGACAAAGAGGGATATTTGTGATTCAGAAGAGAATGTTTAGCAGATAACAGACCAACACACACCAGAAATTCAACACAAAATGGCAGGATGCCTAATGTAGCCTACTAAACCCCTTGCATGCCAAGTCGAATCAAGTCTCCTGGGAAAAGTTGCACCCAGAAGAAAACATACAGATGTTCTGTCAAGGGTATGATTAAAAGAACAAGGTCACTCCAATAGGCAAAGCCCTGTTTATATTCTCCTTTATCTAATTATCCTGCTTCAGATGGGCATCCACCTTCAAAGACCAACCCGAGGGCAGTCATTTACCAGCAACATGAACTCATAAGCCATTATTGCTGAATGATTCACAGGCAAATATAATGAGGTCGAAGCAGTCGCTGCTCTAGTGGCATAGAAACTAACTCTCTTTCAGACATGTTTGTGTCTCAGTGTGTGAAAGTGGACTGTTTTTGCATTTAAAGCATCCAATGTTTGCTCATTGACAAATCTAAGTGAAGTACAATCTGAATAATCTTGAAAATACTACTGACAAGGCTGCAGGTGTCAGTCTGAATTAAATAACAACTCTGTCTTAAATATTCATCATCTTCTCCTGTAGAGAGTGAGTCATTTCAGCTGAGGAAACTGACAATTGTGACCCTTAACAGGACACCCTGCTGATTTTACACGTCAAAGTCAATTTAATCGTCATGAGGAGTACATAGTGTTTGAAAACTGCTCAAATATTGCCTTCTGTAGCATCACAGACTCAAGTTTGCATTTCCAAGAAAAAAAAGATAAAAACCTGCGCCACAAAAAAAAGAACACACTGCGTAGGAAGCAAATGAAAAAGAATCAATTGAGCGGCAAAATTGAAATGAAGGATTGATCATGTACTGTGTATGAAAATGGTCATAAAAGATGACTAGATAGGGACTACCATATTAAACATCATCACCCATTTCCCATTTATTCCTCTTTGTCGTGGGGGATTTGCAGAGATGGTAAAAGATTACATTACAAAGGTTCAATGTAAAATTTAGGTGATTTTTTTTTTTATTATTAACAGAAATTGAAGAAAAAAATTATACTTAATGTTTTATAATGTGTACATGTGATTTTATGAGTGGTTTTTCATTACCCCAGAATGAGCATTTTATATTTATATCAAGAGGTGAGTCAGCTCTACAGAGTCGGCTATTTTGGAAAATTATGTTTTTACAGTAGCCCATAATGTACAAACTACACACCTTTTTTTTTAGTTTTGATGCTACACTGGGAAGGGAAGGGTGAGGGAGAGCTACCTGCAAATTTTAACAACATTGCAACAAACGATTTGTTTGGTTTCGGCAGTCATGGGAATAAAACTCCTCGCAGCCAAACGCTAATGATAGAAGAGGGAGTCACTGGTTAGAGGGGGAAACAAAACAAAATGACTAAAAGCAAAACAAAACCAAATCAGACTTTTATTCAAAAGAGAAACGCAGAACGTCAACAAAAACAAGTGAGCAAGGGCATCTCCATCCTCCCTGACTGACTGTCCTCAGCTGAGGAAAACACAGGTGCAGCCACTTGGTCCTGATTAACAAGAAACCTGTCATCTCTGTCCACAACTCATTATACTGCTGTTCATGAGTTTCCATATTTTACTAATTGACAACTTAAACAAGACACACGAGTGTCATGTCCTGTATAATGACAAAAAAAGTTTTTTTTAGTACCTTTAAGTGTAATATAGGGTGTCCTGAATTGTGTTTCTGTCAACAATGATATTCGTACGTAGTCATTTTGTATAGCTTTTTAAATTCAAGGGTGTGTTCTGTTTTACATCTGTCCAGGGTGTAAACCATTTGCCCTATTTCAGATGGAGTTGGCCCCGTGACCCTTATGTGCAAGATAAAGCAGTAGACAATGAGTAACCGAAGGAATAAACTTTGTTACACGTGTACACCAGCAGTGCACAGGCGGACGGGGGCCAGAAGCATTTATCCTGTCAAACTGCTGTATGATGCAGTTTTTAGGATTTATTTCAAAAACTTTTTGTAAACCCGCAAAAACTAGCACAATGTTGCCGTTGCCTCCATCTGTCTTGACATCACTTCCTGTGTGCAGTGCATTGTACACTGCTATACTCCAAAATGAGTCATGTTAGCTGATAGACAATCAGTGTGAACTTATTTGACAATGGTTTGAATGTAACAGTTTGTTTATTACTACTACAGTTTTAACCTCTATATTTTTTATGCCATAGTCTATTAATATGTGCTTTTAAACTCATTCTAAAAGTGCAATGGATTCATATTAAATTTCCCTTAACTTTTTGTGTCTTTCATGTTTTTTCTTCCTTGTCACAAACAGCCACACACACTCTGACTCTTTTTATTCCTATGTTCAGACAGCTTCAGGATGTGTGAGGGTTGAGTTTTCCCTCCAGGTAAATATGAGTCCTGACTGTGAGGCGTATGTGTTTTTCTCTGACAGGTTGTTTGCTCGGGAAGATGTCAGCGGTTCATCTGCGGCGTGTTCGCTTTGAAACGACGCTTAGAACTCAACATGGGAACAGTGTGTTTCTGCAGGAGCTGCAGAGCAAGATGTACTGTACAGCGACTGTAAAAAGCAAAAAGAATGATGCTGCATCTTCAGTGTCAGAACTGCTGAGCACTGACCGAGCAGTATCTGTGTATACGGCTTAATCTACAGAACAAGCAGTGAATCATAAACAAGATGTCTTATTGGCTTATCGACCTTTACACACATCAAACTGGTTGCCATTTTTGTATCCCCCCCCCAACCCGATATTTCAATTTCAGCCACAATAATTCTCCACATTGCAAACTCTCACATTTCACGCTTGATTCTCTGTTTCTCGCCACGTTTATGGAAAAGCAGTTATGTTCTTCCTCTACAATTTACAGTAATGGCTCTGCAGATTTGTTTTTGCTATGCCTTTGGACGGCCATAATGTGTAGGAAGTTGCTTTATAAAAAGCATTTGTACCCTCTGTCACAGATCATCTAGCTTTGCTTCTCCTTGGAGATATTTGAATTTGCATGGCATAAACAATTTATTGACATTCGCAGCATTACGCTGTCCATTGTATAAACATTATTTACCATAGTCCTTTTAAAACACACCATTACACAGTGGTAATTGAATACATGGCCTTTAGATTTGAGAAACCAAATACTGGTGCTGTCACTGCTGATTTCCATTCATAGCAGACACATATTGATCCGGAGCAGCCTTCGGTAAATACAGGAGCACATCACCAGTAATCTCCTCTGCAGATAAAAGTGGTCTTTGACATGTGTCATAACAAAAAAAAATATGAATGAATCATTTTGTTCACAGAGGGCCGATGTGGGAACCACACTCAAGACGGAAGGAAATTAAGGAATTCAGCCAAACTAAAGAAATAATACATATACATACAATATTCTGCTTTTTTTAAAAAAAAAAATAAAAAAAATTAAATATTTTTCATTTTCATGACATTGAAAAGTCCACCTGCAGTACCATCAGGGACCATCAGTACTGCTTGGCCCTTACTTATGGAATCACTTGCATGAATAACAATAAACAAATCTCCATAGTTGTCAAAGTTCACCTCTGAAAAACCAAGGACTTCCTTTTGAATTTTCTTTCTTACTATTAAATAGTTAGTGTTCGTTAGATGAGTTACATTTAATTGACTATATTAAACAGTACGTTACGCACAAGGGACTGTTTATTTGCATTACAAAAATATCCTCGTGTAAAATTTAATGTATGCATAATTTAAAAAATATAATATATAAACAACTCAGTTAAACTCAGTGTTTTGCTGCCACAGATTTGCTTGGTGTGCCTTGAACAGTAGCTCATTGTGAGTTCATTGTCCTACTGTGGCAAACCAAGTTAACACCTTTAACTCGCTTGAAAAGCCAGGGTAATGTCATCCACCTCAGTGTAAAACAAATGCAATGACTTCTCTAAATGTCCACTTTCATGCTTTAAATGTCCACTTTCATGATTTATTCAGAGCTCTATCAAACACACACAGAAAGGATTTTTACAGTGGTGCGTTAGGGTCAGTATTGGTAAAAAAAAAAGAAACTGAAAGAACTGGGAGAGGCTACATCTCTGCTGTTAGAGAAGGTGATCCAACCTTACAAAGTAAAAACGTTGAAATTACAGCAATGTAATGGGATGCATTCATAAAGTCCTTTCACTTGGCACCCATTCAGAGTACTTTACAATATAGAACAAACTGACAGCAATCCTTACATTTCCGTGCTGCCTTTATGTTTATTATGTTGCCCAAGGACACTCAAACATGTGTAGTGAAAGAACTGAGAATCAAACTACTGACCTTCTGATTAGTCACGTACCCACCGAACCTCAGTTCTGTTCAAAGTCCAGATGCTAATGATATTATGGTGATTCTGAGCCACAAATGTGTATTGACATATGTTTATAAATCAATTTGCACAGGAATATTTGATTGGTTTGTCCACCGCAGGCTTAACAAACAGCGAGCGGTGGAGTCTGTGGTGTGAAAGTGAAGCGATGGGGTTCCTTAAATCCCTTCGTCCCGTCCCTGGGACCTAAAGTGCTGTTTTGCATAAATGAACAGACTGCATTTAACAACAGCACATACAGTAGATCAACAAGTCCATTCTCCTTTACATGCTCGCATAAAGTGCAAACAGCTCTCTGGTGCAAACACACAATGCTCGCCTCAAGCTGCCCAAGTGTTATGTCTTTTTCCTGTCCCCCAAACTTTCTCAATAAATGCTCTTTAACAACTCTGAGTCCTAAAACAAGCCTTTGTCAGTCAGGATTCAAGAGGAGATAACTCACCCGAGACTGACCTTACGTGTCAAAGGTAAGGTGTGATGTGAGGTTGAGGTTGAGATATTTATGGTTCAAATGTGCTCTAAATGACGAGTGAGGCCTTTGGCTTCATGGTTAGAGCTAATGTCAGGGAGAAGGCGAGGTCTTTGTCTGTCAGACGATGAAGTCTGAAGCAAGAATTACACAATTCTGTTTGAGATTTAACAGCTTCTGTCTGAAAAGGCCTAAAACGGTAATTTCCAAAGTGTGGGCTGCACCATGCTAAACTGTGAAAGGTCATTAAGAAAAAGCAAAAGTTTATTTTAAAGTCATCAGAAGTAGTCAAATCCGAGCATTTTTTACCCCATGGGAACTGTTGCAAACAAATTTGCCTTTTTAGTTTTTGTGTGTCTATCGTTTTAAAGAACATGCTTCAAATTAAGTTGTAATTAATTTACCAAACATCTCTTAGAAATGATTTGTTTATCCATTCAAAATGATATTAGGTTTCACAGATATGGCTGTAAATAAGTCACTGTATTCTGCACAAATTTGCCTCTGTCATGTGATTTTGGCTCACGATTCTCTGCCATTGTTAAAAAGTACGGCTCTACAGCCAAAGTTGGCAAAGGGAAAGTACGTGTTTGTTGATTGAAGCTGTGATTAAAGGCTTTGTTTGGCCATAGAACATCGAGCCGTAGCGTTCTTACTTTTGGAAAGAGCTGGCCTAATAAAAGAACAGAAGATGGGTGTAAGCAGCAGCCTTCGGCTCATGTGGTTCTCTATAATTTTATTGGCAGTTGTGTAGATCTAATATATGACCTTTTGATATGGTGATGTTTCCCAAACCACTGGCTGTCAACTGCCACCAACAATAGCTCAATAAAGGTCAACTCAGCGTAACCTTTGGACGAAGTGTCACCTTGTCACTCGACATACAGATCCTGATTGATCTGCTCTGAAGTCTTTACGCTCATCGCTCTCTCTCCGAAGTTACACTTAATGCAGAGTATTTAAAAAGATCCCACTCATTAGCAGCGATTAAGACTGTATAATGTGCACACGTTAATGGTCGGCTTTAGTTTAAATAATACAGTGTGCGAATAATTATTCACACTCTGTGAAGGTTTTGCTGCATGTGCACGTGGAAACTCTGCTCTGCCATTCCTTCACTGTCACTGACTTTTAAATTTTAGATTTTAATTAAAAACTAGTTTGAACAAAGCCTCAGGAGGGACTCACTCAAAAAATAATAAATAAATTAAAAATCACAGTAAACAAAACATTATCTCAAAATGTCAGTGAGTTAAAAAAAAAAAAAAAGGTTTGACTAGTGGCCATTAAACATCATTTACTTGAGCCGACTCACCTCTTCAAGGAGCAGCTACGGCCCAAGGCACAGTGGTGGGCTCTGGGTCAAATAATGGTTCCGCTCCTGCAAAGCATCAAAGGTTAATTCAAAGTCAGAACATTCATTGTTTTCTATAAATCATCCAGAACTCCTAATTATTTTCCTTCCACGTTCAGTCAACAGTTAGTCCTCGGGCCACCTTGGAACAGTAATGAGTTAACAAGCACAAGTCCAGGCAAAAAATTGATGAGGCTCATACAATACAAGCTCCTGGATCATAACAGAATTGGCCGCATTCCACTTTCAACAAGAGCCAGCAGGTAACAAAGAAGAAGACGCACATCTGAGCCACAGAGTGAATTCATTTTGTCACCTCTTCTCATCAAAAATCAGTTACAGCGTTTATCTCCATATTTATGGATTTTTGCCTCAATGATAAAGGGTATATCTTGGTCATAATTTTCAGTTTTGCAGGGGTTTGTGACATCTAGGTGAGGGATTGTGATAAAGCTGATCTTCTGCTCCCTTTATGGTCCTTTAGCACCACACTGTGTCTGAACTAGTGCGGTGCAGGCAATGTGTGGCATTTTGCCAATGTGAGTTAGATTTATGGTTCTCAAACTGCGGCAAATGTACCACCAGTGGTACGTGAGCTTCCTCTGGTGGTACTCGGAGGACAATCTGATATACTGTTCTATGTGATTTTTATCTAACTTCACTATACCAGTGTCTGAAATACAGTATGTGTGACAAAGAGGAGGATGAGGAGAGAGATTGGGAATAAATCTGCCTCCTGTGAAAAGTCCGAAGCTGACTTTGCTTGACCTATTTATACCACTGTATTTTAATGTTGGTGATAATGGTACAGAATATTTCCTTTTTCTAAATTGCTTGCAATTTACTAGCAGTAAAAATAAACTACATCAATGTCTCCTTTCAAGTCATGTTTAAATTAAGCTCCTATACATTTTAAGCATTTTATACATCTTAAATTTCTGTCCAACAATCGCTTCTTATTACTTAAGAATTTATTATACTATTTTACTGCTTGGATGTTTTGTGTTTTTTGTTTTCTCTTTTTGGGAGTCTGTATTTTAATGTTGGTGATAATGGTACAGAATATTTCCTTTTTCTAAATTGCTTGCAATTTACTAGCAGTAAAAATAAACTACATCAATGTCTCCTTTCAAGTCATGTTTAAATTAAGCTCCTATACATTTTAAGCATGTTATACATCTTAAATTTCTGTCCAACAATCGCTTCTTATTACTTAAGAATTTATTTATTTATTTTACTGCTTGGATGTTTTGTGTTTTTTGTTTTCTCTTTTTGGGAGTTTTTTTTTTTCAAATGTGGATTCCATGCAAAATAATATCATGAAACTTTATTTTAATAACAAATATTTACACAAATGAGTGGGTGTTCGGGTGGATTTTGGAATTTTCCTTTCCAGCATTTACTGTATTTTACATGTAAAATTCAAATGGTCTCATTTTTATTACTTAAAAAGGAATCAGTAAACAATAAAAGATTCAATACTATTGGTTTTTAACTTTCATTAGTGTCTCAATTCTTAGTCTGGTTCCTTATTTACCTGACAGGAAGTCATGTGACTGGGTAATCCGCTCACTTGTGCACATAGCTGCTCTGATGAATGACGTGCAGAAATGTTTCCAAAAACATGCATTTAGAATATTAGAATGAAATAAAGGTTTGGTGATTTTCATTGTGTTTATGCATCAAAACAAACACTGAGGCCGCAGTGGCCTGTGGGTATGTTTGTATACTAAATTAATGTCAGGCCTATTGATGGTTTTTATTAGATCATGTTTACCAGAGTATAGAGAATAATGCTTCAGTTAAAACTCATACTTATAACTGCTTGGTTCAGCCGCTCCTCCTCATCTTCTCCTTAAATCCCACTTGACTGTTGTTTCGATCAATCACACAGAAAATATGATGCTGCCAGTCGCACTGAAGCAATCCATTATCAATCCATCATCCACAGGGCATTAATCACAGACGAGGTGCCATCCGCACTCTGCAGCTTTGCCGAACGCTTCCCCATCTGAGATAATCACTTTTTCATTACCAGTGATGTGAAGTGTGACAGATGCAGATACGGATGTGACGTGTGAAAGGGTGTGTGGAGTCTCCAAGTTCAGCTGTGACTCGTTTTTCCAGATACGCTGCTTTTAAAGGTCAACTAAACAGCTCTGTGACAACAAATTAAAAGATTCACTTAGGAAGAATCCAGGGCAGAAATTGGGTATACCACACATAAGTACAGTATGTTTGTATAAGTTAATAACTTCTTTAAGCTAAAAATCATTTGGTTTTCATAGCTTTTTTATGTACTTGTGGCAAGAGTCTTACTTTACTTGTGCTGCCATGTTTTTACGGCAGTATAAATGTTCAAACCTGCTAAACCGTACTCTCACATTCTGAAGTTGAAGCTTTTATGCAAATGACCAAGAACGATATCCTTTTCTGATCAGTGAAGTCATTCTCTTACCCGAGTCCTACATTTGTTGCCATCTGCCATCTCACCATTAAAGGTCACTAGGACCTTTAGATATTATTTCAACCTTAGAAATAGAATTTGTCATCTGCATAATGTGATATTTATATCCATACTGTATGTAGATTATAATCTGAATTAAGACATGCTTCCTCTCTCAGAAGTATTCACTGCTTAGCCATAAAATTACTGTTTAAAAAAAGTTCTTCATTTAATCATAATGTGCATGGTGTTTCAGGAAGCAGAGAGTCAACCACTTACCGGTAGCAGGGTCAGGTTCGATTCCCAGTTCTTCTACTCTATGCGCTGAAGTGTCCTTAGGTACGGAATGTATGTAAAGCACTTTAAAGTGGCCATCGACAAGCACCACACACATATGGACCAAGGCAAAAGTGTCTTTTGATATCTGTATTCACAGAATTGGTAGCAATTCCTAGCAATAAGGACAAGTGATGTGACATCATTGACAAACTGTTAACTATTGGGTTCAGAGTTGATGCGTTTGATGTTAAGCAGTGCAGCTATTAAGAAGAATGGGGGAAAAAAAAACAATTGTTTAAGGTTGTTCACTAAATTGTTTGAACCTTAATGTGCACTTTTATCTTTTCCTCCGCTGTCTCTATTTGAATCAGAGTAATGTTATATTTTCATGCCACAAAGTCTGCAAAAATGTCTCCTTGGATTTAACTAACTCACTTAAATATGGAATCAATGAAGTTTGATCTGTTGGTTTTGGGTGAACACTTAGTTTTCAAATAAATCACAGAAGCCATGTTCATGTTGCACTGCAGTTAATTGCATGACGAGACACTGACACCTAGAGGTATGACATTAGAAGTCAATACATCCAATAACAAAAGACATTCAATAAAAGAGCAATGATACATTTGGCATTTCTTTAATAAACATTTGCCAAAGGAGGAGGGAGGGAAAAATTATTTTAGTACAAAAAAAGACAGCTTCCTTTTTGAAATCTGATTATGTGTGTGAGTTTTGCTCATGATTTTACAACTACTGGCAAAAAGGCAAGTGGAGTTGACAGTGATATCAACCTTTCTCCATTAAGTCATATGTGATTTGCTGCAGTTGTCCAAGTGCTACCAGTCTCTGTGGAACTAAGAGTCCTTTTCCGCACATAGCTCCCTGTGCTGATACCTAAATCATCAACCCAGTCAAGTGAGCCATCATTGTTTTAACATAAGTGTGGTCATTAGAAGTGGACACTACGTTACTGGTCATATTCCTAATTGTGCAGGGAAAGCACATCATCCTTTCCTTTTATAGCTAAAATAGTTTCCACCTACTTCAGTCAGTAGTGCAAAACATTAATACTAGACTGCCCTGGAGCAATTACAGCCAGGTGAAAGGTAGAGATTTAAATTTTGACCTGCCTGATAAATGTACACTCAAAAAGGTAAAAGTTAATTTAAAAGACAGCAGAATAGATTACAAAAAACATATGAAAATGGCATGAGCAAGAAAAGCTCCTCCATTGGTTTTTTTTACTCAGCTGTCCCGCTGCAACATATTCCACATTCCAGACTGAGGAGGAATACAACGCCTGACGTAGAATTAAGTTATTACAAACTTGAGTGTGCATCTCCAGATCTGGCTGGTAAAGCCTAAGAGGTTTGTGGCTCAAAATGGAGTCCTCTAGGCTTTTGTTCATTGTAACAGTCTGCTTCTGACATTTCTAGTCTTTCAGAAAGGCAGTCCTCGTCCTCTGATAGTCGCTGTTGAGTTCACATGTGGGACAAAGCCCAGGGGT
Organism: Brachirus orientalis; assembly: GCA_016785285.1. Taxonomy (NCBI): domain Eukaryota; kingdom Metazoa; phylum Chordata; class Actinopteri; order Pleuronectiformes; family Soleidae; genus Brachirus; species Brachirus orientalis. The sequence goes on along the minus strand of JAFBJR010000258.1, from coordinate 9,494,589 downwards.
GGTAGTGGTGGAGCCCCGACTTGAGAAGGGGAGCCCCAGGGTTGTCCTGGTGCTGGGATGGGTGGGGGAGGAGGTACACCATCCTTTCTTGCCATGGTGTGGTTGTACATGTGAAGAGCACTGGGGTTGGATTGGCCCTCCACAGGTAAAGGGCTGTGATTGTACTCAAAGCGGTGGTCCTTGTCCCCAGTGAACACCATGCTGCCAGGTCCAGTGGCTCCAGGACCTGGAGGGAAGGGATCAGGGTGGGCTGGAGTCAGAACCCCTGCCCCAGACGAGGAGCTTGTGGCCTGGCCCGCGCTGCTGAACACATCTCTCAGAGTATGAGGGGGCAGGCCTCCCCCTAACATGTGACCCATGTAGCTGTCTCCGAACCCTGCTGATGTGAAGGGTGGAAGGGGTGGATGGTTGTACTCGCTGCCATATCCGGGTCCTTCTGCAGTAGGTAGAGGAGGATAATCTTGTTCTGGAGGCCTCCCGCCATCACCTCCACCTGCAGATGCAATGGGGGGAGCGTGGGCGATCTTGGGCTCTGGTGGAGGCTGCCGGTAGTCGAGGTCAGCATGTGGAGGAGGCTCTGGAGGCTCAGGTGGTCTCTGGTCTGGTGGTAGGATTGACATGGCACCCACCTCAGACACTAAAAAAAATGGTAGTTTTAATGCACTGGAATTAGAAGTTGACCAATATGGGTTTATTCTATGGCCAGTATCAATCTTTAGAAATCAGTACAGCTAATGGTTGTTTATGGGTGGAAAAAAAGTTGTAAAAATGTATTTAAAAAAGTTTGTGGAAACAAGTGTGCACTAATGTGTAGTAATTGGTTGAGTAATTAAAAATCAGCCTAAATTGACATCAGGTATTAAAATACTAGATGCACTCAGAGAGCGGAGACACTCAAAATCCATCTATAACTTTGAGTTATTTTAGATTGTTGGATTTAAATATTTTTAAATAATTAAAACAATTTCCAACATCAAACAATGTCTCACATTGCTGTGTGCAAGTTTCCAAGATTCTTATCTTGGTCTCATTTTCATAGTTTGGTAGAAACCAATTTCTTGTTTCCACAATCATTTTACTGACAACCTTCTGGTGATGTACTTTACTGGTTTTACATGACACACTCCATCTCTCACACTTTCTCTGGGAAGACTTTGTGGCCTGATCTACTTTTCCATTATACACTTCATCTGGTAAACCAATGTTCTGTAAATGACGTGTGGTCAAAAATATGAAGAGAAACAAATGACTGCAGAAGCAAGAGAGAGCGAGAGACTGCACTTAACATTCAGCAGCGTCAGTGAAAATGCTAACAGACAGTGTTACCTGGAGAGACTGGGCTAGGCTCTGGAGGCTGTTTGACCTCTGGAGGTAGAAGAGGACCTCCTGGTGCAGTTGCAGCAGGATTTGTGCTTTCTGTTCCTTCACCTCCATCACCTGAGTCCTGTCTCTGAGCCTGCTGAGCTTGGAGGAGTTGAGCCAGCAGCATGGTCATGGCGGTCTGTGTGGCAGCTGCAGCCTCTCCTTCTGGTAGAAGTAATGGGGCAGACAGGGGGGGTGAAGGAGGCTTGGGCATCGGGGGCGTGCGGGGGACTCCTGAAGGAGCAGCAGGCTGGGGAGGTTTGGCAGGTGCAGGTTGAACAGAAGGCTCAGCTGGTTCAGTGGGGACGAGGGCATTGGAGAGCTGTTGTAACATCTCCTGGTTCACCTTTGTGCTCATGGACTGGACAAACTGTGCCGTGTTGATTGCACTCTTGGGCTGGCCAAGGAAGTTGAGGAGGACTGCAAGCTGCTCTTGTGTCAGTTGGGAACTTGGACCCTTTGGATCTGTAAAAAAAAGAGGAAAAACATGAGATTCAAATTTAAACCTTGGGACGCATCTTTGGTGAAAGACAGCAAATTTTTCCAGCTTTTTTCTGAAACTTCCCAACTTAACCAAGACTCAACTAAATTTTAAAAAGTCTATAAATGTAATCAACTACATTTAATGTAGAGAAACACACATGGAGTTAATAAGTGTATATATGCACCAGTGGTGTTAAAGCTAATTATTAAAATATTTGTATAATTTAAACACTAACCAAGAGAATTATAAGTAATAACCAACTCACCGAGCAGTGCAGAAGAAGCTGCATTTTGAGCTTTGATGCCTCCGGGAGCTGGGAAACCCTGGGGAGTGTTACTACGGCTATCGTCGAGGCCCAGCTCCTTACGCGGGACTTTTGGGGCCACAAGTTCTTCTGGCATCTGCTTCTGTCGCCTGCGTTTCTTACTCCACAGCTCGTGACAGTCCTGCCACAGTGGAAGGCTGAAGAGAGGAAAGCAGTCAACATGTAAGAATGTTTTTTGCTTCGCTCTCTCAATTGTGTACAGTCAAGATCAACATAAAAACATACTCGGGGGGTGGCATCTTGTCTGGGTCCACATCCTTGAGGAACCCACTGCCTAGAGCTTGTTCTGCTGTGCAGCGTTTGCTGGGGTCCAGGTTTAACATGTGGTCAAAAAGATCCAGCGCGGATGGAGGGATGCTGAATGAAAGAAGCACAAGGTTACAGTCAAAGCAGAGCAGGAAGGCCTAAACAATAAATATGATGATGTCATGGGCAGTGACTTACAAAGCAAACTCTTCTCGTAACCTTCTCCTGTACTGTTTCTTTGGTTTCATGGTGTTGAAGAAAGGAAGTTTTATTACATCTGGCCAGACTGCAGGGCAGGGGCTGCCACATATCCGACTAAAAGCACAGAAATTAACTTTTTAAAGCAAAACTCAAAATGTGGAGACAGTAGCCAAAAGCAACTTTACATATACAAACTCTCAGAATAACTGGCAAAACCAAGAGAACTTCTGCATTACCTTTGCCTTCACTACCTAATTATCTCTTCCCTCACTACTAGTGTTATACCTCACAAGGTGAAGTACTCCAGTAAAAAATTGGAGAAAAAAATTCACAGCTGAAAAAACACCACTCATTTAAATTTTTATCACCTCCCCCTTATCTCCTACAAGATCTCACACACACACAAAAAACAATGCCTCTTTTCCTGTCCAAACTTTCATCAGGTCCAAATTAATACACCACTACAGCTGTTTTCCAGGGCAGGGGCAGCATTTGAAGATCAATTGTGTCACAATGGCATGACTACAATAACCCTTATAGATGGCTCCTTTTGATTTTGAATTTGACCAACAAATGCATCCTTCCATCCCTGAACTATTAAGGTTAAATAGGTGAATCCTTCCTCAGCAAAATCTATCCCACAAATCATTCTGCATGGTGGAAAAAAAAACAAAGAAAAACAAAAAATAGGAAATACACTTTTCTTGTTACTTTGCACTCTTACCTAATGAGCTCTAACTGTGCAAGCTCCTGGTTAGCTTGGAAAATGGGTTTCTTTGTGAACAGCTCTCCCAGAATGCATCTTTGACAAAAAAAAGACAGTTCATTAAAATGAGTCCCTAACCTGATAAAGAAATATATATGCAAAACTTAAGTCCATATCAGTCATGCTCCTACCCGCAGCTCCACACATCAATAGCAGGTGTGTAACGCTCTTCTCCCAGAAGCAGCTCTGGAGGACGGTACCATAGTGTGATCACTTTGTTGGTGTATGGACGACTGGGAAGGAGAATATGGTTTAATATCTTGAGTCACACAAAAAAGTGGAAGATTTAAGGGTGGGACTTTCAAACAGAGAGAGAACATAGTAGATACAACACATAAACAAGTATAAAGGAGATTCACCTTTCTTCAGAGTTATACAGCCGAGCAAGACCAAAGTCTGCAAGCTTTATTTGACCTCTGATTAGGAGAAGAGAAAAAAAACAGGGATTAAGTCTAACTAAAAACCTGTTTGAGTATGACACTAAAATAAAAAAGGGTGTTGATTCATTTCTAAAGTGGAGAAACCAAGGACCCACTTGTTATTGAGCAGAATGTTGGAGCACTTGATGTCTCTGTGCAGAAAGTTCTTCTTGTGGCAGTAATCAAGACCCTCCAACAACTGTCTCATGAAAGACTTGATGTGGCTCTCGTTGAAATGAACCAGGCCTGACTCCAGCAAACCCATAAGGTCATGGTCCATGTATTCGAACACAAGATAGAAAGCACCTGAGGCAGAAAATCAGGAAGATATTTAGCAAACAAATGCCCACTTATACAGATATTCATAATGTTATGTAGAAGCATACTTTAAAACATTAAAATATACCTTTATCATTTTTGAAATCTAGTGCATCCTCCTTGTCTGTGACAATTTCCTTCATGTTTATGATGCTCTTGTGGTTGAGTTGTCTCAAAATTTTGATCTCTCTGATAGCTGTGATTGGGAAGCCCTCCTTTTCATTGTCCAGACGAACTTTTTTCAGAGCCACCATTTCAGCTTTGAGGACAGGAACAGAAGAGACAACTTAAACCCCAAAACTAGAGCATGAAACTGGTCCAGATTTTTATCTATGACAGCTATGACAAAAAGGTTTTTTTTAACCTGAATGTTGACAGTGACATTTTGTTAACAATATAGATGAGGAGTTTCCAAACACTTACCAGTGTCTTTGTCTTTAGCTTTGTAAACCTGTCCATAGGTACCTTCGCCTGTGATTCCAATTATCTCAAACTTGTCCACACAGCGTTTGCCCCAATCTATTTCTGTTTCTTTGAATTCGCCATATCTTGGGCCACAAATTCTGTGGATAACAGGAAAATATTTCCAAGCAAAGTAAATATTTAAATATGAGTAGCAAAGGGAAAAGGTAGCAGAGTAAATGCAAGGTAACATACTTGGGTCTTTTGCGAACTGTTTGGGACTTTTTGTCCTCATGTGGGCTGTGTGGAGAGGAGGTTGCCCCAGGCAGTTCAGGGGGAAGAGGCAGGTCAGATAAAAGCTGGCGGGCCTTTCTTTCTGACTTTTTCTTTCCTGAGAGCGAGCTGTCCTTCAAGCTGATAGAGGAAATAATACAGGAGATAAAGAAACACAGAGAATGCGTTTACATCGATTCACTCGAGTGCATAACAACATGACAAACTAGGTCAACAAATCCAAACATACATACCCTTCTCCTTTGTCCATGTGCTCAAGTACTGCTTGGGGCAAAGGTAGAGATGATAGAGTAGAGATGAGTGGAACAGTGGCTCGTTCCTTGTCCTTGCCCAGTCCAGGTACTGGTGCTTTCCTCTTGTCTCGATTTAAGGAATCATCCTTCCCCTTTACATCTCTGTCCTTGTTGGTAAGGAGGTCAGTACTTCTCTTGGTGGACAACCTGTCAGAGGGTGACTGAGGCTGACTGGACACTGGAGTTTTGGGACCTTTCTCTGGTTGAGGTGGAGAGGGAGGACGTCCCTTCCTGATTATGTGATTAGACTTAGGACTTGGCTGAGGAGCAGATAAGGAACCCTTGGTTGGAGTTGATGTGTTGCTGGAGTTCTTGGCCTTGGCTGCTGCTTCAGCCACTTTAGCCTTTTTCTGCTTACTGAGTTCAGCAGCAAGACTTGTTTTGAAGGTAAGAGTGCTTGGTGAGAGGCTAGATGGGCGACTGCGGGAGCGAGAGTGGCGATGACGGCTGCGAGAACGTGAATGCCTCGAGGATGAATATGGACTTCTGCTACGTGACCGAGCCAATCGCCTGAAAAGAAAAATAAGACATTTGCACATTCTGCATCTGCATTTCAAACATTTCAATGTGACTCATTACTTTTTCCATTTACTTACATGATATGGGAAAAGGGAAATAGAGCAAAGTTCATATTACAGTAATTCTAGCAACTACACATTAGATTCAGTAAGCATTTGTATCACTTAAGTGATTGGCAGGTTAAATGATTAGAGCTGCACATCAGCAAATATTGTATTGAAACATTAGGACTCAACAGGAAAAGTTATAACTTCATCTTGGTTTGGGTTTCACAATTTCAAAACTTAAAACGTGCCACTGTGGCATAAAGATGAGCCCCATCCATTGTGAGATATTTACAAAATTAAAATAAGTCTGTATTACATTCAGTAGATGTAAGTTTGCTGTTAAAGTGTTTCAAGAAGAGGTCTAAACATAAACCAAAATCATAATCCATTAAATCTAAGACAGTGTAAAGCAAATCAAGTCAAGCTGCTGCCACTTTACACAACTCACCTGACATCTGGACTTGGGCTCATGGACTTCCTGAATGGACTCCGTGATCTCCTGCGGTTTCCGTAAGGACTTGAACCAAACTCCCCTTGTTCATACGGGCTGTGTCGGCCATAACTCGGTGACCTGCGCCAGTTTGTTGGGCTCACAGGGGACCGCTTCCTTTTGTTGCTTGAGTATGAACTCGGTGACTTTGTAATGCCATAACCACCGTATACATCTACATCTCGGCTGTAATATGTGGAAGTGGGAGAGGGTCTTTTGCTTCCATAAGTTGGACTTCTTCTAGATATGAGCTGGTTGAAACCACCAGGAGACTGGTAGCTATACGAGTATGATGTCCCATAGGGACTTTCAGATTTAAATCCAGGACTTCGCCTGTATGCCCTGAGGTCTTCACGGTCATCTCTGTAAGACTGAGGAGCATCTCTGTACGCAGATGGGGTCTCTTTCTCAGACCTTGTTTTACTTTTGTGCCTTTTAGGATCTCTTTTATCTGCAGATTGTGAGGCCTGAGATGTAGATGTCCTTTTGCCATTTCGGTCACTGCTCCTTGTTGTGTCTCTGTGATTTTTAGAACCACTAAGGCCACCTGCACTGCGAGCTTTTGAGGAGTCTCTATCCCGGCTCTGGCGGTCTTTTTTCCTTCCTGACTCCTTGTCTTGCTTGCTCCTTTCATATGGTCCTCTTGTTTGTTCTTCTTTGCTAATGCACACTGCCTCTCGGTCTCTTTGTCGACTTCTGTTTGGGGATACTGGTCCGTTATATTCAGCTATGTCAACATCGCTTAGTCGGTCCACTGACAGCCGGTCAGCATGGGGGTCAAGTTTAGGAGAGGGGCTCCCAGAGAAGCGCTCCGACTGGGAGCTCACGTCGTCATATTCTACTAATGTTCGCAGCTCGACTTCTTTCTGAAAAGTGCTTTGACGGTTGTTGTCAAAGTCTGCTGTTGTACCGGCATACCACAAACCCCTTTGCTTGGCCTGCCTGCGTTTCTTTCTCCGAGAAGCCGACGTACGCCTCTTCTCGCGGTGTCTGTCCCGCTGAGCAGCACCGCTCCCCGGTTTACTACGCCTATCCTGCCTGTTAGCATTTCTCTGTGCAGAGGGGCTCCGTCCCCGTACATCGCGAAGCACGTCCGAATTAGGCATTTATCAACAAAATAAATGCTACAGTAACGTTGGGAATAATTCACAGAATATGTAATTCAACTACGCTATGTCCCTAGTGGTGTCGCGAAACAAAACATTGGGCTAGCTGTGTACCAAGGCTAGTCAGCTAAGGCTATAACTATTTCACAATTAGAGAGCCAACCAGCTAGCTGCTTATCATTAGCATTACGAAGCTAGCACATTGGTCGCTTTAGACAAACCTAGTTTAACCAGACGGTAATTGACAACACCTGATACCGACAGGTCCCGTTATATAAAGCCCAACAAAAATGGTGCTTACCTATAAAGCAAGGCGACACTCCGCCATTGTATTCGGGGACTGACAGTTTCCAGATTTGCTACCTAATGCTAGTTGGTTTAGCCAGCTAGCACAAACTGTCCAACTACTAGCTGTGTCCGGCTACACAGTCGCATTCCATTTCATGGTCAAAGCACAGGCCCCGGAGTGGTGCGGGTCCAGATTTAAAATCCCGGTATGCTGAAGTTTCGCGATTCATGAAAGCAGGTAAATCCATTCATGGCTTGTAAGTTCAAACAGAAAAAGTCCATCCCCTCGTCTCAAACACCTTGTCGCCTTCCATCAGACTCAAATGTTCAACAAGGAAGTGAATAGCACGCGAGTAGGCTGCTACTGCCGCCACTAGCTCGCTAGCCGCTAGCAGTTTAGCCGATTAGCTTTCTTTCTCCTTGCGTGGAATTCAAGGCAACTCAATCAAAAATACAACACAATGCAATTCAAAAACACACCAGCTTTCTGGTATCCTGTCGAGCCGTTGCTCTCTCTGACAACTGTACTGTCCAAATATATCACTCGTCTTTCCGCGGTAAATGTCTCGATAACGGCTTGAATTAAATTTCAAAATATTATAACTTTGTTCGTAATGTGGCTAACGGTGCAGCTCACTGGGGCCCACACAGATTCAAACTACAGGCCTCGTGCGTCGACGTGAACCAATGATACGCGTTTACGTCATACTGCTCGGTGGTTACGTAGGCACGGAGGGAAACCCCTTCCTTCAAAATAAAAGATCTGCCAGTAACAGTGCGAATTAAAATCTAGATTTTAGAAGGATTGAGGAACAAGTAAAGAATGAGGATGAGAACGAGGGGGAACTTCGATCTGTTTAATAAGAACTTCGAAGTGTGAAGACAAATTTTAAATGTGATTGGGAACTTCGAACGATGGAGGGCAGTATTGCACCTCTTAGTGTAACTGCCTGCCTACTGAAAGCTTGAACCACAAAATAGACACAAAATTGTCTCAAAGGAAATTGATTGAGAGATCAAATCAAGCGACACACATCACTCAACATCCCCATCTGCATTTTCTGGGGAAATGCACGTTTTAATTAATATGGAAACTCAGTATATTCAGGAAATATAGCCAAGGAAAATGGACATTTAAAATATTGCATACTTACAACTGAACTTTTTGTAAAAGGCAAAACAAATGGGTGATCAACCCTTTTTTCCCCAATGACAAAATTATAAAATTTTAGTTGCAATTTCAAAAATTGTAAACATAACTTTGAGATATAATAAAATAAATATAGATGCAAGGATATTTTAGTTACTGTCTTTTAAAAGGGTTTTCCATGACATTTTCATTCACTTGATTGAGGCTGCACCAAGCTGTCTTTGCTTGAAAACATAAGGACCAACAAGAGGTCAATGTAGCACTTCACTTCCCACTTCAGTCATTCCAGATATAAATCCACATCTTAACACACAAATTTAAGTGCATTCGTAAAATTGTCATTAGTAATATCCACTTTATTTTCCAATTCCAAATAACTCACAAAAATTAATTGAAATGTAAGCGTCACCTCTTGCATTCACAAACAGATAGGCTACATTAGTGGTTATCTTCAAAATAAGTAAACATGAGGGAAACATGTAATTGATGGCATACATACAACCATCCAAAGACATAGATATCTATTTATATATATTTTTGAATTTCAATGGTTTTTATACAAAAGGCAAAACAAATAATTTGAATACCCCAGTAGGACAATTTTGCTCATAGCTTTCACACAAACATCTGTTTAGTGTCAAGTTGAAAATATTCAGGCCATCAAGTTTATTTAACTATTCATGAAGACAAAGAAAAGATAATGGGGATGAATTGTTTCCTTTGGGGGAAGCACTGAAACAAGAATGCAATAAAATAATGCTGGAGTGAACAAGCACTATGGTGGTCACTTCAAGTATAGTAGCTTCTGCAATCACCAACACTGTAGACGCACGGCACTTACTGTAATAGACGTAAGCTAAGTGAAAACACACCATAACAGGCTGTGGTTCTTTTTTCTTTTTTTTTTTTTTGTGCCTGCCACTTTGGCTATCGGGCATTTCAAACTCTGGGGTTTAGCCCTTTGATTAAAATATATCATGCTTAATTACTTCCAAACAAATTCTGATGCCATTGCGTTATGTCATAATCGGTCACATTAAGTCTCACTCTCATCTCTTTAAAACTCTCAACTATGTGCTTTTCAGGAAAAATAAATCCCACAGACATTCTTAGGCATAACTTCCTTTTTGTACAATAAACACACTCAAATGTCTTACAAAAACAAAGCCTGTAACCAAACCTTAGACATTCATATTAGAGAAAAGTGTTATGCTGTTTGGATGATGTTGGACTTTTATCTTGTGGTCAGATCAGTTAAGAGTGATGATACTAAACCCAGTCAGGTGCAAATTTTAGACACTGGAAAAAATTGCTCATTTTAACATTTTCCAGATAATCGGGGGTCAGAAGAAGGGGTGGAGGAACATTTGTGTTTTCACAAACACCCCTTTGAACAATTTCAGGAAAGGTTTGGGACTTAAGTGCATGTTTGAAAGCAGCCTTATGAATTTGTGATCTCCTTTTTTTGTCCAACAACAGTTTTTGCATAGACTCCAGTGTTGGGCATCCTACTGATTGCTAAAGTTCCTCAAAGAAAATGTAGAGCTTATGCTGTTTGCTATTGTATATACACACACTCTCTCATTTACTCTTATATTAATGAAACAGATCAGATTGAGGTGGATTTTGGACAGTAAATTAAGTTATGTTTTGTTGTAGAAACAGAAAATAATGGCTCAGTCATAAAGGGAAAGGGGGAGACAAGAGGGAAGGTTCTCATGGTGTGTTTTTTGGTGTCTTAATCCGTTAATCGTGCACTGCATTCTCATTTTGCCAGTTCTTACACTGCTTTAATTTACGTGAAAAAGACTGAATGGACATCAGGTATTTCACTAAGAAGTCACTACAGCAGTGAAACACAGGGAGGAGCACACAAAATGTAACAAAAGGTAAACTAGAATGTCAATGATCACTGAACTCTGCACATCATTGGCAGATCACAGTACAAACATGTGAGGATTATTCACATTCAAAATGGACAGAGCGACAACAGTGATGCTTTGACATTAAATTATTAACGCCCTCGTAACTTTGCATTTCTTCCCGTCCCTTTGACTACAGTCCTTGCTCCCATGACACACCTTTGCCTCAATAGTGCAGCGCTTACTTCTGATGTTCTTCATACCTAGTTGTCATTCACTTCAATAACAAAGTGGGCACTTGTTTGAAATAGCTAGCATATTTCTTTGGTGATAGAATTTTTTGGACAAGACTGGTTCCTTTTTACTTGTTTTATGCCTTTGTTATTTAATTTTAACCTTTAATTTAAATACCACCACCACCAAAACTTCAGAAAAAAAACATGGACATTAAAAAAGGGGGATTAAAAATCTGAGTGAGGAAACTGGCAAAAATAAATATTTACTGTTTGGAAGAAATATATTTTCTTAATCGAGATGTCTTAAAGAGGCCATGTGAAGGATATAGTGTTTTGGAATCACCTTTTATCAGAGCACCAAGATTCCAAAGGAAGGCAATAAAAGCCAAAGTGAGGTAAAACCTCTGAAATGTTACAACTGGAAAAAATATTCAAGTGTTGTAAAACTTCAAAAGTTGTGATCAATGTTGCTTGTGCATTTCACCAAAAAAGTGACTGGAAAATGAAAAAAAAAACAGTAGTGTACTTGTTTTAAACTGGATGTAGACAAAAATAAGTGTTGGCAACCACAGCACACAATTAAATAGAGGTGTAAGAATGACATATAGGGATGACATCAAATTTCCTCTGTGGCTTAGTTTATGCAAGGGTTTTTAAATTAAATGCTTCCAATATTTACCAGTGCAATGTACTTTTTTTGGTGGCACTTGATGAATTCTGGGTTGACACTACACTATGGTATTCACTTACATTTCCAACCACAGACTAATGTGGACAAAATAAATGAAGTGGGAGTTTCCAGTTCTATTTTCCACCCATTAAAATCTTGGCTCTGACACTTTCATTCCTTATTTCCTTTAAACTCACACTGCACAGTAGTCATGAATATATTATACACATTAAACTTTACAATGAAAGGTTGTGTAACATTTCAGGGCTTAGCCTCTTGTCAAGCTCAGGTCCTAAATTAAAACACCATCCATTCATTACACTCTGTTACGTGGTCAGAGTAAGAAGAGAGAGATAGTACATAATTATTTGGAGTGTCAGCACATAAAAAGTTAGAGCTATAAATGGTGTATGAAGTGCCACCTTACTACTTCCTGACACATGTTCAGATGTCCTGTTAGCCAGGAACAGAAAGTCATGGTCAGGTTTGGGCACAAAATAAATGTAAAAGTCTGAGAAATGTATATGTACATAAGCAGTCATCCTGCTCTCTTTTACCACTATAAAATACAGCATCTCTCTCTAATTCTCTTGGCCAAACTTTTACTTTTCTTCTTCCCATTCTTCTCTTTGCTGTCCTCCATTTTCCTTGCCCGGATTTCTCTCATCAGATCGAAGAACACCTGTTAAAAAACAACAGAAAAAGCTTATCCATTTTATTCCTGGAGGGTAACTGGAGTTATGATTATGAGTGAAACTTCCAGCACAGAAGCAGCAGTGAACTAGTTCTTTCCACTAGCAAAACATGGTGGAGGTGGAGGTGGCGGCAGCGACGTGGCTGTAGGAACGCACCATACCTACAATGCATGATCATCCTGCCGTTTATAAATCACCCAATGATGAAAACTAAAAGTCAGGCTAGGTGATGTGGGAAAAAAATGTAACTCATCTTATTGCTGTGTAAATACTGATGCTACTAGGAGGTTTTTAGATTGTTCATTGCATCACCGCCTGTAGCAATGGAGTAAAACAGTGCTTTACACTAATGATTATTTGGGAAATACAGACACTGTAGCATCACAATGTTCAAAAGTGATATTTACACACAGTACAGCAGTGTTAAAATAACTCTTTATATTTTACTCTTAGTGTTATATCAACATTAAATTCAAATGAGTTAAATTTAACACAAATACTGATTGTATTTTGTCCTAATCAGAGCTGGTTTGACTCTTATATTTTTTCACACTGCAAAATTTACCGTGCAGAAAAAGGCAGAGGGATGATCTCATCATCCCTTTCCAGGTGTAACACACAATCACAATTTGCTGTTCCAAATTTCACACGCGCTCTCAGGGATTTGGCATCCAGCTCCCATGTAAACGCCAGTTCTGCTTCAATGATAGGACTGGAAGTTGTGCTCATAATCTATAGTAATAAGGTCGACATGTATCTGATATACTGAATATCGACAATCAGACCAACCTTGTCAACATTGGCACGGGTTTTAGCAGAAGTCTCCACATAGCACACGCCCCACTGCTCTGCACGTGCCTTTGCCTCGTCTGCGCTAACCTGCCGTCGGTCATCCAAGTCTGACTTGTTACCAACCAAGAGAAAGGGAACATTCTCATCCTCCTTCACTCGCAGGATCTGCTCTCTGGAGGACAGGAAATGCCATTCAGACATGAATTATGTAAATACACAGGCTAGTGCTGTCTTATGCATTAATGTCTATCACAAACTCAAAGGGTTCAGAAATGACATACAGTATTTTTAAAGCACTTAAGTGAAAAAAAAAAGATATCTAAAAATACACGTCACATGAGATGGTTTATATACAAGTATGCTACAGCACCTGAAGTCAACTGTTGCTGCGAATGATTCCAGTTCTGTGATGGAAAATACACAAAGGAAACCTTCACCGCTGCGGAAATAGTTATCCCGGATAGCTGCATAGTCCTCTTGTCCAGCTGTATCAAGGATGTCGATCTGTACCTCCTCACCATCCAAAACCACTTTCTTCCTGTAACTGTCTGCTTTGGTTGGCTCATAGTCTTCAACAAACTAGGAAGTTAGGGAAATTCATTATACAAACCAGTGAACCTTTTCACCTCAAAAACATAACTTGATAGCTGGGGTTTAAAATGCTCACCTCATCATACATAAACTGCAGAGTGAGGGCTGATTTGCCCACTCCTCCACTGCCCACCATAATCACTTTGTGGAGGGCTAGAGAGTTCTGCCCCTTTGGCTTAGCAGCTGCCATGGCTCTATGTACAGAGAGATTTGAGTGTAGCAGGGAGGAAGTTCAAGGTGGAGGGAAGGATTGTGAAATGAAGAGGGGGGGAAAAACCGTCTGGATGGCAGCTGCAACAAAGGACTGAATGATAATATCTGTGGGGACACAAAAAGAAAAGAGAGAAAATAATCATGGGATGTTCCATCATCGTGTCTGGGACTTTAGATTCCACTCCTGCAGTTAGATTGCACTGCCATCGCTGTGATTCAAAGCTATAAATCCAACTACAATAAAATGCCAGAAAAATGGCCATTACACTGCAAATGTAGTGCAGGAGATTATACTCTATACCTACAGCAAAGACAGAGGGATAATGAGCAGTTCACTGGCAAAGAAAACATTTTTTAAACAGCTTTATTATCAGTATTTTAAATGTTTATTCTTTCCAGCATCTAAAAAAATCATGTCCCTTTATGTACCGGTAGTGAGCACAGTTCCACTCATTTATTTCACGACAGCAATACATGAACTCAAAATTGACTCATTATCAATGTAAAACACCTTCATGAATTTGAAATTTTATGAGGAAAAACGTTTCAGATAGCCAATAAGTTGCATTCAAAGATCAATGAAACATGTTGGATCCACTAGATGTCTTACCACAAAAAAACTTTAAGCTTTAATTCACAACATGAATGTAAAACAGATAAGCATCTGTGAGAAACTACCAATTCCACTAAGCCAAAGGTAGCAACTAGCAGAATTTTCCAAATTTAGAAAGAAGTGGATATAATCATACATGTACCACATCAATTTAGTGAGTGGTTCTCCATTACTGACTGTACAAGGTGAACTTATGAATAAGATGAAAATACATAATATTTACTATCAAATGACAATACAAACGTGGGAATCAGGGATAAAGATGGGAACGCAGCCAATGAGTCATTAGACAAATTAACAACAGGGTGTGGATATGTCAATATAATGATTTAGTCCTTTATCACTGTAATGCTGCTGACAGGTCTGGTTGACTAAAACGTGTAAATGCTGCTAACACACTACAAATATGGTAATGTCAGTGATGTTTTCTGCAACTTTTTTGTAGCAATAGCTCATCAGCTTCCTCGTGATGTTTATATCCATAAGGTTTCAGGAAAAAAATACAAACACTATTTTAAGTAAACTTACAAATATGCACCAAATAAAGTTTACTTATGGACAGAAGTCTCTCTACCCATTAGTGTCTAAAAATCTAAACAAATACTGCAATATTCGTGAGTATTTTCACAATATTAGCAATATGTAAAAAATCAATACAAAATGGTGATGGGTTGCACAATGAAAAAGACAATACACTGATGTGCACTGCACCGATCTAAAACCACAATCATTTAATACTTACATTGTCAAAAATCTTTGTTCATACATTAGGCCTCGAGTTGTAGTTGTGTCTAACTGTGTACATGTAATACGACAACAGGTAGGTAGTGCCGGAATGATTAACTAAAGCAAGAATACACTATATTATCTGATATTTAACAGAATCACTATTTGAAAGTAAGTAGTGATAGATGTGGATTGAATGATCTGCGTAGTTGGAAGACTTTTAACGCACTGAATTGTATGTAATTTATTTATTCCATTAAAAGTCACTTCCTCGATTTCGTATCGTAATCCAAGGAAACAGAAATGTATCGAATTATCATTTTAAGGCAGAGATGCACACATGTAACTACTCATTATTCAAACAAAATGTGAATTATTAAATATCACAATACGCCCAACTGTCACCTTTTCTTTTTTTTTTTTAGCAAATTAGCCGTTGAAATATCAGGTTGCCGACAGTGGGTGAACAGAGCAAATTTGCAACGTAGCCAAATGAGCAGGTGAACCTTAACGTCACCTAATTAACCATCTGAGGGGAAGTCCAAAATGGACTTAACGTCTCCGGTGACACATAATGAGACATGAAAGTAATATCGACGCTTTTAAACTAAGCAGCTGCTCTTGTTAGTCTGTTTGGGTTAGCAACACAGAAACGACGCTAACGAGCAGCTAATCACAACTAACCAATGCAACACGAAGAAAAGAACAACCACGACCAGCAGCAGCGGCTGTTATAACAACACCCGTGTGTCGACAACATCACCTACCGGTCACTGTAACCGCGTTGTTCACTCTCCGACACAGAGTTTGACGACTTTTGAAGGCAAAATGAAAAAAGACTTCGCTAGCTACTTGTTAGCTCATGGCTAGCTCCTCGGCTAACTCCAGAGGCTCGACTGGTAGCTGTTAGCAGCAGCAGACTGTTCCTCCCCGCACGTCCTGTGGGTTTGGCTCTGTCTGACAACGCCCGCCCGCATGGGAGAACCACACAGCACACTCACTTTTGTTTATTTGTGTGCAAGATTAATTCTCTCATAACAAAATAAAATTTGTAATCTTAAACACAACAAACATGGTTTAACTGAACTCGTCTCAAAAAACGACATCGAGATTGTGTGGATGATAATTGATAATTGGCTTATCCTCGTGTGTTGGCACTCTTGTTTGGGTGGAGATCCCCTGTGAAGTCACTATATCAGGTAGTGTTGTTTTAAGTGTTAATAAACACGACAGGCTGCAGTGCAAGTTTTATAGTTGTATTATATAAAAAGGCTTTCCCTTCCACATGCTGTGAAGTTGCCCCATACTGAAGAATTAAAAACTGTGGTTTCATGTTTTCTCTCCTTTAGAGATGAAAGAAAAGTCAATCATATCTAGCCTGCGTCTGAAGTTTGCAGAAAGAAGTTGGAATGACACTTTTCAGCTGGTCCGCAGATGCATGGTGAGACACAGTTCAGTCTTTTCACAACCTCTGATCTCATTCTAATGCTCTATATTAATCACTGTGAATCATTAGTTTGATTCCCCCCCTCAGTTAGTGATAATACCATTTATTAGACTTGGCTCTTGGCTCTTTGATGGCTTCTCTAATATGATGTGCTGTGAGTCAGGAACTGGTGAGGTGGTGAGGCATTGGGAATGAGCTCATCCATCCTGGAACACACAAGTCATTGTTTGTTGGCTCAGCAGGCTGTGCACTGACGGTTGTCACATCTTTACTTTGTTTTGCCCCTTTATCAACTACATGGCATGTTGTTTGAATCTTTATCTTGGTTACTTAATAAGGATTATCTCCTTATCTGCTAGTGTCTTTCATTTGCTCTGTAAATGATAAAGGTATAGGGGTCCTAGCATTGAATGACTCACAGATTGCAATTTTACTCTTATCCAGAAGTCTCCAGAGTAGTCTAATGTGCATTAGCTGTTCTAGCTCCTCATAAGTTAATGCTCCAGAGTAGAGTGTGTGTTAGTTTTCTTTAGATTTGTCATGGGTTGAGCAGAAGTGGAGATAATACTGTTGGATTAATATGAAGTGGAGCTTGGCAGTGGTCACTCTTTCTCAAGTATGGTAAAGAAACGTGATTGCTCACTAGACTCATGTGACATGTAGTACAGAGGAATGAGTTTGTTCATACAGTGTCTTGCCAGCATTGGTACTAAAACACCAAGAAGTATAAGGTTTCTCTAAATAACAAGTGTAATGATTTGGCACCATATAAATAAAACTGAATACTCTTGCAGGACCAGTCTCAACTCAACGTAATTACTGACAGCAGTGCATGTTGTATTTGGACAGGCTAGTGTACACAGACAACAGCCTCCTCCATTTAAACCCTTCCCAAAGTGCAAAGCATCCAAATGTCAACATATCTCTCTGCTATGGTGTCATGCAGTTTGTGTGATACATGACGGGATGGGACCAAAAGGCTGTCTGGTCTATTGTTGTTGCTTTTTTTCCCCCCTTTTCTTCCCTTTGTCCCCTAATAGGAAAAATCCAGAGATGAATCCAGACCCTGTGGGCCACTGGTTAGATCCCTGGAAAGACTCCAGGAGGAGTTTAATGGTAAATAAGCAGTGCATTGATGAGTATGTATTTTAATACACATATTTAACTCTGCCTCTGTGTTTTCAGTGTCGTCCTTGAATATCACAAAATCTCGTTTGGAGATAATCGCCAAACAGCAAGGGTAAAAATTTGACTTTAATTGTGGCATGTAACGCTTTTGATATTTGACATGACAGCACTTTCTGATGTAGCTCTACATGTCATATTCCTAAATAAGCTATAGAGTCATTTCCTGATGCCCATTATCTTCCATATTCCTGTTTTCTTCCCAGAATGGGTTTTCATGTCACAGAGACCACGTGTTATCTCACAGCTGACCTGTTCTACTTGGAGGTGGTGTTGGAACAGTATGGTAGGGTGGAGGAGGTAAAGGTGGCTCCACAAGTAGGACCTCCTGTTGTAAGTGCTGCTTCTTAATAAGCCATTCATAGCAACCTCATGTTACTCTGTGTCTGAAATTAAATTGTTTTGCAGTCCAGCGAGTCCCTCCTGCAGCTGCTGAGGTAAGAGGCAGAGCTAATTTGAGAGACACTATTTGAAAAGAATATGTCAGGTCCAGGTGCTGCTGTTTGTCTTCACAGGTTGAAGAACTATAATGACTTCTCCAGGAAATTAGCAGCCCTCTTTGCCCAGTACAACATGCCTGGAGAAAAGTACAGAAACACTGCTAAAGCATTTTTTATTTTGCATAATTTTGGACCTCATGTAGCCATCTGTTAACATGCAGTAATGTTTTCCCCCAACAGTGACATTAAATTAAAACTTTTTACATCTCTACAACAACTTGGGAAAGACTTGCAGCAAATATCAATTCTGCACAGGTGAGGAGCAGCAAGAACAAGAGCTAGTGCCCATAAACTACTGAATTTAGAATGTTTCCATGTAAACAAAATGATAATTTATTTCTGTAATCTTTTTTTTTTAACTTGAAAGCTGCATCTTTTCTATTGTAAGAACAGGTTTTGACTTATATTTAGACATTTATCATCTTGGAAGATGTGATGGCCATTTTTGTCAAAGCTGATGCATGATGGTGAAAATAATTGACTGATTAATCCATAACGAGGATGATTATTAGCCGTTAACTAGATTCAAAGTTTATCTGTTTGTTTTTTGGTTTCAGGGCACCTAAAGACTGTGACTCCAAGATGGACCTCATTAACAATGGAAGAATTGGGTTTGTAATAGAAGGAAAAGAAGGTACATGAGCACTACTGTCAGTTATTAACACATATTTTAATTTCCTTTTGTATTTTATATTGACCAGATTTTCTCATCGTAGACTGCCCACTGACCATTCAGTTCTATGTCACTCCATCTGAATCTGATTCACGTAAGATGCTAAATCTCCCATCAAGTGAACTCAGATAATTTATTAATAAACCTGTTCGTTTTGCTTCAAAAATGTATGTTTTCGGACACATGAGTTCTATTTCTATAAACATGTCAACTTTCATTAACTTTTACTGTATGTGTTTGAAGATACAGCATATTCAAAGCCAGTTATCCATGAAGCTCAGGTGACTGTTGGTGCCAGCGATGAGGCTCACAAGCTTCAGATGTCATCTCTGATCTCGCAGCCTCCACAGCTGGATCCTCATGGGTGACATGTTCCTGTTTAATCCCCTCACTCACTCGGATTACTGTTCGTTATACATCCCATGTGAATGTCATTTCTCTTGGTGTTAATATTATTGTCCTGTGGCAGTTCCCCCATGTTCCTGCTGCTAAATGAAGTACCACATGAGACACAGCCAGCCTGCTTCTTCCTCAAACTGCAGCCGTTTATACCAATGACAGCATCTTTTGTGAAGAAGCTGAGTCTGATTACAGGTGTGGAAGCTTTACATCAAGAAGAAACATTTTATTTTCATGTATTATTAAAATCATATTTTCTTATTCACATATAAGATTAAGCAGCAGTATTCCACACTCTTCACCTCTTCCTTTGATATTTCATAGATGTGCCTGTACCAGATGTTGACCTGCAGTGGGCGCCCTTACCCAGTCTCCTGGTGAGAGGTTCACAGAGTGCAAACAACCACAGGGAGACATTAGATGAGCAGGATACTATTTATACAGTGGTATGTTTCACATGTTTTCACTCACTTGTGTTGCAATAATAACAAAAGGTAACCATGTACAGTTGTTTTGCCACTTTATTTGGTTCACCTGTTTTTTTTATAGCAAATATCTTATTGGTCAACCAGGTGGCAGCAAATCAGTGGAGACATGGTAAAGAAAATCTACATAGAGATGTGGAAGATAACCAAGTATCAGAATAGAGAAGAAAGGTGATTCTGAAGTTGATGGTGTCAGATGGGCTGATTTACTGGGATTTTAATACACAACTATTTACAGGGGTTATAAAGAATGGTCTTAAAAAAAAAAAAGAAAATATCCGGTGAAGGGTTCTCCAAGTGTAAATGTCTTGTTGATGCCAAAGAGGAGAATGGTCAGATTTATCTAAAATCATAAAAAGGCAAGGTAGCTTGGAAAAACAACTTGTTACACTAAGGTCTGCAGAAAACCATCTCTGAACAACCACATGAGATTGGCTACAGCAGCAGACCACAACAGATGTCACTCATTAGGTGTACTGCATACTTAATAAAGTGGCCAGTGAGTGTATGTAAAGATTTGACAAATGGCATAAAATAAACCATTATTTCTTCTCCAGAACATTCCTGATGATGGGATGCACAGTTACATTCTCCCTCGAGCTGCGTGGGAGGAGCCTGCACAGATAGCGACTTTAATGGACAGTGTTCCCTTTACGCATCCTGCTCATGTCCCAGCTCTACTGGAGCTCCTGCGACATCAGTGTGTCATCAACACCCTGCTGAGGAGCTGTGTCACTGGCACCACTTCAGGTACGACAAGTTTGATGTTACACAAGCACAGACAGTGCAGAGATGAGCAAACTGTCTATTCCAGTTATATTTCAGTGATACTGAGTATCACTGAATCTTCTTATCAGGCCCCGTTTGTGACCTGCACTTTGAAGTCCTGCCTGAGACAGACACCAGCTTTTCTGTGACCTTCAACCCTCCTTACACTGACTTCCTTGCTGTTGGTGAGCATTTACCACAGAATATTTTTACTAAAGTTTCACAGTTGTGCCAAGCCTCTTGCACAGTCTGATTATATCACTTTATTAGTAATCTTGTCAACAAAATGTTGGATATTCTCTGCTTTAGCTTCTCAAACATGTAGATGTAATACTTTTAACTGGAATGTCTCTTTAGACAGTTTAAATACAGGCATTTATTACTTTATCTCATGGGAAATTATAATGGACATTTCCCACTATTTAGAATTATATTTCACAGTGCATAGTATATAGTCAGATATATGAAAAATATAACTTATTTGATTTGATTTATTTCTGCGCTAAGTGCTGGTGAACATACCAGATTCTCATCAGATCACCTGCAGCTTGTTTGGGGCAGGAATAGGTGATGCAACCATGGATCAGTACATCTCCACTGTCATTACGAGGTATGTGATCAATAATGACACAGTCTGTCGTAATTCTACAGCTTTAAGAGGATACATATATGTAATCAGTCTCACTTAATAATGAGGTCAAAGCTGCAGCAAGTGATGTGACAAGATCACAAAGATTTTTATTTTGGCATTTTACACTTACAAAAAAAATATTCTCTGCAAAATAAAAATCTTTGTGGTTTTCGTAGCCCTTGAATAATCTTTTGAGGTGTACAGAAGGCAAGGATCATCATGTTTCTACAGCAACCTACATTAATGCAATGCAATGCATAATTCAATGAAAAAGAAGCGGGGGAATGGCAAAGAGTTTTCAAAGTCTTTACATTCTTTCTGGTTTATCTAGTTCCCTAATGAGTTTGGAAAAGGAAGCAGTGAGCAGAGGAGTCCTCTGTTGCAATCTGTAGTCTCACCATTAGATGCTACTAATTCTTAAACACTGGACCTTAAAATTAATAAAGTGTGAAAGTAAAAAAAAAACAAAAAAAAACACCACAGTTTCTCTGATGCTTTACGTCGTTTTTGACTCAGGTGCATGTCTGTTCCTGTGACCTTGAGGACATTGTATTCAAAGCTCAAGGAACTCACCTCCACTCCACATTCTCCGAGCGGCCTGGCCACCGCAGAGGCCGAAAATTACCACTCTGCTCCCTCAAGTGCCGCTGTGACAGACACCAACAGCACCGCGACAAAGTTGTCCCAGGGTGCAGCTGTGGCTGACGACAGCTCCAGTGTTTCTGGCTCAGCCTGCTATGCCATGTCTGTCGCCGATTCTGAGCTTCTGACTTAAACAAAAAAAGGTCCTGCTGTCAGTCCTTAAACATTCACTCCTGTTGAAGTGTTGTCTTTTTAGATGGGCAGCAACTTTTAATTATGAAAGTTCCCCTAAACCTCTTTGAGATGAACAAATGTCTTTAAATGTGTACACTTGTGTATTTTTTTTGTTGCCATTTCCTTCATGAAACAAACTGGGATAAATAGAAAACGAGTCATGCAAGAGTTGTAGCTTTTTTGGAGTGAAGATGCTGTGTAACTGCAGGACTTTCTTTGTTAGTGTTTCTTACTATGCATTCCACTGTGGCAGAGATTGCTGCCTGTAAATGGTTGAGGTTTGGCTTTTGACCTCTCACAGACAGCCAACATCCCAGTCGACTGAGGCCTTGTGAGACAATCAGACGTTTTTTAAAGAAGATGGTGCCTTCTCAGTAGCTCATTATGATAAAGTAAAGATCAACACACTGCATATTAAAGTCACAAGTAGCTTTGTTGGATTCGTAAATGAGTCTGTCAACGTTTCTACAAGTGATGTTATTCTTTTTTTTCTGTGGGAAAATAAAACTTTGCACACTTAAGAAATGACATTTGGTGTGAACGTGTGTGTGTGTGTGTGTGGGGGGGGGGGGGTGGGGGGGGGGGGGGGGGCGAGATGAATGTCTCAGTGGTATGGAAACTCCACGGTTACAAATCTCCTGATTACAACTGAGCACCCTGTGTACAGTTCTGCTTTTCATGGGCGGCTGCCAAGACGGGCACCAATATAGCACAGATATGACTCATCTGTATACTGTCAAATACTTGCCATCTGATGCAGAAGAGCCTAAAAGATAATTTCATCATGCAGAGGAAGAGAAGTTATCAGTCTTTTTGATTAGATCATTTATTGTGTTTAACTTCCTGTAGGAGTGCAAACCTGCCTGGCAGCCATTTTGACAGTTAATAAGAAAATGACAGGTATACTGTAAATAAACTAATGATGGCTGAGTTCCATTTAGCATCCTCAGTTTCAGGGTCCATGCTGTGGTTCACTATCACACTGTTCTGACTTAACTGAAGAGAGCCACCATTTACTGTATAAGATCAGGAACACCTGTACTGTTCCTGGCTAAAACGGACCCAAAATGGCTGCTGTGTAAAGGCCCCATTGGCTGTGTGAAAGCAGAGAGGAATTTAACATGTATTCAGAATATAAAGTCCACTGTCAGCAGTTGACAACTGCTTTTGTCCAGCGTTTGCTTCTAGATATCCAATGACCTGTATGAGTGCTAATTATAGAAACAGTCCAACATGTGTGTTTAACCTTCTCTTCTGTCACTGGGCCTTAGAATCCTAAGAATATATGAGAGCTCACTTGTTCTCATAGAATAGAAATCTGGCAAATACCTGTAGTGAATTAACCAGGTCAATAATGATTAAATAAAAATCAGGACTGTGACTGCCTCCATTGTTCAAGATTATTTTCTATAAGAAATTGATCAATCATTATATAATGTTAATTCTATTTTAATGATGTGATGGATCAACAATTAACAACAGTGACAATTCATGTCTGTCAATGCTTTCACTTCAACATTCTCTTTTTTTAATCACTTTCCTATAGGTAGTATTTTGCAAGTGTCGAATGACACAAATCAAGAACGTCATTGCACTGATAAGCTGTTGATTTATGTATTAATTAGACATTAACAGCTTTCTTTTCAAATGAGTGACATAACTGTAACTTGGTAATGTTTCCTGAACCTAATTTAACTTCCTCCAGACAGCACAGAGAATATGCTGTCTTTTCATTGTTGCTATTCATTCTTCCAACCCTTTTTTTCCCTGCAATTTTTTTTTTTTTTTTTTTTTTACATCATTGACTTCTTCAATATGACTTTCATGAGTTTAAAAGAAAACTTATTCCCATTTCCTTGATTTATTCTTTATTTATTTTATATAGACTACCAGTCAAAAGTTTGGACCACATTAAATGAGAAGGTGTGTCCAAACTTTTGATGTAGTGTATATTATTAATTATCATTTATCTTCTATCTTGGAATCCTCTGTTCACCCCTGACCTCAACTACGGTGGCCTGCGTGTACCAGAATGATGTCATCTGTCTTCATTTAAACTGTAAGCTTCCACTTCTTCTTACACGACAGTAAATTCAACTAATACCAAGAAAACCTCCAAAATGTTGCACACTGGACCTTTAATCAGAATCAGAAGTGCTTTATTAATCCCATAGCAGAAAATGCTTTCGTTAAAGCTACTCCAACAAATATAGAAAAATAACAGATTCATATCCTATAAAAAAGTAGAAGTACGCTTGGTATTTAAGAGAGGAATAAGAATTATATACAATGGAAATATTTACATCTGTGTCAAAATATGCAAGGCTGAACAAATTAAATACCAATATACAGTATATAAACAGCAAGAGTACACAAACAGTAAAAGAAAAGGCTAGAAAGTCAGTCAAAAATAAGTGAATTAAAATAAGTGAACTGGTTTTAATCTACTCTGTAGACTACATGATAACCATTCTCAGTTACTCTGTGGCATCGACTGCTTAAGTATATAATATATATATATAAACAAATCACTATTTTTAATATAATGGCAGATCATTACAGGAGTAAAGTAGTGTGTGTCACAGTGAACAGTGCTGTGTTGTCTATGCCTTATCTTTTTTTAACCCTCCACATCTCCCTCTCTGGTCTGCGGTCTCTTTAAATCCAGCTCGGTGAAGTTGAATCTCTCTCTCTCTCTCTCTCTCTCTCTCTCTCTCTCTCTTTCTCTCAGTTCGTCTGGTCGTTGTGATTGGCCTCACTCTGCCTGATAAACAGCTGCTTACCATTTAGAGCACTTCACAAAGTTTCTTTTTTTCGCCTCTCATTGCCTCAGACTCCTCTGGTTTTGGATAGTCTTCCCTGTGCGGCCCTCCTGCAGCAGCAGCAGCAGCAGCAGCAGCAGCAGCAGCAGCAGCAGCAGCAGCAGCAGCAGCGGCGCGTCTCCATGTGGAGCTTCAGATATAGAGAGTTGGAAGCCCAAGTCTGGACTCTGGCTTTGCGTAATGCTGAGGCGTCCTCTGTTCAACATCTGGATTAACTATTTGGAGTCGGAGCTAACGGGCCGACACAAGACTCCGGCTGTTTCCTCTCTCTTCATGGAAAGACTCAGTTTTGCTCTGGGATTTTAACTCCTTTTGACAACCCCGAGTTTTGCGCATAGATTATGTATTCTTTAAAATGGGTGCGAACAATGGAAAACAGTATGGGAGCGAGGGTAAGTGCTGTAATTGCTGTTTTTTTTAAATTCCACCTCCACCGAAGCTAAATATAGTAAAAGGAAGAAGAGGATTTTACATTCCATAGAGTTTCTTTTATTTGCCCCAGTCTAAAATCAAAACTAACAATGTGCTTCAGCCGCTTTGTAACTTTGCTCAGTTTAACTCTGGACATCAGTGAATCTCTTCATCTTTCATTTTTTATTACTCTGACTGATTAATTGTTTTCTTAGAAGTTTAAAACGCAACCGGTTTCATTAAAAAACCCAAACAAATTTTATAGGGTGTGCTGTTTTTCAGCTCTCATCTTCTTTTGACCAAGCGCTTTTTAAAGAATTATACTCGACACATAAGATATAGAGTGACATCTGGTGGTCATTTTTGAACATAAACGCATACGTTTTCTACATGCAGTGCAGTTTAAACTTATATATATATATATATATATATATATGCACATTAAGCTGTAGTCCATGTATTTCTCTATTACAAGAGTTCCTTGACTGTTTGCCTTTAAGTAGAGACATTTTACATCATGCACATTTAAAGCCTTATGAGGCAACACGTCCATGTGTTAGTTGTGGTGGTGTTTTCAAAAAACAACAACATAATAATGAGTTATTAAGATTTGCAGAGCAACAGGTTCACCAGAGAGCACCCAGTAGCCTACATGTGATTCATGGGTTGTTTTTGAATAAAAAGCATCTTCCTGCAGGTTTAAACTGAGGTGGGTCAAAAGGACTTAAGTGTTTTGGTATGTGGGCACTTAGTCGGTCTTATCTCGATAAGAACTAATTCCAGGGATTTTTGTCCACAATTCCTTATCCTGCTATTGTTTGATTTGGGAGCCATTTTGATGCACATTCACAAACACACTTCACTGTGATCACTGTTTATCTCATGCTGTATGAGTTAGAGACAAACGAGCTGCAATGACAACATGCTCTGCAGTGTCAGTGTGGAACAACTGCTGCTCCCCGTGTGCACGTAAAGGCAACTGAGTTTCTTCAAACAAACCTAGCAGTGACCTTTTCACTCAGCAAGTGTTTGTGATGTTTAGTGACTCTCCCGCAGATGATTGTATGATGCTGTAAATGGGCAGAGCGAAGGTGGAGGGCAAGTAAACAAGAGATAGACTTGAAATGCACAGATTCTAATCAAAGTGAAAATACAGAAAGCTCTGGTTTTATTATCACAACAATATCGACAAAGTCAAATAGCAACATCTTCTTGATGTTAAAAAGTAAATAAATAAATATTAATGGCAGCATTGGTGCTGTCTACAGTATTAATATGGCACTTATCAAATGCGGAGGTTATGAACCAAAAGCACAAACAACTTCCTCAAGTTCAGGGAATATGGTTAATTGGCAAATTGTGGCTAAAAGCAAAATAATAAACAAACATGAATGCACTATATGAAAAAATATATACTTTGCAAGTCTAAACTCAACATATAATATGCTATAATATGAGTTTTGTTTATATATTATGAACATTAAAGCATAACTTTTGGGTGAATATGCAACTCACACCAACTGTCAGTTTACTGTTTATCATAATATTAGGACTTAAAGAATAAACAAAAGTTATAAACAATGTGATTATAGCCATTCTACTGTTAATACAACATTAAATCAAATTTGTTTTCCACTGTCCAATGTTGGACTTTTTATGACTCCCACGCTATTTTAGGGGAAAAAATAATTTCTCCAAACATGCATTAATGACCCTAATGTATAAGGAAAATCAGCAGGAAAATCCACCGCGTCCTCACCCACTGTCTTTTTCATCTTAGATGTAATCAACATTACATATTAAGGCAACTAAATGGTGGTCCGACTCCATCGAACACATCATTTCTGTCTCTGCTGCAGAAATGTTTGTATAAATAACATTCCAGTGTGCTCTCTTCCTAAATCAACAAGTGCAGAGAAAAGACTGGAGCTCATGATGTGAAGAATAACACGTGGACTAGCTCCACCTAAGAATCCAGCCTGTGAAGTTACACGAACAGATTCTATCACAGAATGTTTTTATACAGTGCTCCGGTCGTCCTTTTGCTAAAGTTTCAACAAAAATGATTTCCTTTTGTTCTTTTGCTCTTATTAGTTTAATAATCATTGATCAGGTTGTTGTCGTATAATTTTCATTGCCAGTGGCTCACACAGTCTCACGTATGACTGAAGCTGTGCAGGCACCCAACATAGACATAACACTCATTTAAGTCGGTCGTGTAAACACAGTCGTTTGTGCTTTTTTGTTGTGTCATCGCCAGATGTTCAGGGGATGATGTCAAAGAAAACCAAATGAAAACATCTTTTGTGCTGTGATGAGTTTCAGATTGAAAATAACCAGCTTCCTGGGTAATTCAAAGATGCCTGAAGACATTCTGGAGCAAAAAGGAAAAGCAAGTGATTTAGTGCATTTAGTACTAGTATTCTTATTTTTCTTTTTTAGATAAAAGTGTGAACTCTTTCTCAGTATTGGATGTAGTCTCTGGGTCTGAATAGTGAAGCCCGTATGGAAGTGCTGGAGAACTATATTCTCTTGAATGGCCATCAGGGGGCGGCATTACTGGTTGCAAAGACACTTTGAATGTAAATCTAGTCCAAAAAAAGATTACTTCTCACTTTTTTCTCAGGTGTGTAGACGATAATGGGCTAGAGGAGCTTCACTGACATTTTCACTTGACTAATAACAATAGTAAACATTTTACTTGGGAGTTTATGGTCTCAATCTCTAGCTCCAGGTCTTCTTTAACACAGCATGATGCCCACTTTGTGAATGATGGCCCCATTAAGAGTTAATTGGATGATACAGCAGATTATTATTTAGGGTGAGACTATGCTGTAATTCCTTGCAAGATGGCACTGGCTAAAGTGCTAAACATGAAGACTTTGAACAGCAGGTCATAAACACAGCCACAGAGAGCTGACACTTGACACTTAAGCATGCTAATCAGATGAGGTTGTTTTTTCAGGGGGCTCATTGTGCATTGATATGCAGGACTGCCACTCGATCTCAGCACTTAAATATGTGAGCTCACTTTCAGGAAACATTAGTGCACTTTCAAGATTTTATCCAGTCGGCAGCTGTCTGTCGGAGACAGCACAGCAGCTGATAAATCCGTTTACAGTGCTGCCAAGTAAGCAATTTTTAAAATTTTAAGTATTAATGATGAAATAAGTATTTTAAGTATTAAGTATTTAAGTATGTTTAAGTAGTAATGAAATAATGCATTATTTCATGATTAAGTCATCTGTAATTGGTGAGAAATTCCCTATGTTTTTAAAAATGTCTCATATTGCATGATGAGAGTTTATCATCATAAAAGACTAAAACTAGCACCTACCTACCTATCTACAACTTAAGACGATTGATCAGCTATAAGAGTAGTTACCAACTAATGTTACAATACTAGGATTGTGAAATTATTGTTGCAGTCAATAATTTTAGTCAATAATTATCCTTTTCCCCCTCTTTCATAGTTAGTTATAGTAGTACCTGTTCAATACTGCCTGGGACTAGCATAAATACATTTAAACTGAATTAGATTAATAAGCATACATTGCAATTATTCAAAGAATTGTCATGTCACAATGTTGTGCTGTATTAACGTACCTTTGTCTTCATATTGTCTGGTGTCTTATTAACAAATGCAGAATTCTGCTGTCCTTTGGTCCACATCTGTTTTCTAGCATGATCCCACAATTAATTACACTCTGGTCACAACTATGCAGCAGCCCTCCACCAACACATTATGTAAGCATACGACGGGAAGCAGGAGCTTTCCTCAAAGTTGTTTTTTTTTTTTTATTTCCATGAAAGATTCTCATGCATCAACCAAACAGTCCTGACAGGGACAGACATCCCGTAACCTGTAAAATATTAAAATGTATTGGACCATCTTGACCCAGTCTTGTGCTTCCTCCTCTACTTGGATATTGTAAAAGTGGTCTCACGTTGACATCTGCAAACCCCCTCATGAATATCTGAGTCATTTCCAGGAGCAATAGCAGATGTGCTGGCTCAGTGATGTCACCACAAAATGCCATTCATACTTGAACCATATGAGCTGCACTGATATTATATTATTTTATATACGTGTGTGTGATTGTGTGTCATTGGTCTGGGTGGAGGGTGAAGGACAGAGGTTGCATCTTTTTTTTTTTGTCCTTCCTGCACAAGCAGGAACTGTCTTCTCTATTTAGGAGACTGCACTTGAAGTGCACGCGGGTGTGACTGTTTGAGAATACCTCTTCAGCCTGTCGTGCTGGGTGAAAGGCACATACTTAGTCTCAGGAAAGCCACAAAGCTGCATTTATGAACTGACAGAGGAATGAAGTGCCATAAACAACCTCTCCACAGGCAGACCAGCAGTCACCGGCTGCACAGGCAGACACTAAGAAGACAACGCTGTTGAAAATTTAGTTCTCCTGTGTGACTGTGTGGAAATCCTTAATCCAATAATGCAGCCATAGCTCATAAAGGAAGAGTTGCACATTCATGTATTCAATGGAGTGATAGATTCCCCCCCCCCCCCCCTTTTCCTGTGCTGGAGTGTTCCTCACTTGTCCTCCATGAAAGTAAAGGTTGAGAGGGGATTTTAAGGAGACTTTTATTCCTCTTCCAAATATGAAAAAAGCATGGACACTTAGTCAAACAAGCCAGCAGAGACTTTGTACATGTGCCAAAGCCCACCATTCATCAGGAAAACCTGAGGAACATAAATGTCATGAAAGCAGAGAATAATGGGCTCCATGTTTCCTCACACTTCAGGCCTCCTTACTACATTAAATACATAATGAGTGGGATCCCGCCTTATCTTCTACAGACACTCTGTAGATAGCACCGCAGCATTAAGAGGAACATTTTTGTACATCGAGATTCATTTTAAACTACACTAATAGTAACTTCTAGGTCAACGTATAAGAGACGATATTTAAGTGACTCAGCTTGTCCTACAGTTGCCACACTGTATCCCAACAATCTCGTTGTTGCTTCTCGTTTTGCCCTGCAGGTAAAGGGAGCTCAAGCATCTCCTCTGACATAAGTTCGAGCACAGATCACACACCAACTAAAGCTCCAAAGAATGTGGCTACCACTGAAGGTAAGGCATCTGGTGCTCATTAACCAAACTCCCTCCCTTCTTATTTCCCTCCTCTTTTTCTTCTTCTTCTTCTTTAGCTCCTCCATCCCCCCCTCTTCTTTCTCCTCCTCATCCACTTTCTCTGCTGCCTATTTTTGGAGAGAAACCTGTGTGTTCCTGGGATAACCCTAAATTAAAAACAAACTCACAGCTGCTATCAGAATCCAGAAAGGGGGAGAAAAAAAAGCATTTCACAGGCTTTGTTTTTTTTTGAAGAAGAAGAAGAAGGGGAAAAAAGGCACTTCTGGCTTCTCATTGTGGAAGAATGCTTATCTAAACTGTGGTCGTATCAGGCTCAAAGCATTGCAATGGAGGGAGGGAGGTACATGCGGAGGAGAGGAGTGAGAGAGGGATTTTGCTGGAGACGGAGAAGGTGTTGGGAGTGAAAACGGGGGAAAGAGAAGCTTCACCTTCTGCTCAGACACTGCCGTTACTCCTCTTCATGCAGCTCTCTGGCTCCCTCTCTCCTTCTTCCTGTCCAGGCAGACGTCCAACCCTGGCAGAGCTAATGTAGGGAAGTGCTCCCTTTTGTCAGGAGTGTATGTGTTGCGAATGTAAACTGTGTACTCACTGTAATGGTTCAGAAATACTTTGCAGCTGACAGATGCCTTTTCAAGCCTCGTGTAAACAGCTGTCCTGTAAACGGATCAGACCAATACATTTTTAACCATCTGTCTGACAACGGCAGTTTTTTTGTCACTAAATTTAAGACTAAAATCCTTATCTCTATTTTTATGTTGTTTGCTATTCCATCTGTGTGTAATTTTCTAGAAACTAATACTAACTTTTTGGTATGTTACAATATTAAAATCACAATACAATAATGTTGCAGTAACAACCCCACACTGACATTTTTGTGATTTTATGATCTATCCATGTCAGTCAACACAATTTATTGTGTGCTTGTCTCCTTTTCCCCTTTTGTGACATATGCCATGTAGCCATCAGGGTATAATTAGGTTTGGTACAGTATAGTATGGATTGGAATGTAAATGTAACGATACAGGAGGGAGATTATGGTAAAGTTCTCAGTTAAAATGCAAGCCTGTCCCAGAGTCAGGGTTGCATTTCAACTGAGAACAGTTCTTTTACTTGGTAGGTGGGGTGTGGGCTGTGTCTGATTAATTTTACTCTGTTCCAAGGGAACTGGATTTGAAAAAAAAAATGGTTGGGGCTAGTTATGTTGGTACTATTCCTAATGGAAAAGCAAAAAAATATGTACCGTGCCGATCCGAACCGTTCCACTCAGTAGAAACACGGAAGTAGAGAAGCAAAATGCTTGAACATGTCAAATTTTAAAGCAATCAAAAGTTCTCCATTGCCATTAACTCACTCAATAACACTGGTCTCCGCCATATTGGCTCTGTAAAGGCAGAGAATGTTGCATAAATGAAAATGGACACAAGTGATATTAATCTCTGTGATTCTCATTTTCCCGTCTCTCCCCTTCAGAGTCACTACAGTTTCTGTCTGGAAGACCTTTAATTTGATGCTGTCAAACTAAATAGAGATGTTTTTTGTTTTTTAAAATACGTGCGTCTTGAAATTGTCAGTACTGTTACATCCGTACAAACTTTAGTTTGCTAGTAGCTGAATTTGTGTGCTGTTTTTTTTCTTGCAGTTAATCTGTATGTTACTATTCTGATTCTAAACTTGCAAACAGCACACTTTATTCTCTGCTAGCAATTAACTTTATCATCATAAAGCATTTCTGTACAGAAAACACATTTCTTTTTCCTTCTTAATGTCACACATCCGTAAATGTGTAAAACATGACAATAACATCTTACAGCTCTGTTTATATGTTTAGCTTTTACTTGCTAGGGGATGTTGAAATAAGTGTGAGTCAGACAGTAAAAATGAAATTTTAGAACCCAGTGAAGTAATCACTGAGTCAATGACTTGGCCTTAAATTTGAGTTGAGCAGTGTCTGTTTTGCACGCTCATCCGCACATACAGTATTCTCTCCCTGTTCCTCTCATGCATTGTCATCACCAATCTTAAATTTGCTCTGGCATGATGAATGTAGTATTCCTGTGGTTTCAACAGCCCACAAAAAAACAAATACCAGCTACAGCCTATATTTATGTTTGTCACTCAGCTGAACATTTCAAGGTGTTTCACGGGGAGAAAGGAGCATAGAGAAAATGAAATTCTGCATGAGACAGCTGGTGTTTTTTTGTTTTTTGTTTTTTGTTTCACACAAGATGAATGTCAAGTAGTTTATTTTAGTGGGGTTGATTTGGCGATTAAACTCTGTGGATGTACTAAAGAGTGGGATACTGTGAGTGTACAGACTGATTACTGGCTGGACTGTGAACGCTGACTCACTTGGGTCTGTCCATTGAGGGGCCGCTTGTTCTGGAGAACTTGATTATTCACTATATTCACAGATCGTCACTTATAACTTCCACTAAAATGTAAGCGAGCCAGTGAACTTCCAGTAAGTTGTCACTAAGTGGCAAAATGATAAGGGAACATTAGTGATTAAAAACTTACAGATATTGACCGTAAATGTTAACATTGTCTTTTAGTAGTTATTTTAGTATTTAGACCTGAAGGATACACCAGATATATCCTTCATAGACGGGCAAAGGTCAACCGCATGTGAGGGAGCCGATTCCTGTGACAGTTGGGACATTTGGGACAGCCCACAACACGGTGCTGTGACTCCATCCTGGATGATGAATTCACACTTGGAGGTTGCAGCCTTGACTAGTGGGACACAGCTACTGACTGTATAGACCATCTCTGCACTTTTGGCCGACAGCTTACTGGAAATAGGTGGGCAGGCCTATTGAAAATCAGGGAGTGACCATGCATACTGTCAATTGTCCTGAATGTTACAACTTGTGTGTACAACCTGAGCAGATAGAAACATACAGTATCAACAGGGTTTTTGCCTATGGCCTGTGACTTCCTGACCATAATCTCCCTCCTGTATCTCGACTTGTTATTTCTTGTTTTCCCCCATGCTTGGTTTAATAACATGGTCTGGAACCACAGTGGTCAAAGTCAAATGCACATAAACACACACACACAAACTCTCTCACACAGTGGCAGATAACACAGTCCTTGCCCACCTCCTCCTGTGGTCTACTAAACTAATCAGGAAGCAGTCTAGGCTGTTTCCTCACCACACACTGGGAGTATTCATGTTAGGGCTTTCAGAGTCCTTGTGTTGCACTAATGTCACTGCATTAATATAGTTATGCTTTCCCAGGGGTCTCTCTAAATTGGCTAATATAAATGTTTCATGCAGCGATACTGCACATTTCTGTTTTCACTTTGCTAAAACATGCTTTACATTGAAAATGGAATTACTTAATACAATTAAAGTCTCTGACACCAATTTGGCACAATGAACAAATTCACCTGTTTCCTCCCTGAAGGTTTACTCAAAAAACAGCAACTAAAATAAATTGTGTTTTGAAACACTAAAATCGGAATATAATCAAGTATGACCGCAACCATAACTCAATTTTAACATTTTTCACATTGCAGAACACTATGATTCTCAAACTGTCATTTTGTTGTGACTCTAAAGCCACAAAGCAACACAGGCTCAGTGTTTGTTAACTGACAAACATTAGTCATCATACTGTAAGCTTCTAGTCAAACTGAGTAAGGCTGTATCATCAAATCCCCTGTTGAGTAAGAGCACAATTTATTTTTCTGGATTCATCTTTTCATTTGTAACCGTAAGATTATGTCATTTCTTTCTTTCAAAAGATTCTTTATGCACGAGATCCAAACCTGAAAAACTGGCCAACTCTGACCAGGAATTTTTAATTTTTCTGAAAATAAAAACAAATGCCATCAGAAGAATATGATCGAGGCTATTCACCTCAAAACTTCACTCATTGTCTTTAAAGACAATAAACCATATATATATTTTTTTATTTTCTTGTTATTGTGCAGTTTTAATTGTACTATACACATGGAAAGTATGCCTGTATTTCTCCAGTGGGCCAAAATCTATCCCCAAAAGAAATCAACATGAGAAAGTTACACTCATCCTGGTCCCGAAAACAAACTGTGTCATGCGGTTGTCTGGCAAGTTTTTGCATCATGTTTCTGTTTTCATTTATTATTAAGACGAGCTTGTGGTGGCCTGACCCAGTTGAGTTGCTTATTAGCTACAGACTGAAAGGAACAATCCTGGACAGTAAATCCATCTTGTGGGATGAAGCTGAGTATCTCCCAGCAGGGGTTACACTGTGACCCTGTCTGGGCCTCAATAGTTTGCTTCGGTACAACTGAACTTTGGGTATCGAAAGAATGCAGCTCAAACATGGTAGGGGCAGAACTGACAACACCCAGAGATGTTCGTCCTGAGCGTTGTAACCTTTGGAGAGTGTTTTTAACCACTGATCAGGTCAAAAGCAGCCATACTCCAGGGTCAGGGTCACCTGTTTATAATGGCACCAGGAAGGTGGGAATGGTGGGAACAATGAGCATTCTGTCTTCCTCTCTGGCAAACGGTGATAACAGTGGGGGAAAGCTTACTCTGTCCTTCCAACACTTCGCTTCAATACTAAACTCTAAATGTGCAGTTCAGATACAGATCTCTCTACTGCATGCTTACATGGAGAATACACAGGACATTTTGTAGATGATGTCCGTTATTAGTCATCTAGCCTTCCCATTCGAGTTAAAGCTAGACTAACAATAATTTCCATTATTGATTCACCCTGTGTTCTGTCAGTAAATGCCTAGAAACTGTGAAGAGAAATGGCATTAATTGACTTGTAGAGCCTAAAGTAAGTTCCAGCTTGCTTTTTTCCCAATAGATTAGCTAAAGATGTTAAATGACAAAGAGCAGCAGAAAATTTAGACAAAACTGATGTATTTTAGCTTGGAAAAAAACAAAACAAAACTAAACTAAAATTATCAGTTAATAATTGTTAATAATAATTAATAATTTTCTGTTGTTTTAATTGACTTGATGAATTGTGATGAAAGTGGTGCAGTTCCACGTCATACAGTTGTCAACTCTTGTCTCCATCATGTTCATATTTTTACTCTCCCAAGGGCAAAAAAAAAATCCCTCACAGCTCATCTGTAAACTAACCTCAAGTGCTGATGACCCCTTCGCTTGTGTTTACTCAACCAGATATATAGTGTTTCACTGTTGATTTTCACCATGCCAAATATGGAAGAGGGTTTTAATCTTTATCATTCATCTTTAGCAGTTAGTGCCATGTTGGTTCTGACCTGAACAACCATCTGTGACAAATTCATCTCAAGTTTTAGTGAAACTCAGTGCTCCATGTGTTGGGTTTTGCTCCACAATTGAAGGCAGAGGAGTTTGTGTTGTTGAAGGAGCATCTGTTTTCTCGAGGGAAAGATGATTGACTATGTTATAAAGTTGGAAATTGTTCTAATTTAACATGCAGAAATTCACAGCCTTAATGACCATAAACATGAAGCTGTGCTGGTGGAAAAATAATCTGTCCCCTTTCAGCACTTCATGACTCAGAAGTCACAGGAGCAGCCTGCAGTTATTATAAGACTGTTTCACAAAGCCTGTGGTGGATGTAATGAGAAATATTAGCTGTTCATTTTAAAATCTTGATTCGAAATTGTTTGTGTGGAGAGAGGGAACACAGAGAGGCAAAAGAATGCCAATGCCATTTCCCCCAGATTTTCTCCATCAGCTGTCCTCGCTCCTCCCCCTTCCCTTCTGCCGCTCCTACAGTCAAGAAATCTGAGCAAAAAAGCACAGAACAAGGCAGCGAAAGAAAAAAGAAAACAAGTGAAAGCAGTTTACCGAAGCAGGAGGAGGAGAAGGGAGAGGCAGCTCAGCTCTCCATCTCATAAGTCTTCTCTTATTACTGCTCGGTCTTCTTGTTCTCTGAGGAAGAACGGCCCTTGTTGTTTTAAATGTATGTGTCTTTTTCCTTCAAAAAGGCCATGTTTTTCCGTTTTACTTCATGAGTGGGTGTGACAGGAGTTGGGAATGATGCCACATGGCCGAAACTTATGCTTCCTGTACGATTTGGCTCGTGAGCGCTGTTTGCACAATGATACACCTGGGTCTCTGGGCTTTTATGTGGTGATATGAAAACAGTTGTGGAGCAGCTGAACTGACACACTTGACTTCCCCTCCTCTCGTTTCATATTGTGGTTTGGTTTCATTATATAAGCGGGGAAGTGTCAGTTGTGGCTGAAGCTGCAATGGTACAAAAATGAGAGGAAGGTTTCTCTCTATAAAGTGTTCCTTGGGGAAGTTGGGTTTGATGTGTTTTATTGAACCATGGTTTTAAAGAGCAACCAGAACTAATTTTCTTTATTTCTTAGCCAATGCTCAGCTCAGCCAAAACAATGCCGTAGTTTAATATCTGCATGTTTCCATTGTTGTTTTGAACATGCAAACATTAAATCAGATGACATTATCAATGGTGTGCTTATGTCTGTATGCTAAATGTAGATGTAGCATCATTTACAAACAGGATTGTCCTCCTTCTTCCAGTGGCAATTTTTGAAGTTTTCTCAGATTCACAGAGTAAAACCATTCTATGCTCATGGACCACTTTATTAGGCACACTTGACACCTACTTCATTTTAAGGAGTAGTGAGTGATATGGTTGTCAGTGGCTGTAGTTCATCTGGTTTGACATGTTGGGCATTCAGGGATGGTCTGAAGTGGTTATTTAAGTTATCCCTGCCTTTCTATCATTTTGATCCAGTCTGAGCTACAAGGCACATTCATCTAGAGAACTACTGCCTACTGGATATTTCCTCTTTTTTTTGGACTCAGTTACATGTGAAAATCCCATTAGTTCAATATTGAAATCTGGAGTACTCAACTTTGCCATAGTCACTTTTTTCCCCCTCATTCTGATGCTATTTGAACTTCATCGGATCATCTTGAGCATGTCTACGTGCCTAAATGCACCAACTCCTGTGCCATTCAACAGGTGTTCCTAATAAAGTAGCAGGTAAACACCTTTGCAGAGTGCAAGTTGTCAAGTTAGCCAAGGAAGTGGCTTTATAAAGAAGTCTTTGATCCTCCATTAAGGCACTTCAACCACAGAAAACAAAACAACCTCTTTCTGGGGTTAAAGTGAACATTTTTTTGTCAGGAGTTTAAAACCACAAAATCCCCAGCACTTCCCTTGTTCTGTTGCTTTAACCACATGA
This sequence comes from Brachirus orientalis, assembly GCA_016785285.1. Lineage (NCBI taxonomy): Eukaryota > Metazoa > Chordata > Actinopteri > Pleuronectiformes > Soleidae > Brachirus > Brachirus orientalis. The sequence continues at coordinate 9,457,064 of JAFBJR010000258.1, read as the reverse complement.
GATCATTACATTTGCTCTTCATCACAACCAAATCAACCGTTTGGGGCCAGCGCTCACTTTTCCATTCCTCTCTAACGGGCAGTTCTTCACAATACTGCACGTGTGTGCATTTGTGTGTAGTTACCCTCCACAGTCATTTAACACAACTGTCACTCCGCACTCCAACCATCTCATGCACCACTGGCAAAGAGCATGAACTGTGCAGAAAGGCACCTCATGCTCATAATTCTCTCTAAATAAAAAAGAAAAAAAATCGGACTCCATTTTGTCGTCCCTGACATCTTGACTTAACAACCTGTAAAATATGACATCATCTTGAATGCCAGGGATTTGAAGAAGGCCAGGTCAGTTTTGAATGACGCCAGCAAACTGCTCAACTGTCATCTTAACTCTGAAAATGTGCTGTGATTTTGCCAAACACAAGGGCTCATTTTTGAAGGAGTGACTTCTGCTGTCCTTTTCAGCCGAGGATTTATAAAGTGATGGGTGCAGGAGTGTGGAGACATGTGTCTTTTGAACAGACAGAGAGGCTTTAGGAGGCGGAAAATTCCCCTAAAGAAATTTGTCATGATGTGGGCAAAGAATGTTATACTTCCTGGTGCATGTGCAGCAGAATCTGTTGCTACACAAGCTTCAAAAATCAATTTGCAGTGTGAGAAAAGCTGCAGTCCAGTCAAGGAGGTATGGGGAGGGTGTGTGTGCAGTTGGGGCGTCTGTTTCCTGTCCGAGTGTGCACATTGTAAAGGAACCAGCAGGTCCTATTGTCTTTCACACAGTCCAGTGACGCAAGACCTTCCTGTAGTGAAGGCTTTGCTGATAGCCCACTGGCCACACTGTACTGTAATATCAACTTCCATGTATTCAATAAAACCTGAGGCAGGTTCAGATGTTTTTTTTAAACCTAGGAGGTCTCACTCTTGGTCGAAAGTAGAGCACATACTCTGTAGCTGTTTAGATCTAAAGAATTAAGTGACTTTTTTGATTTTCAAATTTTTTCTAACAGTCAAACCCCTGCTCCCCAGTTGTGTTTTCAATTAAATGATACCAACATTTTAACATTTCCTCTCATTTGGGTTGATTATGATGGGATTTTTTGTGCCCTTGAGATGAAAACAAGCCAACTTTGGCATATTCATACGACTACATTTTTTACTGCTCCGGATAAGCCTGCCATCCTCATACGACTCTTGCTTTTTACAACCTCCGAATTTCAGAGGTTGAAAAGTGCTGTTGGCTCCATTTTAGAGATGTGTTTTTTCTCTGGATAGGCAGAAGTGAAGATCTTTGGAAATATTGAAGCAGTTACTTGCATTTACTGTCAGACTGGTTCATATCAGCCAAGACTCGAATATTAGCTGTGAACTAAAAGCTCCATTAACACTTAACTTTAGTTTCACCTTGTTGTCAATCTAATAAAAGAATAAGAGTAACTGCGCTTACTTCTCGCCACTGTTGTTTCTCATTAGTAAGGATGTTCACAAGCTGAGAAAACAACTGCAGAGAATAGAATCAGCTTCCTGTCTCTGATAAAGACCTGAAACTTCTACATGGATGTAGATGTAGACATGGATTTTCTTCTGAACACACCAGTTTCAAAGGAAAACATAGTAGTATGGATCCAGCCTTTGATTCCCTTACAAACCCAACACCACCCTGTCTTGGCAGCTGGAGGTGCACAGTGCAGAGCAGGAACATGTCACAGGCCTAATGGCATTGAGGTAATGGATTGGTCTCTCCTGCCAGATGCAGCAGTAATAATCCTGTGTGCTCCAGACAGGGTCTTAACTGAGCTTCACAGCACAGTAAGATCCTGAGTGAATCCCTATAGCTTTAGTTTATGACCATACTGCGTCAAAGTCTGGATTGACCCCGCCTGTGCACTTGTCTCTGTCTCTGGTAAAGTCAGCAGGCTCTACTGCCAATTTATCTTCCCCCTTTCTTTTTCTTCTTGCCCCTATTTTCTTTTGCTGATCCTCAAAGTCTGTTTTTTGTACATTAGTGTCTTCTTTTTTTAAATTCTTTTGGTTTTTGTCACCAATGCAACCTCATTCTGAACATCCAACTGCACCTCTTCATCATGCAGTCATCCCATCTTCTCACTGATCACTCCAATTAATTCACATTAAGGTTCTAATATCAAAGGAAAATCCAGATGTGTCTCAGAAGAATTAAGGCAAATGTGATGTTAATGGGAACCTGCTGCAAGTGCTGCTGTGGATCAGCTTAGATTTGGGTATTAGTGGCAAATTATTTCAGCCAAGTATGCCTTGCTGTGGCTATATGCACATTCAAAATGCATGAGTTTCTCTTTCATTTCACCACCACTGCGTTGTTCTTTGTCCGGGGTAAAGACCAGATGTTCTACTGTTTCTCCTCTGATTTCCTAAGCTAAACTGAGTCCTCTACCATCTGCACTCACAGTGGTTTAAAGAGAACTTTAACAGCTGTATGGTATTTGTTCTGTTAATGATAGATTTTGTAATGATATAGAGATATAAAACACAGCACTGCTGGTTTCAAAAGTTATTTCTTTTATGCTCAAAAGTATTGAGCTGTGGTAAATGAGTTGAACCTGAAGAAAATCCCAAAGATCTAAACCATACATCCACTTACTTGCTTTTTCTCAAACTTTCAATCATATCAGGCCCAGTTGTATGATTTGATCCATAGCACTGTTAGGACTTTTCATCCATGTTGGCCTATGAAATTAGGTTCATTATTAACCTGGGCTAGTTTAACATAATAATCCCAATGCACTGGCTCCTTTCATCTCACAGAGTTGAAAGTTCCATTAAATGTGTAATTGGACTCAAAGCAAAGTTTTTTTTCTAACAGTCAAGAGTGAGCTTGAAGAATGTTGGGGAATAGACAGTCTTACTTGTTAGTATAAAGAGTAGTTTTTGAGAGAGTTGAGTATTTAGAATGTCCTTTTGGATTATATCCTAAATATTTAGGGCAGATAGATTTCAACCATCTTTGCCAAGAACAGTTTTTTTTTCATGTGATAAACATGGTGGCCTAATTGCCACAGTTCTTTAATTTTCCTTTGTTTGCATGGCAGCCTTTGTGAAGGTGTCTGTTGAGTGGTTTTCTTGTCGAGTTGTTGAGAAAATATGGGCTGCACATGCTCTGTGCAAGTAACTCATCACATTTAAAGAAAGGTTCCCACTACTGGAAAACTGGTAGATCCTTTACAGATGCAAAAATGACAGTTTTTTCCCCATATCCAGATGTGACAAAGTGTGAAAATGTGAATATTTTGGTCATAAGATCATTGTCAGCAGCTTCATTGTCAAGTGGTTGTCAATGGTGAATGCATAAACAGATTTATCATGCAACCAGAAAACATATAGATAATGTCTGGACTTCATTAAAGTTCCAGGTGTCCAGTTGCCATCCATTTAAATCCAGGGCAACAAAGCAACTGTAAATCTGTCTTCATTTAACTTTCCTCACCAGCTGTGTGAAAGCGTGTCTTGGCGTTGGGGGTGGATGCAGTCTAACTAGTAGCGCTGTGTTACTCCTCTACTCAGCGACACTTGTAATCACACAGTCTGGAAGTACCTCAGTGGCAGGTGACGGACAATTTGGTCTCCTGCGAGCGGATTCCTTTGCATTTTCTCAAACTTGGATAATAAAACCGTGCCTCGTTCATCCATTAAAACTAATGACTCAAGAAATTAGTCTGCGCTTTGCCTGAGCGTTGCTCTATGGAAAATTTGATCTTCTGTTAGATGATGTGATTTTGGCCACACAAAACTTGTCTAGACAAGGATTGATCCCTTTTGCATATTTAGCCATTCGTGTGTACTCTCACCTCTTTAATTTTCCACATCAAATTAAAAATGGACCAAAGATGCCAAAAATACACTAATTTCCACTTGTTTGTATAGTCATGTGTTGCTAAGTGTGTGGTTCCATGTTTGATCCACAAACACTTGGTATTAACTCAGGAATCTTGCAATATTTATAACGTACTTGAACAAACATAAAAACTAAAGTACCACTGCTTGCACAGTGTATTTGGACAGGTGTGTGAACTCTGAAATAGATGAGGTGTTTATGTGATTTTAGAACATTAAATTTGTCTTATGGTGGAGGTAGAAAAGCATTATCATATAGGCCAAGATAAACTCCAGGAAATTATTCTACATCTATATTTGTAGACCACCCACAGAAAGGTGATTCATTAAACCTAAGCTGAGGCCAATAATACCCCATGAGAATGAATAACTTCATGAAAGCTGAATAAAATGTGTTTGCAGCAGATTAATCCATTTCAGACAGTGTTACTTTTCATTTTTTGCTCAAATTTGGACATCCTTGAGACATTAAAGGAACACTGGAGGCTGTCGTAGCTGCGAATCAGAAGACATGTTCCTGAGAGGACAAGCCTGTGGATGTCATCAGAGGAGAGTCGGGGAAGTGGACTTGACCTGAAGGTCTGGAATAGAGATCTGCCAGACACAGACATGAAGATAGTGTCGTTGTCTGTCTCGGCACACAAATCCAAATGACAGGCAGGATGCTGCTCATCTGTCGTGCAGATGCTGACACACACTGTGGAAGCAGCTGACTGTCCACCCTGAAGCCTCCATTAGCCACAGATTCAGATATGGTTCAGTCTGTAAACATAATTTTAGCTTAATATACAGTAGTTGACCTGTTTAAATTAAGGGGGATCACATGTACTGAATGTCCAACTGGGAAAGATGAACTCAAATTCAACATCACTAACCTCTTCAAATTTTAATACCCAAACATCAAATGCCCTAAGCAGCATAGAGAACAATGTGAATTATTTTTTTTTGTGAGATTTCATGCCGCTATAGTTGCATGATTTCCATTGCCTGGTACAAAACAACATTCACATTTAACTTCATCGTGGCTTTGACTTTGTATGTAATGTCATTCTTAATGTGATTGCACCTTTATGAAGATGTGTTGACGGGTGCTGGTTTTGTCTAAAACATAAATACTGATAATAGTGATGACTAGGACTGTTTAGCTCACCAATACATCTTGTCCTCAATAGTTGCCAAATCCTCACAGTTAATCTTTTGGGTTTAGATGGAAAACTGCTGGAACTAGTTTCTTGTTGTCAAGATGTTGGTGAAGTTCTTTTAAATGCTCAGGCAATGGAAAAGGTCATTTGGTGATGAATTAAGTCCACAGCTTTTAACTTTATTTTTTTAATTTGAACGTCATAAAAAGCCTTTTTGGCCACTATAAAGAACAGCAGGAACTTTCTGTGGTTGGGAACTACAAACCAAGACCCAAAAGTGGTAATAGATTCCTGCAGAAAAGGGGCAGGTACAGTTTCTGAGTCCATGAAAAAGGTTTCTAAACAGTTTCTTGAACTGGACACTTGAACCAGTTGTTTTCATGAATGTGTCCAACACATAGTAAATATGACACAATTTTTCAGCTAATATCTCAAAACTCTTCCTGCCTTGAACCTAAAGAATGCTGAATTTATTTTAAAAGATGATAAGACCTAATTCTTGGCTCATTTGAAAGTGATACCAAACTTGAAATGCTTTTAGTAATGACTACAACTCAACTTAACTTTTGACAAACACTGAGGAGATACACAGAGCATCAGAGTAGAGCACTCAGTGCTGCAGTGCGATGGGTCCACATCAAGAATCAGGTCCAACGATGAAGGTGGAGGCTCCGTTGTCTCACGTCACAGTGATCGAGTCCAGCCACTGCTTCTCACAGCTGCGTCTGCAGCCATGGTTCAGAAGTTTACACAGTTTCACTGTACATTGTTAGCCTGAGCTGGTAAATTCATCCACTGCTTGCTTTCAGGATCTCCAGTAATTGCTGATAAAAGGTCTTAGAGATAAATCTTACACATTATTTCCCCCAAACACCCCAAAACATGATAAGGACACCCATGGAAACGTCCCTTCATCGATGATAAAGGCTGTGGTTGCTATGGCACCACCACAACCCTGCACCTACTGACAAACTCTGTGGCCTTCTTGAATGTTTTTCTCGTTTCCACAACTATATAATATTACACTTAACATTATTATCTCTGCCAAGATGGTTATACTTTTGCCAGCATTTGTTTTTCTCTGTCTGACTTTTACCAAAAATAACTCAAAAAGTTATGGAGAGATTTGGATGAAAATTTCAGTGAAGGTGTGTAATGGGACTTCTAGTAGTTTATATCGTGTGTGTATATTTACAGCCTTAAAATTTCAGAATGCAGCACACCAACAAGATATGTTGAATTTAAAGGAACATGCCACCTATTTTAAACTTCAAAGTCAAAGCGTCTTGAAGCCTAATATGATTGTAAAGGTTTGAAAAAAGCTGAAGTTGAGAATCGGTACAGTGAGTGTGTGATATTTTTCTGCATCTCTCTCTCAGTCCCCCTTTCACACTTTCTCTGTTACTGTCTTGTAAATAAAGGGATAAAGTCTTCAAAAATAAATAAATAAATAAAAAAATTCTAATTACCTAAAATGGAACATCATGAAATCTGATAAACTGCCTTAAATGGTATCACATGTGGCAGCGTTGGTTGGCACGCAAGACTCCCAAGTTTGAAAGCAAAGAGAAAAAAAAAATCAAATAAGGACTAAAAAAAGATGATATTTCTGTAGAAAAATATGTTTTAGGAGTGTGACTCGTAATCGGTGACATGCTCTTCGGTCAGTTAAGAGTACAAAGCAGTGGCAGTCTGTAAAAGCAGATGTAAAATGTCTTCTGTGGTTGTGTGCGAGCTTTGATGAGCCTTGAGAAAATCACATTAGGCTTATCTTAACATGTGTTTGAACCCCACAAAAATTGCAGACATGAGTTCAAAGGATGTTGGTATTTACCCGGCACTGAGAGTCTAATGAAAGTATTAGGGGAACGTCAGCGTCCCACGTTTTTGCATGTGCCTCAGAAAGCAGTAATATTTAACACAATCACATGTCACTTGTTGGTGTGTGAGGCTCATATTTTCCCATGTCCACTGTCTTCAAGGTCTCGCAGCTTTATTTAAATGCAACATGAAATCAATACAGTATCCTGTTAAGATGCTAAGCTGTTTTTTTCCTGCATGGAAACACTCATTTTCCATGATTTTACTAACAGAAAGTCACCATTAGCTGTTCTCTCCATTTATATATAAAAGCCCTAGGTCACTGGAGGATTGTTTTCAGTTGTCATAAGTCATTTGAGGAAGTGGAGGAAATTACTTGTGGAAATGTAAATGCATGAGTCAGGCTTGAGAAAAGTACAAGCAGAACTTTAGAATACAGTATTTGTTGCAAAATTATTCTTGGAATGCACCAAATGTCACAGATTGATGATAATAAATAATGTATTTGTGGGTGGATTTTTTTTTTTCCTTTAGCGCCAGTGGAAACTTGAGGACGCTGAATTTGGCTTTCCATTTGACAGTTTGGAAATTCAGTTCTGATTTTTGTACCACTTATTGTTGTGATAAAGTATTAGACATCATAGCAAAAGCCTTAACTCGAGATAGAGATCACATTAGGTCAGGTCAGACTCAAAATACTGTGAAAAATAAATAATGAGGTATTTTTTTTTCCATATTAGACCATATTAGACTAGGTCTTGTTTAACACACACAGAATATGTGCTTTTATTTTCCCCACTGATAAACTGTGAGGATGATTCAATAATAATATATATAGTTTAACTCTTCAGCCACTTCAGAGATTTTCATAATCGATTAACTACTGATGTACTGATTATTTTCTTGATTAATCATTTTGGTCCTTAAAATACAGAAAATGATGAAAATGATTGCAAAGAAACCAGAAAATATTCACATTTTAGAAGCTGGAATCTCTGAACCTGTTTTTATCACCAGACAAGTAGTTTTCAATTAAATTAATCTACAATGAGTTGTTGGTTTAAATTCCCAATCAGACGTAAACCTCTTAAGTTTGAGAAACAAATGGGACTTTATAAAAATAAAAACAAAGGTTGATCATTTTTTTTGGCTTCTGATGCTAACCCTTTGTCGATTTCATCTCTACTACATTCAGGTGTGGACTCCAGCACCAGGACTCTGAGCACCCCAAGTCCTGGTCTCATCCTGCCCTCCAAGTCCTCCTCTCTGTCCTCACCTGCTCTCTCCAGCAACGGCCATGAGACCAACTCCTCGTCATCGTCCTCTGCTCCCGCCGAGACTGTCGCCGTGGTCCACTCTCAGCCGGGCACCCACACTCGCTCCCGCCAGACAAAAACCCACCACCACGCCCCCATCGACCTCCTCCCTGACCACACCCTTCTGCAGATCTTCTCCCACCTCCCCACCAATCAGCTGTGTCGCTGCGCACGTGTGTGCCGCCGCTGGTACAACCTAGCATGGGACCCAAGGCTGTGGAGCACCGTGCGGCTGACGGGGGAGCTGCTCCATGTCGACCGCGCCATCAGAGTCCTGACCCACCGACTGTGCCAGGACACGCCCAACGTGTGCCTGACCCTGGAGACGGTGATAGCCAACGGCTGCAAAAGGCTCACGGACCGCGGCCTGCATGTGGTGGCTCAGTGCTGCCCAGAACTGCGCCGCCTGGAGGTCGCTGGCTGTTACAACATCTCGAATGAGGCTGTGTTTGAGGTGGTATCCTGCTGCCCCAACCTGGAACACCTGAACCTCTCAGGTAAAACTGAAATACTTTGGTGTTTACTGTGTGTAAGAATTTTGTTGATTTTTGCTGTTATTATTCTGCCTCTTCTTGGTCTTCATGAACAGAATTGATGTACATTTATTTATTTGCCATTTGCTTTGGCTGAAAAAAGGACTCTGTCAAGCAATACTATCAGACAGGACTGAGGGAGCTTTGTGTACATACAGAATTACCACAGGGGCAGGTGGGGTCAAGAAGCTTTTTTGACTGTTTTCAGCCTGTCCACTTGCAGCCGTCTCACTTTACTAATGATATGTCGCTGGTGCTTTTGTCTTGACATGAAAACAATCTATCTGGTCCAGTCAAGAAATAAAAAATGAAAAGATAATATTGTGTATAATACAACATTTCTGACTATTTTTACATAATTTCTATGATGTCATTATATATAATTCAAATTGGTAAACCAGACTTTTAAAAGTGATATAGCTTTACTAAATTAATTAGATTTTTTTTCTACAGTTCATTTTATGCACATGTTTTAAATAAATCTTTAGCAAAAGGCTGGAAAAATTTCAGCAAAAATATTTTGGTGACCTCAAAAATATATCCAACAACCCATCGGTGTAAAACAGTGCAGAAACAAAATAAGCTTGGACACACCATATGTGTAGTCCAGTGAAGGTTTATTGTGAATCAACGAAGCAATTTTGTGAATCACTGATTAACTGACCACACATAACAGAAAAACATTGCTTCATATATCAGCTGTACTGATTTCTACAGATCTGCCTTAGATAAACCCATATTGGTCGACCTCTATCCTCAGCTGCAAAATGAACATCATGCACGTGTGCATTTACTTTAAAGAATTCCTCCCCTCAGTCCTTCTCAGTCATTTCTTCTCAAGCTGGTAAAATCATCAGAGGAGTGGGAGAAGCTCTGCCAACCTTAAGCTCCCATGTGGGAGAAGAAAGGCTTTCTTTAGCTGAAAGCAGAACTTACTTCAACATGAGTATAAGACGTGGTCTGCTGCTGTCATTAAGGAAGTGACACAAATAACACTGACTTGGACTGGACTCTGATGGCAGAGCGATGCCTGCGAAAGAAGGTTCTTTGTTGCAAAAAATAGCCTTTTTAAAAGAGGTGATTTTAATTTGAAGAGACAAATTTAAAAAGTCAAGTCAATGTTTGTGACTAATGAGGAAATCAGCTTTGATTCTTATCCTGAAAACAGAAACTTCAAGGCTGGTGTTCTCAAAACATTTCCATACTTGTAGCTGCAGGCATGTAGCCAAATACAGCAGGTTTTACTTTGGTGCCCTCTTGTGGTTACTATTGAAGATAATGTGGGACAATATCCCTAAATTGAAAGTGTGTAGTTCTTTGTGGAGTTTCAAAAAACAATAAAATGTCTTTTTGCCTTTTGTGGTGCTGGTAGGAAAGGTGAACCAAAGCCTTGGGTTTTAGCATATTCTGTGAAATATATTGATGTAAACATGTATGTTACCGTTGAATTTTCACCTAAATTGTTGTAAGGTGATAAAAGGTGAAAGGTGAAGGTTAAAACTAAATTAAATGCATATAACTGATTCAGTTATATGCATCAGTTATATGCATATATAGTTATATATATATATATATATATATGTTCTTGTTCACTGAAATTTTTTTTTCATGCTTTAGCAGTGTAAACTGCTGGACAAACTGGACAAAAAATTGTAAAAGAAGTTGAGAAAGTTGAAAGCTTAAAATTGTCTTCATCTACTCACCTGGAGAGCAAGGACTGCAGAATTTGTCTTCTATGATGAACACATCATGAATTGGAGTTGTTCACATGGGCACCTGAGTGCTGTTTTAGAATTCATTGCTTTACATAAAAATCAATCTACATGAATTATTCTGAGCTGACAACATCTGTCCTTGTTTTCCAGGCTGCTCCAAGGTGACATGCATCAGTCTTACCCAGGAGGCCTCGCTCCAGCTCTCCCCTCTGCATGGCCAGCAGATTTCCATTCACTTCCTGGACATGACCGATTGCTTTTCCCTCGAGGATGAGGGCTTGCGAACTATCGCCTCCCACTGCCCGCGCCTGACACATCTGTATTTGCGTCGCTGCACCAGACTAACAGATGAGGCCTTGCGCCACCTGGCTCTCCACTGCCCGTCAATAAGGGAGCTTAGTCTCAGCGATTGCCGTTTGGTGGGTGATTTTGGCCTGCGTGAAGTCGCCCGACTGGAAGGCTGCCTGCGTTACCTGAGCGTTGCTCACTGCACCCGCATTACAGATGTGGGTATGCGCTACGTGGCTCGCTACTGCCCGAGACTGCGCTACTTGAACGCAAGGGGTTGTGAGGGGCTGACAGACCACGGCCTTGGCCACCTGGCCAGGAGCTGCCCCAAACTCAAGTCTCTGGATGTGGGCAAATGTCCGCTGGTGTCAGACAGTGGGCTGGAGCAGCTGGCGATGTACTGCCAAGGCCTGAGGCGAGTCAGCCTCCGAGCCTGTGAGAGCGTCACTGGCAGAGGACTCAAAGCTCTGGCAGCCAACTGTTGTGAGCTGCAGCTGCTCAACGTGCAGGACTGCGAAGTGTCACCAGAGGCTCTGCGGTTTGTCAGACGCCACTGCCGGCGCTGCGTCATCGAGCACACGAACCCCGCTTTCTACTGAGAAGGGCCGTTTTTGGACTGGTCCTCTGACAAGTGGATGTTCTCATATTCCTGCTAAGGTGTTGGCAGAGTGGAACGGCTGATGTATCGGAAGTGGTGGTGCAATACTGGCCAGAGTTTGTCTTTTGTTTGAAAATCCGCTTTGTGGCTGTTAATTCTGTCCTTTGAAAATACTTCAGTAGAATGTATTTAACATATTTATCTGTAAAAACGGCAAGAGAACTACATTATTTCAGAATATTCCTTTTTTTCCTCCATCACAATCTGCAGCATAACAACAAGCTACAACACTGAGCACTGGGTACAGATGTGTTACCATTTGAAAGCATCCTAATATATTTTATTTGTAAGCTCATCACCTTAAAGTTCTAGTGTGTAACATTTAGAAATTGAAACTTACTCACTCGTAAGTGAGTTTGTATAAAAGTATAATTGCTCTAAAATGAAAAGAGTTTTTTTTTTTTTTTTTTAAAAAAAAGTAGTTTTTTTTTTTTTTTTTTTTTTTTTTTTTTTTACACTTAGATGAAGTTTTTTGCTTTACAGAAGCCGTCTACTTTCTCTGCCAAGTTGCAGCACATAGGGACAAACCAACCAGAGTATATGTTTTGCGTGTTTTTAAGTAGAAGCTTATAACATAAATGAAGAAGAACAACATCATTTCTGGTAGTTGAAGGCTTCCAAATGCCCCTGATGCTCTTTTGACACAGATGGGTGAGAGGAGTAGTTCTCCCTTAATTGCAATCTGCAGTCCCACCAGTAGATGTCACTATAAGTCTTACACACTGAACCTGTAAGGTGTGGGTCATAATAATAATCATATATTACTACGTCTGTTTATATACAGCAAGATCTTCAGACTAAACCACTGAAACTGTAGCTACAGAGCAGATCTGGTGAATTAATATGTACGCAGTTCCACTTTCTCCGTGTTGTGTGTTCATATGCACTTTACGCAGCTGTACCGACAATCACTTTAACTGAGCTCAAAGTGTCATATTTCAGATTATGTCAGTGATATTCCTTATAATTAAAGGTCACTATTAGCCAGTGTTGAATAGACACAAACTGTTATTGGGACTATTGTTGAAAATAAACAAGAACACGTCATTGCTGCTATATCTGTGCCAATAAAATTCTTCCAAAATATCTGACCCCGAGTGAAAATCAACCAGTCATTAGCACCTTAAAGGATTTAAGGCAGAATGTGTGAGATTATTGAGGATCCATTAACACCATATAAAGATTTGTGAAAGGTCGTTTTCCCCCTTCAGTTCTCAACAGGTAAAGTTAAGTTGGTGAGCAATTAGCTTTATTATGATGTCATATATTAATGATTATGACAAATTAAAAAATTTACTTACTTATTTACTTACTAAGTAACACTTACTTTGGTATTCAGCCACCATAGTTCTGTCATTCATCCATTTTAAAATCCAGTAGGTATGCACTAAGGATTATGGGTATGACCTCGATACTGATACACAACACACATCCTTGTAGATTCTGTGCATGAAGGACTCCATCATTCATAATATTGAAAAAATCCTTTGTCGTGGTTATAAATGACATCTTTGCTGTTAGATGATACTTCCTTTACTTTGAGAAACACTTAAGCTGTAACCACTTTTTCTGTTTCTCTAATTGATGTTTCTATTTGAATGAAGTATCTAAGGTACAGTCATAATAAGGCAGATTTTTTATGTGGTTGTGAGAGATGCAGATGTTTAGAAAAGCGGTTTGAAGTGGTTTACAAGTCATTTTGTAAACTACATTTACTTCCTCTGTGCAAAAGAAATTATTGTGTGTGAACAGTGTGAGCTTCTCCTCCTGGTCTTGATTCTTGCTCATGCTGTGGTTTTGCATTTAAATAGGCAACTGTATCTCAACACAGTAAAATCTGAATATTTCTTATAACACTTTATATAATATAACACATTTATTTAAGTTTGTACAACCAGGCCAGGGTTATACTTTAAAATGATGGTCACCACTAGAGGTCAGTAGAGGTTCTAAAACTATATTTGCAATTCAAAGTGATATTTTTTCAACATGTAGAAGTTGAGCAAATGAACACGAGAGGTGCTGAAGTTATAAGCACCATTAAATCTTGTTACATTTTCCTTTGAATTGCTCCACTCATGGCACCACTAAGTTCACAACACCCACTGGCTGTGGCCCAGGTTTGTCTTAGGTGACCCTTTATTTGTAGAATCAGATACAATTGTGAAGAGGCATCAATAGGCAAAAGAATACATAAGAAAATAAACAAAAAAAACTCCATATACTAGGATCTAAATAAACCCTCCAAAAATGAAATTAAGACTCCACAATCATGTGATTCAGTGGTTTTACTTTTGTGATAAATTAACAAGAGAAATTAACAATATATGCCCACAAACATTCATAAATAAACTGTTCAAATAAAGTTTCCCACTATGACAGACTTCAGGTCCCAATTAACCAATAATGAATGAAAACCTGCAACAGAATGACTCAGATGTGAGTGTATAAGTTTATAAGACCAACAGTAAATGACCTTTTGCAGATGCAGGTGTGTCTGTGAGACATCCATGTCAATAGTGTTTGTGTTGGTAATAAGTGATATCTCCCTCAGGACCTGTGTCACAACGGGAGAAGTCGACTCAGCAGGGCTTACATTACACACTTTGCACACACTTATTTATCGAGTGACCTCGTTTTCTCCTCATGTTGTCCTGCCTGCTCGGTCTCACCCCGTGATTGATCAGCTCTCATGCAGCTGCTATACTCGAGCAGTGACTTTCATTAAGTGCAGCCAGAAATATGAACACACACACACACAACGCATGAAGAAGTCGTTGAATTTCACAGTTCATCAAGAGTATCGCTATCAGTCTCACTTCTGGTCAAACTGGTTGTTGGGACGTTTCCCTCGATGTGTGCACACGCATTCAAGCACAACCTGTGGAGGCTGAGTACAAGTCACAACAAACTACATTAATGTTTCCTGTATTCATCATATTAGTTGAGGCAGAATACCAGCACAGAAAGTGTCCCACCTGAGATTTAAGGACACGCAGCTCATGACGAGTTTTCCTGAACCGACTCTCCAGCTCCAAGTACTTCTCTTTTAACTTCTCTCTGTCCTTCCGTTCAGTCAAGAAGTCTTCCTTGTAGACCTCAGCCTGAAAGTGAATGACAAGGAAACCTGACATAAAGATACAGAAGGAAGGGAATTTGCGGAAATAACATCTTTTTACATTTTTGTTGAGTGTAGGATGAGGAGATTGATATTATTGTGGCATTTTCCTCCTAATCCAACACTTATTTCACACGAACACTCAGCTCACCTGATGCTTCCACACATCCTGTTGTATTTCATTACTGGTCCCAGGAGTTGTGGTGGTGAGAAGAGCCTCTTCCAGGGCCTGGACAAACACAGTAAAGCAACAGTATATGAACACAAATTGATAAAAGCAGAATTTTCTTTATGACTTCTACGGTTGCAAACCCATAGTAAAATGCATGGTCTGATGTAAATAATAGCTTAAAGTGGGTTTAAACAAATGTTGGGCTCTTGTTTTTGCGTTATTTTTTTATATTGAGGAGAAAAAAATCCATTAAAAACATGATTTACTTGAGTAATTGGGCCAAATGTGGTACTGAAAAATCCTCTAAATCCACACCTTGCACAAAATGCATGAAAATGGAGCAGCAAGTAACAGGAAATTGTTCTGCCTAACTTACTATTACACTCTCTATTATCTCTATTAAGTCGGTGACCCATAAAAATGAGTTTGAAACTAACAATTTAGGATGAAAACAGCTTAATCCTTCTGTTGATGAAGGAGGCAAAAACTCAGGTAGCAGCCACTAATTTCCTGCCTCACCTTGTTCAGCCTTTTGATCTCCTCATGCTGATGTTGCCCTCTTCTGTTCAGTGCACTGTTCTGCACCCGCAGCGTTTTTACCTCCTTTTCTGCTGCTAGTAACTCAGAGCCGACGTCCGCATCACCAGTCTGTGTGGATTAAAACGAAATCCATTCATGAGGATCAAATTATTTGACATGTTTTACAAGTTTAATGAAAGCAAACTGTTTCGAAGTGTTTTTGCTGCATTTACCCGTGTGTCGTCTTTGCTTTTGAGCGTCATGAGTTTCTTACATGAGGTGATGGGCTTGACTCCTGCATCACACGTGCCCTCTTCAAAGTGACAGTGCAGCAATGCCTTTAAATCCTGAACCTGGGTGTTGGAATGAAATCAGAACAAGTTTAATGAATTTTGAAATGCTTTGTCTGTATGAAGTATTGGCCTATTATCGACAGAGACCCTTTTTCTCACTGATAACATGGCTGCTGTTTGGAACAAAAGAAAGAATGTGCACCAAAGTCCAATGAGAAAACACAGGACAGCTGGTCTACTGCTGAGATCAATTCAACTGACAAATTTCAAAAGCTACAGTCACAAAATAACCTTTTTGAACTTACTGATGGAGGCAGCACTGGATTAACAAATCCTGTGTTCTGTGACAACAAATTTTCTCTATTGACTTTAATAGGGCAGGTAACAAATTCTTCCAGATTAAGAATTCTGTCTAATGGTAAGATAAAGTGGCAAACATGTTCTGGAGATAGTGTTGACTTAAGTAGATACAGATTTTATTAAGTGAGAACTTTTTTTTAAATGGCTAAAATCTTTATTTATTCTTTTTTGTTATCAGTGTGAGCATGTGTTCTGGTCCCAGGCGGGTTCACAGAAAAGTTGGTACACTCAGCAAAGTCTGTGTCAATATCCCATACAACTACATTAAAATGAACAGCAAACAACTTTTCTTAAAAAAGAAATTGATGCCCATATAATCATGAATATGTCCTACCTTCTGCTTGTAGTAGCGCACCATGGTTTGATATTCCTTTGCCCATCTCTTATTAAGATAAATAAGCTAAATGAGGGGAAACAAGACAAGTCTCATGAGCACTGGAATCGCGTGCATGTTTTCTGCAGTGATCATTTATCTCAGTTCATCTGACATGTCCTCACCTCTTCCTTCTGCTCCTCCAGGATGAGTATCTGTGCCGCGAGTCTGGCGTCGTCTTTGTCAGCAGACATTTCCAACTGAGGAAAAATAGGAAGAACCCTGAAACGTGAGGCATCTCTACAGGCGATTATGCAACATGGCAACATTCATTAACTGACTTCCTGTTACACACATTTGGAAGTTTTGCACTTGACAGCTTCCAGTAAACACAGAGAACACAGTCATTTCCTCGTCGTTTGGGAAATAGAGGGTGTATATTCCAGTTTTGCATTTGTTAGTGTTACCTGTGTATCTTCCCGCTGTCTGTTGGGACAAAGCTTCGCAGCTGCATGAATCTTCTCGTTGATGGACTTGCAAATATCATATCTGAATACACATGATTTTTGTTTTAGCAAAAAAAAAAAAAGAAATTATTCCATGATTTCCTAATAAATCCATGACAGCGAATGATGACGTGCCTCACCTGTCTACGTTTGGCAGTGATGGATATAATCTGTGAGGTTGTTTGTTGTCTCTGGCCTGTGCTTTTTCCTCTGGTCGTTTGTCCATCATGATTTCATGCAGGGACTTAAAACACAAAGAAGACACAGACTTTGAAACAAAAAGATCAAAACAACATTATCTATACTGAATATTATCCAAGGCAAAACACATTGTATGGAAACAGATGTAAACAGATGTAAACAGTTAGGCATCTTCTCTCATTCTGCCATTGAAACCTTGAGTTAGGGTATACAGTATGTCTGCCTAGAGACAACCTTGGTGTTATCTGTCCCTTCTCTCAGCAGATTAACAACAATAATACAATAGAGAACACTCTGTAGAGAGTTTATGGGAACCAAGGTTGCAAAGAGGCCTTACTGCAATAATATGTAAGTTATTAAGCTATGAAAGACCAAATAATATAAGTGTCCCTGGCACTTTGCTCCAAAGAAATCCTTAAAACAGAATCAATTTGGTTTGTGGACAAAACAAAACATCCCTCAGTCAGGTCATCATTTCCAGATTTGGGAAACAATGATCAACATTTTTCTAAAATTTCTGACATTTTATGGACCAGACTAGTACTCGACTAATCAAGAAAATTATCCACTGATGAACTGATCATTAAAATAAAGTAAAATGACAATACACTAAATTCATTTATGTGCATCTCTTCTCAAAATCAATCCATCCTGTAATTTCACCTACATTTTAAGCACATTTTACTGTATTCTACTACATGAATTCAAGTATTCATAGTGTAATACTGGTATTTCTTTCTTTGTAAATACTGTATATCTGCTGTCTAGTCTTATATAATACAGGCGGTGCTGTGCTAATGATGCAAAGAGCTCAGCATGGGCTTTTAAGGAAAAGGTTGACAACTGACTCCAAAAAAAAAAAAAAAGAAAAAGAAAACCCACAGAGGAAATGTCTGACTTCACAGTCTCACGTGATCTCACTCAAACTTTGCTGCTGCATGTGGAGCTCTCAAATAATTCCACATCAAAAAACTGTGGAATTATTTAAAACTTATACTATTTCAACTGGGATTGTATTAATTTATTTTTGTGAAAAAATTGAGCATTTTATAATGTAAATGATATATGATTATTGAAAACTGTCATAATGGCTTATTTAAGCAGATTTATAGGTTTTCCCCTTCATCTGAAACCTATATAAATATACAAACTCACATTCATAGACAAACAAACATGAAATGAAAAATAAATAAATAAATAAACTCACCATATTTTGCCTGTGATCAGAGTGGATTCCTCTGTTAAGCTGAGATTTGAAACCCTTTCTGCCTCTGCACGTTATTATACTGAGGTTCCTGTGTGACGAAGTAAAACCAGCCGTGTCCAATCAACAGTTGGGATTCCCTCTTTGGGCTGAGCCACTACATGCAATCAAAGAAAGGAAAGTACAAGTAGTTGGTCAACAGCTAGAGCAAGCGGTAATAAATGCTGTGTTTACTGTACGAATTATGACTAAGAGAAACATCTGTCGTTACACTGCAAAAAAAAAAGTTCTCGCTGAGTGTCAGCTCTTCCCTCTCTCATTGGGGTAATTGTAACTGTCACTGCTCCTTTAAAATATATATTTTTTAAAATTTCATTTATTAAAAAAATAAATTACACTTTTTTAATTTTTTACCTTAAAAGGATAATTTAAACTGCTAACAACCAACTGAAATATGTTAATTCCAAATACATTTAACAGTTTATATGTAGATCGTGCCATAAAACTTATAATTAAAAATGTACATTTGTCAACCATTTTCTTTTTCCATGTACTTATTATGTAACACAAATATGAAGTGATCTACACAGCAACAATAAAAAGCCCAAAATAAAATAACAGCCCTATGACTTCTCAATTTTAAGTAAAATAAAAACTGTATGAATTTTAAAATGGGTCTACAAAAATGAATTCAGTTGAATGAAATTAAAAATTAAATATAAACATTTATGAATTATTACAAAAACAATTTAATGTTGACAATATTTCATGATAGTGGTGGTCATTTTTTTACAGTGTAGTTTATGCTGTGAGCTTTTCAGTGCACTTCCTGTTTGAGTCAAAACTGCTCACACTTAAGAGTCCGGAAATATTGTAAAATCACTAATATTGAAATGATAAATCAGAAAGAAAAGAAAAAAAAAAGATGGTCCACTGTGGGCTGTGGGAAAGTCACACATCACGTAGAATAAAGTTTACACAATCTCATATTCTCAAAGGTGTTGAGTCAGATGTGTTTCAGGGAAGATGGAGAAGGGAAAACACGCTGCTGCTGCTGCTGCTGCTGCTGATGATGATGATCCTCCATTATAGCTTCAAAAATTCCTTTGCCAAACTGCCATGTTGATGGGAATGATGTGACACTGTGGGAAACAGAGCAGCCTCAGTTTTGGTTTTCACTCTCTGCTCACTCACCTACTGTTTTGATGTTGTATGTGTGAAATTCTTCAAGTCTTACTTCCCTTATTTCAGTCAGTGAGTGAACACTTTTTTTTACATAAAAGTCGGGTAAATGCATAATTGATGTTAATGAGAAAATATGATCATGAACTAATCATGATACAAATGGAAAATTCACTAATTGGCAAGTTGTTTCTGGTTATTTCCTGAATTTTTCTGGGATATTTTATCATTTCCTTTTTTTTGTGTGTGTGTGTTTTTAGCAAACCTTTGTTTCTTGCTGTATTTGTGTGGCTTATAAATTGATTTGCCTCACTGATAGTCTGATGAAAATCATCCATCCATGGGTATTTCAAGGGACTTTGGGCACCATGGGGAATTTACATAAAATGAATTTTTTTAACTCTCTGAAGCTTTAACGTGCTTGTGGTCTGGGTCATAGTTTTTACGTTCCATACCCATGGTTCCAGTAATACTTTAAACAAGGGTCTTGATCTCATAGTTGTGATTTGTTACCACTCGTTTGCCCTCCTTTGTTTGTCCTTGTATTCTTTGAGCGCTGCTTTGTGCATATGAAGGTCAAAATTCCTCGACCCCACTTTTGATCACATACCCTTGTATATACAGTAGAGCAGCATTTCTGACTTTCCTCTAAGTACCACCAGGCGAAGCTCGCGTACCACAGGCGGTACATGTACCACAGTTTGAAAACCATGGCTTCAAAATAACATCCGGAGCGAGGCGTGAGATGCGGCAGCGAATGTGAACACAAACACGCGCTCAGGCTACACGCAGCACAGCGGTGAAACACACACCACACATCCAGTGTGAATCAGGCCTCCTGAAATCATAAAGCTGTTAGCAGCGAACTTCTGGCGTAGCGCCTCATTAGGAGGTTTCCGATCACGGTGTTTTAACATGGTTTCTCACAAACCTTTTCCTGCTGTGAACTAATGTAATCGAGCCCTTTCAAAGCCCCATCTCTACTCAGGGCCTCAGGAAGTTGCAACACCCCTGTATTCATCCGTCCATGGCAGCAGTAAATATGTTATGGTCTGTTTGCACACTTGAAGCTGTAATTATTTAATTATTATCTTGATTATTTAATCAAGCTACTGTTAAACGAGTTCAGACAGAACCCATCAGGTCTGAGTACTGCTGCTGTGCACACAAACGCTCCCTCAGTCAGGTCTGATAGTTTTGCCTGACAGAGGCTGTTTTCAAATAAAGGACACCACATGATTAATGTTACATCATTTCTGTTCACAGACACCAAACAAAGGCACAGTAATAACATCAACAAAAACCACCTATGGTTACACACTGCAGCTTTAAATTATCTCTGACATATCTGGACGTCTTTGGATTAAAAGAAGAAAACCACACGCATCTACTTAATTTACACGATTGTTTGCTGATTTATCTTAAAAGTGGTGGTTTCCATTTGCTTATATCACCCCACCCCATTTCTGGTCCCATGCAAATTTAGTGTATAGTAATTTGACGAAGCATAGCTTGTTTCTGAAATGTGCACAACACGTAAACATGAAACTGAAATTCTCAACTAGATTCTGACTCAGGAATCCCCTTCGAGCGAGAAAATGAAGATCGGGTAACACAGAACCAACTTCATGGCTCTAACTACACTCAAGTGAAGCATATTGCGACGTGAATTTTTGATTAAAGGCATAGTGTGTAAAACGTAGCAACATATTTTGGTGGAGTTGCATGTTGCAGCTGAATATCTGTCACCTCGCCCTTCCCTTCCAAGTGTGTTACAGAAACTATGTAGCATCAAAGTTAGTTTGTCTATCGTGGGCTACTGTGAAAACATCTAACGAGGGATAGTTTATGGCAGAATAAAACACAACACTTTCTTCCAACTACCAGGTGATTGTAAACTTATTTATATCATTATTAAATGTACAATTTTAATTTAACCTAAATTTTACACACTGGACCTTTAAATGAATTTGCTTGACTTTACACTCATATTGATCAACCAAAAACTGTACATTTTAAAAACGACAACAGACTGAAAATTGATGAAAACTCAAACATCAAATGTAAATTAGCTTCAAACTGCAAATGGAAAAAAAAATGACGTGTACGTTTTTGATTGTTGTCACTGACGGTTATCAAACAGCTGAGTTGTTGACATTTTTTATTTGTTTGACCTTGACACATTTTTTTTTTTTTAACCATGCTATAAAAAGATAATCATTTGCTGTGCAGTGCGAAAGGCAGTGACTCAAACTGTGACGGTGTTTACCGACACCACAGTGTTTCTCACAGTACACCATGTGGTGGTTTTTACAGAAGGGGCCTCACGTCGTGTAACATTTGTAGCACTTAGAGCTTCAAACATTTCTTCCCATCACCGACGCAGGCTGTTTACGGGACGTGTGACACAGCAGCAAGTCACCAAAAAGGACAGAGGAGGTTTCAGCTCGACGAGCCTCCCTTTTCCTGCCAAAACAATCTCACTCAGATCCGCAACACGAAACTCTGCTCTTTAAGTTCCTGCCTGTGTCACCACACGCACACACACACACACACACAAAACACTTTGTGGCCTACATCTACAAATGTAAGACCAAAAGCAGCAGCAGATCACTTTCAGTTCTGTGCTGTGTTTTAAGAGGTGGTGTGTGGAAAAATTGGTTTAACAAATGTACACACACCTTAATCTGCCCTCAGGCCAGAGCAGGTTTGTGTTTCATTCATATGTTTAGCAGAAACACAAATGCTGAAAGAGGCATGTGCTGCATATATTAGCACTTTTGTTTTGTGGTCTGAACTCGGAAGGAGAAAGACTTCATTACAATTTGTTTGTGCTAAAACATCACATTCTCTACAACCTATTTGTCCTCTTGGGGTGTCATTTTTGTCTTATGTCTTCTCATTCATATCTCTGTGTTGCTGTCTTATGATGTCTCTTATCTGTTTTCATTTTGTGTTTTTCTGTCGTTTCTTTTACTTTCTGTTGTTTTCCCTCCATCTAATTATCAACACATTTCACTGCCAGTGCCACCTCTACTCCTGCCACTGTGATTTCTTTCCCTCCCTGATTGTTTTCACCTGTTTTGCCTGCCCTCAACTCACATTATAAACTTACAGTACCTACAAACAGACTCAAGTTCAGTAGGTCAGTATGTGTGTATCAATGGGCGCCAGGTGACTTAACTTTTTTGTAGTGATGAGTTGCCTGGCATATTTCTGGTATATATATATATATATATATATATATATATAGCCATGTTTCCACTGAGTGGTTCAGTTCAGTACAGTGTGGTATGTATTTTTTGGGGGGTTCCCATTAGGGATAGTACCAAAATAACCAAACCGATCCATTCTTTGGCACTCTTCCCTTGAGGTACCAGAAAAAATGGTATATCTACGTACGGTCAGAGTGGAGCTAGATGTCTTGTTGAGACAAACAGCCACAAACTGAGCAGGGACAGGATGTCCTCCATTGTTGTCTGTTGTGTTGCGTTCTTTATTGTCACATTGGTACGACTCACGGCCACCTACAGCTCACTCTCTGCCTACCAAGTGAATAAAAAACAAGTCTGACTCAGATTCTGACTGTTGCATGACATCAGCTATGCTAAGTCAATGTGTTGGCATCCTGTTACCTAACCCACACTGTACAGAACATGCAATGTGGAGGTTGAAAGGCCACATAGCAAAGTACAATTATGATCTGATCATCAGCTGATTGCATGCAACTGAGTTGAAAACTAATATTGGTGCTGGGCTTTTAGCTGAGCCTGTGGCTGAGGTCTGTTATCAGACTTCAACACCCCTTCTTTGTTCTGGCCTGGAGAAATCTTCAGTCTGCTCAAGACCCCACCCACTGTTAAACTGCTCAGGGC
Organism: Brachirus orientalis; assembly: GCA_016785285.1. NCBI lineage: Eukaryota > Metazoa > Chordata > Actinopteri > Pleuronectiformes > Soleidae > Brachirus > Brachirus orientalis. Next base: position 9,433,985 of record JAFBJR010000258.1, on the reverse strand, counting down.
TGCAACGGCACAAGTCCTTGTGACATGTGCTGTACTGTTTTTGAGTGCAAACTTTTGACTTGACCTGAGAAAATCAAATTCCTGTTTTGAGTCTTGCAGAACATTTGCATTTATCTCAGTGCTTATCTCCCAAAAGAAAAATCCAAAGGAAGCTCCAGGGTCATCACTGTGGGAGCTGTGGAGATCAACAAGACTTTTAGAGCTTCATTTTAGGCTGTGCACACCATGATGTGGCCTTTTCTTTCAACAGACCTTCGCCTTACAACTAGGCAATACAGAAATGGCAGCAAAAATTGTGAGAAAATGAACAAACTTTGCTATTAGCACAGTTTATACTGTAAACTGGGTGGCGACAAATTGTCATTCTTTAAGTTCCACTTATAAAGGTTGAATAATATTGCATAGTTAATCACATTTCTACTTTCACCCATTTAAATCCTGGGTGTCACACTGTTTACATTGCACCACCATGGCCTGTTAATATTATGAAGTTGGGAAATTCAGTGTATTCAGTTTGTACTGTAAAGACCCTGTTTATTATCTCTCATAGCCTCACACTAAATATTATTACAGTAAAATTGGGGGTAAAATTGTCAGTTGAGAATATACAGCATTAGGACGGGAGCGCTGGTGCTTCAACCTACAGTACAAATGCCAGAGCTACTAAATACAAAGATGTTCTGTCTTATTATAAAAAATATCTATTTTTTTTATTGTAAAATTACTCATTTCACAGTGCATTAAACTGTTTCAGAGGTTATGAAAAGAATTATACCTACAAAATACAAAAATAAGACACATTATATGAGCACTATGTTGTTTACAAAGATGTATTACATATGGAAATTATTATTATTATTATTATTATCATTATTATTATTATTATTATTGTTGTTGTTGTTGTTGTTGTTGTTGTTCTCCACAGCTTGTTTTTTTGTCTGACATTATAATCTGATGTTTTCACCAGCAGGTGCCACAAGGTGTTTCAGGATTAGAGCCGCACTCCTGGATCTGGGATCTTCAAAAAAGAAGCAGAGAAACAGTGTTAGAAAAGACACCGGTGTGTCTCCCTGTCTCTAACATGCATGTTGTACTCACTCAGCCACTTCTTTGCAGCTGTATTTGATTCCCTCATCCAGTTCATTCTGCAAGTCTTTTAACGATGCATTTGTACAGTTCGTCCTTAGGAGAGGAAATGATACAGAATGGCTTTATTATGGATTCTTTTTACAGTGTAAATTCACCAGCATATTTCATAGAAATATTGACAGGTAATGAAGAAATCTTACACATCTTTCTCCTGTGTGACCAAAACAACGTTCAGGCTTCTCACCCTGGTGGAGTTAAATCGCTTGACTTCGATGCTTCCAAAAATGCTAAGAGCAAGCAAAAATCAAAAAAAAAAAAAAAAAAAAGCTCAATTTAGAAACAAAGTGCAGTTTACAATATTTTCACACTCATCATCATGACAGAATATAGGGAAACAGGTTATGCAGGAAAGACGACAAAAATTATACACAAAAATATACATAACACGTTTGGTATTCAGTGTTTACAGTGCAAAATACAAGAAAACTGTCATTTGGCCTAATATAAAAAAGAGTGGTCTTCCTTTTAACTGATTCTCTATAAAAATGTATGCTGTGTAAATGTATGTCTAATGTATGTTGCAATTATATGTCATGAAATCACAACAAAACACCCCAAAAAAGAAAAGTATCTCATCACATCATTTTAAGAGACAATGGAAATAGAAATCCACACTCTGCAGAAACAATGATTTAATGCAGACTCCTTGCCAATATGTTTGTCCATATTCTTATATATGATTTCATTCTTGATTTTGCATTTTAGAAGTCTATTATCTATTTAAGCTCAGCTTTTAAATGCTCATTCCTATGTCTTGCTCTTTCATGCATGTAGGGTCTTAAATTACATTGGGATACATTGTGCATCTAAGATGACATAGTCAAATTGTTTTGGCTTAAACCTTTCAATATGATGCTTAGACTGAGTGCACAGAGCAATGGTGATAGAAAAATCACACCACATGAGTTTGTATTGTCCCATATAAGGCTGCATCTCTGCAAATGGCAACATCTTCTCCCAATATCTATCCCCACCGGTGGAAATTTAAGATTGTGGAACAAACAAGTTGACTAAACACGACTTTAAGAGAAACGAAATCCCACTAATGGAGGAACAAAATAAGGAACAATAAAACACCTGGATCCACAGGGAAATGAACGCTGTCTGTAATACTAATATTAAACGTCCAGAAGATGTATGTTTAATTTCTTGGTCAAATGCAGGAGGAAGTAGTAGAGGTGAAGGAAGGCAGCACTGGTGCATCATGAAGGGTGCCACCTGCTGTAACACCTTAATTGTCATATGCACAGTTAAAAAAAAGAAATTACTTGAACACCTTGTGTTTTTTTTGGATTTCTGTTTGCACTTTTGACTGATTATGGGCTTCATATCTTTGGTTTTACTTGAAATTTGTATTTCAGTATTTGGATTGTGTTTTATTTTGTATTAGTTCCTGTTTTATCTTTTCTTCTCTTGTGCATCCTTTCTTGAGTAACATTCTTCGTTTCATTTTGTAACCTCTTTGCTTGTCCTGCCCTAATGAGTTTCACCTGTGTCTTGTTCAATTCTCCTCGTTAAGTCATTTTCAAACACTTTGGGAATTTGGTACCTTCTCGTTAAACCACATTTCTTATGTTTTTACAGAGTCAGCTCTCTGATGATGTTATCTAAGGCTGGAGAATCACGACGAGCATTTATACCATGTGAAAATGACTGACATTTAAAGAAAACAAAGAAAGTGACATGACAGGAATTTTCTCCGTTATGCCTGGAATATATTCCCCTGTGCAAAGTGCTCATACTTGGAGTTAAAACATGAGGGTAAATACTGAAGTAGCAGAGAATAAACACAAAATCAAACAAAAAAAAGCTCTTTTATAAATAGTAAAAAATATCAGTAAGAATGTGATTATTTCTTTCACTGCCTTATATCAAGATAAGGCACCTAATATCAGCTTCTTTTGCTTCTTAATTAAACATCCCACAGAAAATGTAATGGCTGTGAAAGAATCTGATCAAAGTGCTGCTACCGACATGAGACTCCTGACATTTTCCTGACATTTGTCTCAGGTGAGTCTTGGCACTGTCGACATGTGAGCACCGGCAGTGCGGAGTGGCTCACCTTGTGTTGCTGAACGGCACGGCGATGGATCCGTTTAGCATCGATGTAACGTCACCGCAGGCAGCATCTGCAAACTACGCACAGAATGGAATAAATGCATCACCACCAAAATCCATCCATTAACACTTTTTTGAATCATGGTGCTCAAAGACAAACAGTCTGCCAAGGATCGATAGATATGTCTGATAAGTAATATCATGATAGTTTTTTGCTATGTGCCATTCATGGATGCAATACACATCGGCGATATGGAGCAGACGCCAGGCAATCCTGTCATGGAACTGTTGCAATCCAAACAACGCAGGAAGTTGCACTGTTCAAACATCTAGACATACTGTACATTTCCTGTAAAATTCTGCAAATATACATTCCTTTGCAATATTCATACTGTAAATACTGAGGTCATGCTGTATGTATTCTGGTTACCACACAGTCTATATTGCACGCAGTTACAATTTTATGATCAGTAATTGCTGTAGTTTACATACATACTTAAGAATTAGAATTAGTTATAAGGATTTGATGCCTTGCTCTGTCCCAGGATTTGAACCAGCAACCCTCTGGTTACAAGAAAATTCTTTTCCGCTTGGCCACAGGTAAATTATATATATGTGGTGTATTACTTTGGCTTTTTAATATTTTTAAAAGGAAACTTAATAATATGGTTGGATTCTGCTGCAACGCAAATAATTAGACACTGCTATATTTTCTGAATTAAATTTACAAATAATTATATGTAAATTCCATGGATTTTTAATCAATATTTATTTGATTCCTCAAATATTGTAATATGTTACAGTAAAATGGTTTACAGTGAAGCAGTTCTCAGATTCATAACACCTGGAAATGGTTCATTATAGGTGAGATCTGCTCCACGTCAGCTGTTCCACTGCTGTGTTTTCACTAATGTCAACACTAATGTGAAGCTGCGAGGGCTCCTGTGAATGTGTGGGTTGCCGTCAGTGGCTCAGGAGACAGAGCTGTGCAATGTGGCTCCATGGAGACCAGCACAAAGCCTCATTGACGAGGAAGCAGAGACAGAGAATGACCTTTCTTTTCTTTCCTTGCCATCACAATCACTTATACACAGGAGAGATTTGCTGCAACTCATTTTCTACAAATATGTGTTTAATATGCTTCATCCTAAGACTTCTCCTTTTTATTCGGGTTGATAACTTACAGCAGCTGAGGCTCTGTTCCAGAATGAGCGAACGGGGTTATTCTCACAGTCGGTCCAACCTGGGCAGCCACTTGTGAATATTTCTGGGACAAAACACACAGAAACACAGGTCTTTTCAGTGTTGCTGAAAAGAGTTTTTGCTTAGGTGAAATGCAGAATCAGAAACCTCAGGATGTCAATTCAGGATCAGAAAATGAAAAATAGATTACTATAGAAAATAAGAAAATAACTGACACCTATGATATTTTAAGAGATGTAGGAACTTTTTTCCTTCTTGGAACTTCAACAAGTTTAAAAACAACAAAATGCATTTAAGAACTCCTCAGTTTCAGTTTGTTTCTTTAAAGTAGATGTAAACTGAATTCTGGGGGAAGTTTTTGTGAGGTGGTTTTACAAGGGAGGGTTGGGTCATCAATGAGAGGGTGCCCCAAACAGTGAAGACTCGTTAGGTAGTTCAAAATCCAAGGCTGAATATCCAAAACAGGTTTTAGCAACACAAGGCTCACTGGATAAAATGTCTAAGAAGTCTGATTTCTTTAGAATTTGTTTGTAGTGTTATCTTGCAGTTACACTTTTCCACTTTTGTGTCACTTTGTAAACCTCTCACCCCCTAAACCAAAGTCCATCATATCAAACATGAGTTATTGATCCACTGCTGCCTCCACTATTAGCAGCATAGTGGTCTGCTGGTCTGTCACCACAAGCAAAAAAATGCAGATTTTCTCAAGGGATTTTAAGAATGAGCAGTTTACAAGCTTCAGTTCAACACTTATGTGGAGGATAAAGAGGTAGAAGATGAGTGAGTCAGAGTTTCCACTTGGCAAACACATTCTAGTTATCATTATTATTATTAATATTGTAGAGTAAAGTTTCATGATGTACAACCACATTTCAAATACTTGAACTGCCATTTTAAAAATCTGACTATACCTGTTAGTCCCACAGGTTGTCACCCTGAAATACTGACTCAAGGGGAAATAAGTCCCTTTAAAGTTGATGAGCTCAAAAAGCTTGGCATGACATGGCTACAAGTCGTAGATAACTTTTTAATTTGGGGTAATACCACTGATTGCAAAAATAACTGCGGAAATTAGCCTACTTCTCACTTTAATTATCAAGCAGTCAACATTTTCCTGTTGAGTCAATCTCTTGCAACTGAAAGACTACATCCACTTTTCAGTTATTATCTGCATGCATGGTTTTTAAAATAAAACAAATGGATGTAGTACAAGCAGGGATGAAGCTGAACACATGCTCAGTAGGGAAAACCATGTCTTGAAGGAGCCTTGTTGACCATATTTCAAAAAACCATAAATCAACAATTTCCAGCTTCCTGTCAAACATGAACTTCAGCCTTGTTGAAAAAAGTGTGGAGCATGGATGCTCCTGTTGCAGACTCTCTTGATTAAAGGCTGCAGTAAATGTCAAACACTGAACACGACTTGGCATGTTTTAGATAACTATGGGCCTCACAAATACAACCTCTGGCATTAGACAGTGGCAATTATGACAAATGTCAGTGTTAATCCCTCATGTTCGTTTGTTGCAAAAAAAAAGCAAGAAACACACACACACACACACACACACACAAAGTGACTCGTGTTTTGCCCTAAACTTAAATGTTGCCAGATCAGACTTTGTTTCAGTTTGTTGCCTGGAGGCTCTTACCATCGCTGTTCTCCTTTCCACACCAGGTCAAACCGTCTAGCACCGATCCCAGCAGCGTGTCCTCCAGTGTGACGAAACAATCTCTCTTCTCCGTGAAATCGTGGACTAAATCCTTCGTTTTGCTCCAGAACATCATCTAAACCCCGACAAAAAACCACACGACTTAATATCACCAGATAAAGCAAAGCATCGGCTCAGACTAGGAAAGCTGTGGATAGTGATGTTTTAAGCCTGGGTCAGACTTTCTGCGTAAACAGAGGTTTTCTACATGGACAAACGTGAGCACACTTCCAGTTTGAGTACGTGTAGACCAAATGTATATGCCCTCTGTAGCACAACACTTCCAGTAGGAAGAATCACTGTGAGATCAAGCCTGCAACAGTGGATCGCTACCTCATTTAAGTGTGAACGGAACTGTGCATGCAAGGAAAGCATTACCCAGGCCTTACTCGGTTGCATGTAGGTTTGATGGGCGCTATGACGAAGAGAGGATCATAGGCTTCCATGGGAACTTTACAAGGGTCCTGATTTACAAACGCCTGTTTGAACATAACCCATAATGTCTTGCAGTTGTATCTAAAAAAGAAAGACACACATTTTCAATGACACAGATCAACCAAATTTGTGAAGGGTGGTGAAGATGACATTTGACCAAAACTAAACATGTCCATAACAACTACTATCATTTTGAATTAGTTAATTAATAATTTCCAAGAAATATTTGGCAAATTGATTACAACTTCATTTTAAATGTTCACTAGATGTTTGTAAAAATTCTGCTTATTTGTTTGCGGACTCAAAGACTCTCCTGCAGACCACCTGAGGGTCCCGACCCAGTCTTCGAGAAACACTGCAGTATGTAACCTTTTTTTGACACATGGAAAACGTGTGGGGGTGGAGGGGGTGCATATCAAATTCTGCTTAGGGCCCCATAATGGTCTGGACCGGCAGTGGCTCTGAGTGGCTTTTGGACGTGAGATTCACTGTGACTGCTTGTGTCTTTGCAGAGCGCTGTTTGAATAAAGTATTCCAGGTTAGTGCTTAATAACCTTCTGAATCCAGACGCCAACTCAGCTGTGAAACTCTCTATTATTAGGGTAACTGAAGGAGTAATCATGATTATTATTATATGTGCAAAAAAATAAGCTACACATATTGTGTAGACATAAGAAAGGTGAGTAAGTGGAGTAAAGGTGACAGATGTCATACCATAAAAAACAAGAGAAAACAAACAAACAACAACACTCACCCCTCGAATGCCTCACACCTCGTCAGGAAACTGTTTTTCAGTTGGTTTGCTTTATTGTCACAGATAAGGACAACCAGCAGAACCACGACAATGATAGAGAGGAGAATGACAGCGCAGACCCCTAAGAAAACGACCAGGCGTCTCCTCCTCTTGTGCGCAGGTCGGTAATGTCGCTCCTCCATGGGAACTCTCCTGACTGAACTTCACTCCGCGGCTCTCCTGCTCCGGCTTCTTGTTGCACGGGACCTAGTTGTCTTTGAACTTTGCTCGCGGCTGGACGTCTATTTATGGGTGACACCGTTCGCCGTGCGCGCGCGTCACGGCGCGTGAGTTTGGAGACATGGGGTTGGAGTAGTCCCTTTTTTTCTTTGGAGGTGAGAGAGAGAGAGAGAGGAGACGCAACATATTACTGTCACGTGAACGAACCAACAAAAAAGAGACAGCCAGATAGATAGATATATACTTTATCTATAGATTATATTGTATATATTATACAGTATTACATATATAGTTTATTTATTTAATCATTTATTTTGTATAATATAATATAGGATGAATGACAGAGATATACTGTATCTATAGATAATATATATTTATTTAATTGATACTGTATATAACTATGTATATGACTTACTGACTGACTGACTGACTAAATAAATGAATGAATCAATCAATAAATGGATGATACATAGATATACAGTGATATACAGTATCGATATACTGTACATATTATAAATACAGATAGATAATAAATGAATGACTAAATTATATAATATATGATATAAATATACTGCATACTCAGTAGATAATATTACATATAACAGATATTTATTTCAGATTTTTACTGATACTTTTAAGTACCAACAGACAGACAAGGAACAAGAAAAACAAGTATCTCATGTTTATTTTACTCCAGGTTGTGTGTCCTCTTTTGTGATGTTTCATGTCTTCACAACAATTGAGGAACATCACAAACCAAGGAATAAAAATCATGGAACCAGAACCAGTCTTCACTTTCTTTACCATGTGTTTTCTACACGTTCAGTTATGGCCTCAGATATAATAGAAGTCGTTTAGGAAACTCAGCATCCACATGCACCGCTCAACACTTTCTGTTCTTAAATCACACAAATATTTTCCTTCCTCCCAGTATTTGAAGTATTTTTGTCTACAAAAGTTTACCAGCATCCACCGAGTAAGTAGGTACATAAATAAAAACTGCTGAGCCATCACAGGTAATGGGTGAAGTTCAGGCAATTATATGCTTTTAAAATGTGAGTGTGGGCTGGAGAGTCAAAGATCACACAGAGGCCATCATTAGTGAGAAAGGCTGCATAGCTCTCAAGCCTTTAGATACAACAGGGTCATTGACGTTCTTTTCATAGTGAATGTGAAACCATGTCATGGTTCTAACTTCAGGTCAAACTCTAACCATGTCTGAATTCCACAGTGTGAGCCAAACCAGTGAAATGAAACATGTTCATGCTTGACGATGAAAGCAATGAAATGCTATCAAGATTAAATTACATGAGCTCGTGTGTCAGGGCTGTGAGAAGGAGGAGGGTGAACATTGGTCACATGAACACAGACCGTAAACCAGATTTACTTGCCATCAGATCCCCCCACATTAGAATGAAACTCGATGCGATCCTTCATCTGTTCATGAATAACAATGTCAATTATATATACTCTGAAAAAATGTATCCAGTCATCATTTGGTTTGTACATCACTGCTGTGGTTATGGTGTTCATAATAATCAGAATAAACCATATTATTTGTCTGATATCTAATCAGAAAATACTGGTGAGCAAATTTATTGCCCAAATATTAGGTCTGTTTACTGTCCTGTAGATGATAAAAACTGAGCTTGGATCCTTGTAAAGGAGATAATATATTGCAGGGCTGTTTTATTACACTGGATCAGTTTTAAATGGTGGTACCTAATAAACTGGACAATGAATGAATGACTGACATGGATTAAGCTTGCTATGCAGTAGGAAAAATCACGTGTAAGTGTGTTTCTTTTACATTTTCTTCATCCGGTCCTCATGTGAGGGCAAATGAGAAAATCAAAGGACTGACATACAAGAGTTTGTGAGTTATTTATTTTTAGATTACAGATTTATAGAGATGTAAAATAACAAGATAAAAAGGATTAGTCAGTTGGATGTGAGGCTCTTTCTTTGTGTCAGATTGGCTGCATATGTGAGGCAGGTGGGATGTTTGGGGTCCTGGATGCACTGGAGGATCATCAGGGTCCTGTGGACAAAAACTCTGCTATAGATTTCATCACAAAAACTTCACACACAAAAGACCTGTGGGAAGTCTCATGCTTCAGCCGATGTAAACAAACTGTCCCCTTAGGAAGAACGACAACATTTTATTTTGACTCTGTGAAAAATGACTGCATCATCCGGAGAATCTGTTAAACATTACTTACTGGTCGTTGTCTGTGCATGTCCAGTGGAAACCTCTGGACTGGAGGATCTGGGTCAGGTCCATGATAGATCCTTTACCACATGATTCTCTGTACAGGAGAAAAACAAGGGCCAAGGAATGTGAGTGGGATTTCTTTATAGATATGACTTCTGATAATTATTTTATGAGATACACTTAATGTAAATGTCCATGGTAATAGCAGTGCTTGTGAGTCAGGAAAATGTTTAGGGAAAAATTATTTACAGCCTTAATCAGTTCAACTGTGTTTATAGATACAACACAGTCATTAATGTTGGTAATCTTTTGTAGGGGTTTTAAATTAGGTAATAAATGGAGTTTGTGATTTGTTTTTTTCCAGAAGCTAAAAATGTAAGGGTTCTTGAACAAGTTAAAACCTTTTTTTAATGACTCATACTAATCTGAGTGAATTATGTTCATGACAATGATGTTCATCAATTAACCATTATGTTCATCAATTAACCATTAGAAAAAACATTCAACACTGATTCAGTGGTTGTATCCTCACAAGTATGGTCCGTCTAGATTGGCCACCACCTTAATGTTGACATAATCCACCCTTTGTGGATTCAGGCTGTCCAGTTCAACACTTCCAAGCATGCTGCATGAGTTAAAACATAAATATTTATAATTATTATCAATATTTTTATCAATAAAAAGCAACACTTTTGCTCCATTCACTGTTTTTCCTTTTCCTTTACCTCATCCTGTCGAAGGCATTGACAATGGAGCCGTTCAGTAACACGGTGATGTTGCCACATGCCATTTCTGCAAACTAGAGAATGAAGAAGGAAGTCACACGGGAGCAGTATCCCACTGTTAGTTTTGGAGCAGTATGTTGCACATCAGTGTTCTGTACATGTGGACACGACACTCACACTCTGTGAGGCCTGCCTCCACAGGGAATACACCGGATGATTCCTGCACGCCGACCACGCCGGACACGAGCTGAAATCAAAACCTGTGAGTCACAACCACAACTATCAGCTGATTATACTCAAAGACAAACAAGTTTGGGTGATTATCCTGATGATGACATGCAGCAACATGCAATTCGCAGGTTAATCTGTCCTCAATATGGATGAAACTCAAATCCAAAAGTTTATTTATATGCACCATTCAGATATACTTAAGACAATAAAGGTCTGATACATAACTTTTAGGACGATATATTGGCAGAAGTTGAATACATCAAGCATAAATATGTTTGTATTAGTGTATAATTGCTTTACATTAAAAATAGTTTGTTTTTTTGAGGCCTTAGAATAAGCCGTTCATATGTACCTAAGGTAAGGGTCTTGCTTGATGGAGGCCGCCATCTGTGGACATGTTGCAAAGCTGTTTTCATGTAAAAAATCCCCTGTGGAGTTGTTATCAATTGGTATTGCTAATACCGGCTAACCCAAGTACATTTGCATCCATGTTTTTTTCCGACTTTTTCCACTCGAACATGGACACCACGGAGGTGACATCAATCCCAGTTCCGACTTCCATTGTAAATGGAATGCATCAGTATTTCTACAGCAGGGGAAACTGACTTGTGTTTAATATAGATATATTTGATTTCTCCCAGAAAAGATTCACTTTTATTAAATTTTATTTATACTTTTAGTTGTTTTTTTGCGCATCAGTCTCGAATTCTGGACAAAAAGATTTACCAGGATGTTCGTCTTGTCCGCACCAGATTAGGTCGTTGAACATAAAGCCGACCAGTGTGTCCTCCAGCGTCAAGAAGTCAGGGACAGCAGCAGTGTAGCTATGCATCAGTGTCCTGGTTTTGCTCCAGAAGAGAGACTAAATAGGAGGAGGGAAACATAAATAAACAAGCCTGAAAAAAAAATTAAGAATAAAAGTACATTATTAGACTCGCTCACTCTATCACATGGACATGTTTGTGGGATCCCATAAAACATGGGATGATAGTTCTCCACTGTCACATTACAGGAAGACTGAAGGACCACTGCCTCCTCAAACTGTCTCCAGATCTCCTCACAGTCATACCTAAACAAAAAGAGAATGTGCCATATTTTATATCAGTTTTTATATATATTTAAACTTTTTAAAAATTGCCTTAAAACTCTCAGCTTCGCAAATGTGAATTATTGCTGGTTAGACAAGGCTACATTATTCGTTGATTTTTGACTGTTCACTTAACATAACAACGGATGGACTTTTTTCTCCTCCATTTTTTGGAAACCCATCAACCAACTTTTTAATAAATTTTCCAAGAAATACTAACAATGAGCAACCTCTTAAACATTTAAAACTGAACATGAATGTTTCTATTTCTGATTGTTGTTCACTCTCAAGGCCTAAATGTAGCGAAGGTTTATCCCAGATAAACTGTAATAAAATTGAACATGAAATTGGATATCAGATATTTTGAAAATATACTGAACAAATACTACAATTATAAATCAAGACTTTACCATTAATTAAAAGTAATTATTCACTGTACTCCTATAGTGTTGGTCCCAATCTCTGTGAAGGTAGCGTTAGGAGGGATATCTGGCATAAAAATCTGTGCCAAATTAAATGCCGACCCATAGAGAAGGAGAAGCCCAAAGAAAAATAAAATTGTGCTGATACATTTACCACCTAACTATAACCAGCCATTTGCAAAGCACTAGTGCAGACAAGAAAGCCTTTCTTTGTATTTATAATGTTCCAATTGTTCCAATAAATTTTCTGCTCCTATTAAGAAGAAGACAGCCCACATTTATATAGTCTGTGCTTAATGAAGGATTAATATGACATGCAGGGCTTTTGTATCATACTAGATGTTTTTATGATATCAAATCCAATTATTTTGACCAGTATGTATACTGAGTATTGTATCAGCTAAACCACAGTTTCAACTCATTATTTTGATACAATGTTTTGCCAAGAAATCAGCCTTTTAAATCTTGCATGATTCTCATCCAGAATCATTGACTTTACAAAATTAGTCCTACTCAGGACTGGAAATAGTATGTAATGAGCTAACACAGTACACGACCTTAAGCTGGGGTTGACTAGAGTGATGTAATCGTAGCAGCGTCCAACCACAATCTGTTTAATGTTGGCGGTTGTCCCGAGCTGTGCTCTCAGTTGACCGAGGCAGATCAGAAGCAGGACCAACCCTTTGAAATGGACACAAAGATGGAAGAAAGGCAGAAAAGAAGACATTGTCCTGAACATGTGGGATAAGTTCTTCAAAAGAAAAATGAACAAAAAAGAGATAAGGTTACTTACACGGTATCAGGATGATCTTTACAAAGCTCTGACATGTTTTAGAGAAGAAGGTCATGTTGGTTAGAGCCCACCACTTTGCTCCTAAATAAGGATGCATGTTATAATCTCCCTTACTGTAAATCAAACATAGAACTCTCCATTTGTTTTGGCTTAAGGCCCTCAAGTACCTAATTTGAAGCTCACAAAGGTGTGTGTTTGCCCATGAAATCTAATCAACTTAAATCATTTATGAAACATCCTCCCACATTCTTTTTTTGGCAAAGTCATCAAACGTGGCAGCTCTTCAACTGCCCCGCAGGAGATTTTAACATATCAGTAGTTGACCTTAGACAATAATTACTCATCTAGCCTTGAAATGGAGTACACAAAAGAATTTTTTTTTTCAAATTACAGGTATACACACCCAGTTAAATGCTCACCCTTTCCCATGCAAAAGGTTACACTGCAACAAATGGCTCCATGGCTGAGTTGTAAAAGGTTTCCTGTCCAAACTTGCTTCCCATTGTGATGTGATGTGGTGTGATGTGGTGTGCTCTTCTCTCCTAAAATGGTTTCTATGCCCAAGAGAGGCTGCTTTTCATAGGTTGTCACCCGCAGCTCCTCCATACAGCTCCTGCTTCAATAAACAGATCCACATGACTCCCATTATGGTGCCATTTTCAGTTTGTCCAAACAGAGTGTGCAGTGATTCCTGAGACATGTAGGAAATATACTCCATGTTGTTGTTTGTGTTTCTGGATACAATAAATACTGTCATTTTTATCTCTTAAATGAGCATTTCATGGGATGAATGTCCTTCCATGAACAGGCCAAGAAAAGAAAAGGCCTAAAGTTTGACTGGCAACCAGAATATGAAATATTATAGATTTAAAAATGTCCTTGTAATGCCACATGATTTATGTCCACATGAGGACACCAAGCTTTATTTTGAGTGGAGAGAAGCAGCATGTGTCTTATGTCATATCACAACAGTATTATCATAGAATAACACAAGTGCAACATGGATTAAAGTTAGTTACTTCCTGCTTTATTCTTGCATAGATAGATCAAAGAGAAAATACTTTTAACTTTTAATTACATACATCTGTGACATTGCAGATATAGGCAGATATGTTAGTAATACAGAGACAATGAATCAGATCTTAGAATAGAACAGAATTCCTTTTATTGTCACTATACACATGTACAATGAGATTGAAAGCAACTCACTCTTCAGTGCAGACATGTATGATATTTACAACATAGAAAGTGTGCTATGATCAAAGTCATACTTTGCTTCATTTAAACATTTTTTTTTCCCCCAGAGAAAGAATCCTGCACATTCCCGCTATGTCCTTTAACTTTCCTACTAGTGCCACTTTGAGGTTCACATTTGTCACTGAAACATCATGACTTGCACAAAATGGATTTCCATGAACTCTGCTGCAGACATCCAAGATTCTCTGTTAGACATGTCTATATGAAAACCACTAGAGCAATAGTTTTGCTACATCTGAAGTTATCCATCTTGGCACATGAAACACCAAAGAAATGTATTGGAATCCAAAAGAGAACTTTGTCTCAGTATTTGCTGTGAGTCAAATTACTTTCATGTGACAGGCTGAACGTGATTCTCATTACAATTGTGCTCAGAGGAATTAGACTTAATTTTTGCATGATTGCTGAGAAACTACTCACGTACAGAAATTAATTCAGAGTTTTTGCCACCGCTTTGTGAGATAAAGGCTGTGTGATGTGAAGCCTGAGATAGTGCCCTCCTGTTTTTAAAGCTAATTGTGTTATTAGCTCTCAGAACAGAGCCAAAAAAACTTATTGACAGAAAATGCTCTGAGGTTAAGTGGCTGAATGTAACACCAAAATAAAAGAAAAGGCTGCAGAAAAGAGACTAAATACTGATACAAAGCAGCAAATTTAAAAATACCAATTCCACATAGCTTTCCATAGTACTCAGTTTTGTCACAATTAACTATGCATAAGATGACTTATGCCATTTATCAATAACCTACTTATACTGCATGTGATTTTTTTTCCTTAAAGCAAAAACAACATGTTGCCAGTAGAGGAAGTAAATCATAATTAACTCAAGTTAAGGGAAGCACAAGTTTGATTATTAAAAAGCCACTTCTTTCCAGCCTATTTATTTATTTTTATTTATATCCCATTATATTTATATTTATGTAAAGAACCAACATCATGCTCTTGTGATGCCATACTCATACATATTTGAATGACAACACACACAAGTGTGAATCTTGGATCTCTTCCCTCCTTATCTGACCCACTGCTCCACTTCTCCTATGGCATTTTGAGGATGTTTCTATCTATCCCAGTTAAGGATCCAATGACCCCCTTCTTCCTTTCCATCACCCTCAATGAGTCCGTTAAAGCTGCCACACCATCATTGCTCGGGTGTCTACCAGAGATGAGACGGCGCCCCCATGCTGCTCACTTAAACACACCATTGCCCTAAGGAGCCTCTGAACAAAGTTTCCTCACAGTGACTTCATCTAAACTGACCCCAGTTGTGCCTCGTCCACAGTTCCTCTACTTAACTTTGACAAACCTAACTTTAATGTTAGGTCTCAGCCTGAAAATTCACTGTCTATTATCAATGGTTTTATTATCAAGATTAAAAGACAATTTGCGTTTTATAAATGAAACTTGGTTGAGTGAAATTCAAATTGAAGCAGCTCTTATCAAATCACCTCCTGCATACTTATGCTTTATCAGGAGGTAGACCAACTACCTAATTTTTTAATTTCAAACAACACAGCTACAGCGTCTACAGGCCACAAAATATAGAGTAAATGTTTGATGACTTTGCCAAACTCCCATCTGTATTGTGTATTGATTTGACTCTGCATTGTGCTGTACAATGAGGATGGTATTCCTGCTGGGCTCTGGGCCTGTCACACCTGGTGCCCATGGAGAGCTATGCCTGACAAGGACATCCGTCCATTTCCCTGAGTGAGGTCTAAGCCAGACTGCATACCAAAGTTGGTAGCTGCAGTGTCATCAGCCGGGGACCACCGCTCCTTGATGTTTCGCCCCAGATCATCTCCTGGTGGCAGGGCAGTGAATAGGGACTTCTCCCTGCCACCCCCTGCAGCTACCCTTCTCTAGGTGTTATTAACTCCCCAAGACTGGTCATTACCTCTCAGCCATGGACTTTGCTAAAGTTTTAATCACTTATTATTTTTTGTCTTCTATATACAGTCAAAAGTTTGGACACGCCTTTAACTGGCCCCACCAGGGACAAAAATAATTCAGCAGAGGAAGGGAGCAAATCACACCCAGGGTACACCTGCTGAAATGGTCCGAATTTATTAATACACACATTTCCTTAACTTGTTTCTATTTTTTCTTCAACTTGGAAATTGTTATGATTTTTTGCTGCTGTAACACTGCAAATATCCCGGTGTGGTATAAAATACACAATTTTTATTAGTAGCCACTGATTTTCACTGTCATTGGACTCAGTACCTCCTATACACGAAGTAATATCAAGTACTTTTACTGTGTACTTCTGGAGTATTCCAAAGTTTCAAAACATCGCCCTCTCTGTTTTTTTTTTTTTTTTTTTTTTTTTTTTTTTTTTTTTTTATTCTGGCCAACAATAGCGGTGATGTCACATCCGGTAACATTGATTTTACCAATGAGAGTGAGCGCTCCCTGTAGTCCCACCCCTTTATAGTTGACAACTACCCGCAGCCAGAGCTCAGGCTTCCCGTAAGTTACCTCCAGATGAGTGTGTTAATGTTCAACTATGGAAGTTGTTCAGCATTGCAGCTTTTTGTAGTGTTAAACTCGCGTCAAGACAAAGAGGCCTGGTTTGACGTTTGTTTAACGTTTGTAGCCGTGTTTTGTTTCCGGCCCCTTTTATCTTGTTCCTGTTGTAAAAGCTAATTCGCAGAGCTAGCTCCTTGGGCAAATAGCCCCAGAACTCGCTGCTGTTTATTCAATTTCCACCCTTTTTTAAATACTCAGTTGTATCCGATCAGCTATAACAGGATCAAGAGATTTCTGTTGAAACATTTGCAGTTGCTTAAATATTTCGCTTTATCCCAGCAGGTCTGTGGCTGTTTCATCTATTTTATTACATCAACATGAGTGATCCTTGGCAAGAGTGTATGGACCATTGTCTGGAGGTCACTAAAAAGGCTGGGAAGGTAAGGAATCACTACTGAAGCCGTGTATTTGTCCCTACGTGGCCTGGAAACCCGTTCATCCAGAGTGAGAGCAGTGCACATCCTTAGTCATGCTGAAATTTGTTCACTAATCCTTTATTAATTATTGACAGGTGAATTTACAGTGTTACAGTAGCACAACTCGTGATAAAATTAGAGGTGGGCAGTAGTAAACATGTATTGTCAACATGAAAAATACAAAATATAATAATATACACAATGTAAATGGTGTGTAACAATAATATGTATAGCATAATATGCACAATGTAAACTGTGTAAAGACGAGTTTGCTCTTACAAGGGAGCAGCATCATCAGTCATGTCATGTATAGTCTATGATAATATATATATAATTTCATATATTTCATATACCGGTATTCAATTTCATATATATAATTTATAATTTCACCAACTGGTCAAAAATTATAGTCTCTCTGTTTGTTTAAATTTAAAACGTCATCCAGTACCATAACTTGTTATAGTTGCATTTTTTCTTGCTTCTTATTATTTTGTGCATAATATGATTAAATGAACTTGTATATGCAGTGTATACTTGTCTGACCCATGATTACCAACAAAATAAGAAACAGCAGATGTAGCCAGTGTAGCAAGAACTCCCCTCTATGCGTTTGTTGTTGTTATGCTCCTGCCAGATGATCCGTGACGCTGTCAAAAAAGACATCGCCATCATGCAAAAGAGTTCGCCAGTTGACCTGGTGACCGAAACAGACCAGAAAGTGGAGCAGCTCATTATATCATCCATCAAGGAAAAGTACCCCACACACAGGTACTTGATCTGATGATGCAAGACAGTACATTCTCTAAAGTTCCAAAATTGATCTCTAACAAAAATGCTTCCATCAGCATGAGGTATATCACATCCTCACATCCAACTAATATCAATTGCTATGTTTCTTAAACAGTATTTTTGTTGTACATTGACTGACAACCACCCTTTGTCTTTTGGGGATTTTAAAGCTTTATAGGTGAGGAGTCTGTTGCAGCGGGTTCAACAAGTGCTCTGACTGACAATCCCACGTGGATCATAGACCCCATCGATGGCACCACTAACTTTGTTCACAGGTACTAGTGCTGCTGTACTACATAGTATAGAACCCATTTAGAAACACAATACCAATACTGTTCTGGATTGGTTTTATCTTTGTCGCTGCTTCACTGTTTTTATCTTTTAATTAGCTTCTCTCCAGGATTCTCCTCCCTGTTTGGGATAATTAGACAATGTAGATGAAGCTGAGCTGCTGATTGAAACCGATTCCTTTGAGCTTTTACCATAAGGGAGTTAATTAAATGAATATTTTATTTTGTAAATTCTCTTTTTTCTCATAGGTTCCCATTTGTGTCTGTATCAATTGGCTTCACTGTGAAGAAAGTGGTAGGATTTTTCTTATGTGATTCACAACTAAATGACACTGTAGCGCTTCAACAGGGGTTTACTTTGTTTGCATAGTGATGTAATTCTTATCCCCCACACACACACACATTAATCACTGCCATCTCTTATTCTCAGATAGAGTTTGGCATTGTCTACAGCTGCATTGAAGATAAAATGTACACTGCAAGGAAGGGAAAAGGAGCGTTTTGCAATGGAGTCCCAATCAAAGTGTCTGGACAAGAGGGTAAATGCCATTTTTTGTAATCCCATCATTCTTTGGTGCTGCCATTTAAAATGAAGCCACTAGGTGGAGCCAAAATATCAACATGATTATAAGCTTCTATCAGTTGTTCACAGAAGCGGTGTACATTGCATTACACACTTTGATTTTTGTGTCTGTTTTTAAAGAAGAGTAAAGTGGTTGCAATTTGTAGCCCAATATATCTTTTTCTCCTTTTCAGATATCAGCAAGTCTCTGGTCCTGACAGAGATGGGCTTCAAGAGTGATCCTGAGCAATTCAAAACTATGATGGCCAACATCAGCACCATCCTCAGCATCCCTGTACATGGGTATACATAAACAAAATTTAATCCGTAACATACCTGGCAGGTGAAAGTTGTAGGCAGTGGTTGTAACAGATTCAACAATAGAAAATGACTCTCATCAGTTCAATTATTTTAACATGAAGTAGCAGCAGCAGCAGCAATTTAAAAGCTTTCTTTATATTGTCTCATTTGCTATAGCTCTTTTATGAATGTTTGAGAGTCTAAATAAACATCATTTCAGTTTCAAGCTTTATTGTCCCTTAAGGGAAAATTTGTTTTGCAGTTGGTCGTACAAAAATGATGAAAAAGCGATTAAATAACTAACCAAGGACACAAGACAACATAGATGCACATAGCACAACCTAACTTGGCTTAAAACAATCTCAAAGTTGTTGTTCACCAATTATTTTGCTGGTTTCCTTGACCATATCAGACCAAACTTGTTATAAAGAGAAAGGTCATCATAAAAAAGAGATTAAACAGAAGGTTAAAATTAACATGAAAACCATGTTTCAATCTCAGTGAATAAAAAAAAAAGAAAAAAAGAAATATACAGATATTTGATTAATTGTGGTCATGGGATTGGGTTTTTATCAGTAACTGTCCAAATGTACTTGTACCACTCTCATATCTATGAGATGGGGGAACACGTATTTCCTGAGAATCCATATTTGATTCCCACCCAAGAATTATGGACTAACTGTGGTTTAACTAATTCTAGTTAAGACACGATTCAAGTGTGCATGGTTCAATTCCTGGCCAGGTTTTACTTGTCATTAGGGCTACAACTAACAATTATTTTAACAGTTGATTAATCTGTTGATATTCTCCTTGTATTTTCTGATTAATCGATTAGTTATATTGTCCATAAAATGTCAGAGAGTGTTGAATAATTAATGATTGGTGTTTTGCAACACTCAAACCAATTAATTAATTATAGAATAGTTGATGATTCATTTCCGATTCATAATTGATTAGTTGCAGCCTTGCTTGTCGCATGAAATACTCCTCTCTCAGTCTGTTTACTGTGTACATATCTACTGCCACCACAAAGCATAAAAATGCTTTTTGTGACAAAATGCCAAAAAGATGGGATGCGATAAAAATGCTGGTCATAATTAGTATCTGAAACAGTTTGATTTCTCAAAACCCAGCAAGGATTCTAACTAAACAACATCTGGAAGTTTGTGTTGAGTGCTAACATCTAATTTTCATCCACAGAATCCGATCCCCGGGCAGTGCAGCTGTCAACATGTGTTTGGTAGCTTGTGGCTTGGCTGACGCATACTACCACATGGGCATCCATTGCTGGGACATGGCTGGAGGGGCAGCGGTCATAACTGAAGCTGGAGGAGTTATCATGGACATTTCAGGTGAGTCACTGAGAAAATGTGGGACCTTCAAACAGCATTGTCGCTGAATTGTTCAAAGGCTGCTGAGTCACTGGATGAAATGATGACAATGTTATTGAGCAGCAGGGGAAAAAAACTGAATTGCTTTATAAAATTAACGTTCAGAGTTGTCTGCTGTGCTTAAATAATAATTATTGTTTATTGATTATCCTTTTTTGGAATTCCCATTGTTAGTAATTTGAATTTCTTTTTCTGCCATTAATGCCTAGTTACATCCTGTGTCTGACGTATCTTACTTCTCCACTTTCTATGCAAACACATGTGGACATGGACATGCATGTTCTGTCCTAATGTTGTTTTTAACCAGTCTTGGTGTGTTGTGTTTTGGTGCATGTGTGTCTCGGAGAGAGAGAGAGAGAAGAGTCGGAAGAGACTAAGGACCCGTTCACATGAGAATAAATTAAGGAGAATCAGCAAATTTATTATATCGTATATCTCATATCTGCATTTTGCAAGCCCTATTTTTGTCATTATGTACACAGTGTGCAATGCACTCAGCTTCTTCTCCATATTTGACCTTTCTGTGGCAGCTTTTCAGTGCCACATACGGGCACACTATCCTCACATCAGTAAGGAGCCCCAAAGTCCTGGAAAGTTAAATTTTTTATTTTTTGTGCTTAGGATATGGATCTTAACCAAGATCATTTTTAATTTTACACACCTGCTATACTTTCAGTTCCTTTCTTCAGATCCTCAGAGTTACCATATAACATAGAGGCTTGTCATATGAAGACATTCTTGCTTAGGCACAGGATGGTTGTAAGCAGGAATTAGACGATTGGCTGATCCATATCTTTTTGCATGAAAGAAAAAGATCCCTTTCTCAGACTCTGACTAGGGTTTCTATACAGCTGTGACATGGAACAAGATTTTAATCATTTGAAGAAAATAAATGTGTCGTTTAGTGTTTACAGTGCTGCATTGGACACAGATAAATAAATGCATGGGTGAGAAATGGGAAGTGGCTTTGAAACTGTAACAGATCAGAGGATATCAGTGGTCTTTAATGTGTACTAGGGATGGATTTGCATTAAAAGAATATTGCCACATGCCTTTCAGAGGCACCGCCTTCAAATATGATTGAGTGCTTGTCTGTGAAGACTCATTCAAGATGAATCTCATGTGCATTCAAACCTGTAGGTGGAGCTGTTCACTTGTGATCATATCACACAAAATGGATATTAATACCAGGCCTGGCCAGGGTCATAATCATAGACGAGAGGCAGCTACTGCCTGAGAGTTGTAATGAAAAAGCTGCGGATGATGTTATTATTCTGCCTCTGTTTGGTCTTCGTGAAATGGAAATGATGAAATGTGTGTATGCTGCATCTCTCGCCTGATAACAGGCTCTGCCAGGCAGTACTATCAGACCTGACTGAGGGAGCGTTTGTGTGTATGCAGCAGGGCAGGGGCGAGCAGGAACAAGAGGAGTTTATCCTGTCAACCTGCTGCATGATCGAGTTTTTGGAGTAGTAGTTTTTACTTTTGAAACATATTGTGAGCTTTTCAGTTATACTCTAACCTGTTTGCAGCCATGTCGTAGTGTTGTTGTTGCCTCCATCCTTACTTGACATAAAATAGATCACTTCCTGTGTGCAGAGCAGGAGTGTTATCAGGTGACATGAGAACTTTAAACACCACTATACTGTGTTACACAGAGAATTCTGTGCAGCTGATGGGCTTAATCATTGTTTAGTCATTGTTTAACAGTAACAATTTTTTTAAAGGTCACATAGAATGGACTTTTTTGATATCTACTTTGATAAATCATATTTATGCTCAAAAACCTCATAGCCTCTTCAGATTAAGCCAGTTTATTGCTGCTCTTTGCCAGCCTCTGAACTATCACTCTTTCTAAGCTAATGCCCACCTTCAGAACACTGAGCCTCTTGTGATTGGCCAGCTACCAAGTGCATTCCCACTCGCTTGTGATTGGCCAACTACCAGCTGACTGACTGCTCCGTGGTGCTTCTTCTTCTTCAGGTTGAATGTTCACACCCATGACTAGGAGTAGCTGTTGGGGGAGGGTTCGTTGCTCGGCAAATGTGCTAGTTACATAACTAAACTCAACTTTTCAAAACCGCTTGCTCGAGCGCAGGTAAATAAAGAAGCCCTTCTTTCTCAGAAGTGGCTGAAGTGTTTATTGTGACACTTTAGTGATGATTAGATACGGGAAGGACACGGGGACACACCAAAAAAACATCCAAAATTTGATTTTCCACTGAATGTCTTCTTTAAAGGTAACATACATTTGTTTACATTTAAAATAATGCACTGCAGTGTTAATTCTGACCAACACTGCCAACAGACATAACAGCTGGTCATGCTAAGGAACCTGTACTGTTCTCTGAACATTTGCCATGTCAGACGCAGTAGTGGCATTGCCACAGCCTTGATTTCTGTCAAAAATAATCCTCTCTGTATTAATTCAAATCTCTACACGAAGGAAGGACACATACAAACTTTAAACTTCAAGGCACTTGGATCCCTGAGGGTTGACGTGAAGTGAATGAGTGAAGCCCACAACAGCCCCCCCCGTCCTCGTACTAAGGCTAACTGAAGGTTATAGCTCTTCTCTCTCAAACTCTGATCCCGTTTATTATTACATTTGAAAATGAACAGAATAGAACAGAACATGAACTTGCTTTCTGCTTGTTTCACCCACTGGGCAGCACGATTAGTCAGATGTATTGAGATTCAGCACAGTATCTGTTGAGTTGTCAACATAATGAATAGTAACACAGATGAATATGAAAAATAATACATTTTTTAGAGTAGATACTCATTGACTTGAATATAAAATATTATCCCTCCCATTAAAAAAAGCCAGTCGATAAATTGTCATTGCATAATAATGCTGAGTTTAAAGCTCTTAGAGGGATTAAAATGTCTGAAATTCAATTTAATATATTCTTGTCTTGCCTGTTGCCTACTTTAGTTCATTCTTTTTGTGTGTGATCTGTCCTTACACTACTGCTGTTGTACAATACAGTTATAAAAACAACTAAACTGCCCTCTCTCTGCTACTGAAAAGGTTGTAACAAGTCTTAATTTGAAAAGATTTCCAGATGTAAGCACTTATAGTGAGACGTTTAACAAAAATGTGTGTAAAGTAAACAGTTGAACACTGTAAAAGTAGAAGATTTCTCAAGAAGCCAGGACCATGTTAAATAGTGAAAATAACTAACGTGACACTTTAGAAGCTGTTACTGGATTTTCAAACTTTCTTTGTTCAGCTACTAATTGATCATTTGTAACAATTTTTATACATAAAACCAGGTGGACCATTTGACCTGATGTCCCGGAGGCTGATCGTGGCGAGCAGCAGGGTGATAGCAGAACGCCTTGTGAAGGAAATAAGTGAGTTTGACGTCGGCAGAGATGACACCGGACACAACTAAACGTCCACAAACTCTTCTCAGCCACTTCGTATTATCAGGTCAGGATTCTGTCATTGCCTTAACAACTAAATCAATGAATTTACCTCTGAAGACGAGTTGAGTCTGACTCTTTCCCAGCTTGGGATTAATAAAGCATCAATCAATCAATCAATACTCATAAATACTCAGCCCTCACATTTTCATCCTTCTGTTTTTGTATTATGTGTAAGGTAAATGACACTATTTAAGATAAGGAAGTTTTAGTAAAAGAGTCTGAATGTTGTTTTTATGGTTTTTAATTACATAGCCATCTTTTATTATTAATTATAATATGTACATTTAGGTAAGTGTCAGAATGATTACTTATTAATGTATTCATATGAATAATGAAACATACAGCACCATTGATGTATAAAATGATTTTGGGACAAATGTGTTTTATTTTGAGATTTTGACCAATTATATGATATCTGATCTTAGGTGATAGTATATTTTATGTGTTGATCGTTATGTTCAGTAAACATTGCCATCACTTGTTTGCACTATAGTTAATACAAGAATATGTACACCAAAATCTGTGTTCTTATATATAATGTACTGTAAAAGCTGACTCCAGACAGAAATACACTGGCGTTCTTAAAAGAGTGTGCAGTTTTTTTTTTTTTTTTTTTTGTAAGAATTTAAAGGAAGCAGTAAATAAAAAAAAAACAAAAAACAAAAAAAAAACAACACTTTTTTGTATCAGCAGCTTGTTCCCTACCTCTCTTCAACTCAACACAGACAGGATATTTCATGTTGTTAAAGCAAAGACAGGTGTCAACACGCCTGGACGTCAATATAACTTGCAATATAACTAAAGCCTGAGGATTATTTTGCAGGGGAAAAAAATGACGTGAATTTTAGCTCTTGGTCTAACTAAGGGAGTTTGATTTGGGCTCTGTGTTTATAAATGTGGCTGTGTAAGTGAACAGTACTTACAAAAGCCAATGTGACACAATGTCTACTATTGTGTCACATTGTGTCAAATGTGCTTATTTTCACCAATAAATGGTTAAAGTCAAGTCTGACATAATCACTGAAGCGTGAGTGTCACTCAACTTGACCACTGAATCCTCATGAGACCTGAGAGTTGTTGCAGGAAGATAGCTGACAGATCTCCTGGACTAATTCTTATAGTTTTTATAAGTCAGTGACTCAAACAACCACATTTTCTACTTTGAGCCCAGGTTTAAAAAAATCCTGTAATTTCCCTTTATGATAACAACCCTCCCACCCTGCATCTACTCCTCTCCAATGCTCCCACACATCTCATCAACATCCAAATATGGGTCTATTTTAGATATCAAATGTTGAGGACACAAGTAAATGTCCATTTTCACTTTGACCCAGAAAACTGAGAAACTGTTTTTTCCCTTCCTATTAAAAATAAGAAACCAAATAAAGTAGAAAAGGTCTCTGAGAGCCCATAAAGTGTCACAAAGAATGTCTTGTCTTCTACCGCTGTGATTTATAAGAGATAAAAGCATTCACAGCAGTCACACTATGTAAAATCTCCGCTGCATTGCTTCTGCCCTTTCAGTCGCTGCCGCACTTGCTGCCCATTCACCAGAGACAGTTTTGCTCTCCATGGGCTTTTTGCTCTCTTCTTTTCTCAACTTGTGTTTGCTGATGACTAACAAATGGTTTTAAAACACTTTACTTGAGCAAAGCGAGTTCTCCGATGTTGCAGCCCCCTCCACAGAAATCAATGGTCCATGTTAGTCTGCAGCAGGTGGTTCAGACGCAATCACCAGCACTGGAATTGATTTCCGGAGTCGGCCAACTGAAAGCCAACTCTTCTTCTGTCAACACTTCCTTTTTATACTCACAGCAGCTCAACAAATCTTTTTAGCATTTACAATGTCCTGTGTTTTGATGAAAATTTTCTCGGTTACTGACTGAATGATGGCACAGAGACCCAATCCTTTAGTCCATTGTTCTCTTGAAAACAGGCAAGGCGGTGTTTTCCGGCTATGCCTCAAAACGAGCCCCTGGAGATTTTAGAATGCAGTTCAGTAGATATTTTCTTTGGCCTCTAACTATTTTTTTTCCTTAGTTTCAATTACTTTTTCAGTTTGTTTTAGTCCTTTGTGGTCTGCCTTTTTCTCACATCGTATAGAATATTTGTCTCTACATCAGTGGCATAGAGTTTGGAATGGTAATGTTGGGCTTTCAGTTTTTATGTCAGTGCCTTATGGCTGTGACTTTTAAAGCCTTGAGCGAGTGACTTAATGCAAACTTTGCTGTGTATGAGATTAGCTGGAATTCTGAAAAAAAGCAAATATTTCCAATACTTAGAATACACATTTACTAATACAATAATTTTTTTCTGATTAATGATTGGCATGACTCTGCAAAGGGCAACATTGGTCAGTCAAGTAAAAATGATTCATTTGCTGTGAGATTTCAGACAAACCTATTATTTGTAAACTCTTTGAGACCCAACTCTTAGATGGATTGCCAGGAAATTCAGTGCAGACATTCATGTTCCCCTTCAGATGAATCACTTTGGTTCAGAACCTTTAGACTTTATTTTTTTGGTCCTGCTCATCTTTCAGGTCGTACCGCTGACCTTCAGTCTCTTGACAGGCCTCAGTTACAGCCGTGATTCCAGAGAAGCAAACATCCAAAACATCCATCATTCTGGATAAATTATTCATAACGGACCTGCCAGGGAGACGGTGGTGTTGATGTATTTGTTTGGCTTGTTCAATTACTTCTCTCTGTCTATCTCCCAACATTTTTAGAGAGTGTCTTACATTTAGTGCACAGCCGCGACAATAAGGTGACAACTGCTCCCCTGCTGCTCCCAGTCAAACAAAACTTTGAAAAAAACCCTTCCTGCAAGAAACTCCACACTGAATTACTGATCTGTTAAACTCGACACAGATTTTCTTTTTTTTTTCCTTTTATCTTCGCCGTGCATATTTTGCAGCTTTCTGCATAAACTGGAACTTATATGAGTTTGAATACAATCTGATGTAAAGTAGCTATATGCTCCTATCCTGTCGCTAATAGCGAACTGAAGAGACATGCTGTGGGTGTTTCAACACATAGATTTAAGTAATGCAAGGCGTGTCAGAGAGGGAACATCGTGTCTGAACGGGACACAGGAAAAAAAACACTGCCTGCTCCTTCACACAAACGAATTACACAATACCGAACCCTGTGTGTTATTTAATGCACATCTGTAATTTGATTTGCTGCACTGATGCTTAGTTCTCAGGATCAAATCATTTTATTCACTCACTGACTACACTTATTGTATGTTTTTATTAACAAGAGAAGTTTCTGTGACTTTTTCTTTCTTTATCACAATCATAATATTGTCATTTATTTTTTCTTGTTGTGGAGTAGTTACCATAGTTACCTCACCATACAGTGTAATGTAATAACTGCAAGCTGTCACCTGTCCACATGACTTGTAGGAATGCAGTTAAGTCAGATGTGCATGTGGACGAGTGTCTGCAGTTTATTTCTTTATCGATGTCGAGATTTGATCCAACTTTTAGGAGGCGTAGTGAAAAAATGGGGAAGCAGGCACACAAATGTTTTACTGGGGACACACACGGACACACACACAACTTTTTATTTTGTATTATCCACTGGTGGAATACACCAAAAAGAACACAAGGGGAGAAGCTCAATAGCGGTGAAGCTATCAGGAAATATTAAACTAGCAGGAGCTATGTTAATCTTGCCGAATTCTTGAAGAAAACAAAATCGGGAACTTTAAATGTTTATTTTTTTCCTCCTCGTAAACATGCTTTAGATTCACCTCCAAAAACCGGTTCTATGAGGTAATGACAGCACTATAGAGGATGGTATTTATTGTGCTGCGTTCCTCAGCATTTAATTGTTAGTCACCAGCTGCATGTGTCTTTGACATGTCGCAGACCATGTTCATGGGATGGATGGATGCCACTGATTATGACACAGAAGGGTGTGTCTTCCTGAGACACCTCCACACTGTTCAACCCAGAAGACTCTAGAAGATAACCCCAAAATTTTCCTCTGTATGCTCGTTTTTTTTCTTAACTTGTGTTGCTCTGTGGAAATGCGAGGGCGGTGCCAGTACTTTTCCCACTCTGTCATGCCAGCCTTTTTTAATTTTTTTTTCCTTGAGATAGAGGCAACTAAACGTTATGCTTTTCAAAAGCTGTTGCACTTGCATCAAGGAGCTACATTTGACAACACCATCAGACGTCCTTAAGTAAGTTTTTCTTCCATTTCAGTCATTTTAATGATGCAGCTGTGTGTTTATAAACATAGGCGGTGGACAATTATGCAATATCTCTTTTATCGACATTAATTATTGTTGATTTGTTTCCTAAAAAAATGTCAAATGTCCAGTCAAATTTGACACAAAAGCTTTTAAGAAAGATGGCTCAAAGAATAATGAATATACAGAACGATAGAAGGAGATGCACACAGTGTGATCTACTACAACAGAGTTCATTTGAATGGGCGGTGGTGTCTCTTCCTGAAATACTAATAATTAGCTTACAAACACACACTGTCTCTAAACTCTGCAAATGTTTTGCCTTGAGTGATAAAAACCTTTTACGTGACTCACTTTTAAGTATGTGATATTTCGGCTCGCTGACATAAATGAGATCAGACACCACTTTCTTGTTAAAATCGTATTTGTGTCCCATTCACTTTTACAAGCCAGCAGGCCGTATCCTCTTCCTCTATAGTTACAAAAAGTCAGAGAGAAGGTGATAAAAATGTTAATATGCAAATCTGAAAGGCATATAAGCAGAAGCCTCTGCTTGATGCAATCAGCTTAACGTGCATTTCTGTGTGATGTCGGCACCTTCCCCCTTTTTATATTGCCCTGTGTTTTCTCTCTCAGGCCTCTGCAGTCACTAATCACAACCACACTGCTTCTATTTTATGAATTTCTACAGCAGAGATTAAGCACATACCTTGCAATACTTCTTTAAGAAGTCTATTAACAAAGGTTTTGTGCAGTTTGCACATGTAACACCAGTTTCTTCTGAAACCGCACCGATACCTTCAGCAACATTCGTTTCCTAATCACGGTGGCTTAAAAGTTGTAAACTTGTGTGGTTGTGATTTAGAAAATGATGCAGGACCTGTTGACACCAGCTGCAGAGGAAGTGTTGTGTAACAACATTGTGTTGTAAAAACAATGTGTTAATCTTGCATGTTTGTTGTATTGTCTTGTTGGCCTCAGAAGGAGACCTTGACAACTTTTATGACAAGCATGCTCTTAGTTTTAGTCTCTTTTTTTTTATGATACATTGTTGCTTCTTATTTTTTTTTTCTTTTTACAGCTCCCCTAAGTGAGAAATAAAGAAAGATGGCTGAGCAATGGCAGAGAGAGTATGACTTTGCTGTTAAAGTGGCCAGAAAAGCAGGAGAGGTATGTATATAAATGAATTTCACTGTTGTTTTTTCTTTCCACCTGTATTCATGTGCATTTGGCTCCCAGCTTTAAAGCTGTAGTGTGTAACTTTTGAACAATAATGAGTATTGGTTACATTTCAAACATTGTACAATTAGTTAAACCTTTTAGCTCCACGCGACTCTCCCTTTATTTCTCAGTACTGCAGTGTTTATATCTCGTGTCACCAGACCACATGTCTAGTGCTGCACACAGGAAGTGATTTATCTCATGTAAAGACAGATGGAGGCAACAGAAAGATTGTGCTAGTAAAACGAGGCAGCTGCAAACAGCATGCAGTGCTTCTGGGTCTTGAGAATGCCTATGTGGAAGTAAAAATGCAGTATATTGTTAAGCTACCAGGGGTTGACTTTGCTCATTGCAAGAAGGCAACCTTTTAAATGGAAGTCAATGGAAAATTATTCTCCTTCTCCCTTGATTTACACCAGTAAACACTTTCTTGAGAAATGAACGGCCTCATTTGCTAGTTTGAGGTTTTCTTGAAAAGAATATGGTCCCATCTAGATGGAAATAGAAGATACATTTCATCATATATGAGTTGACAGCAGTGTGATGGACAGCTGCTATTGTCCCGTGGGAGGCTGTTTGCGGGACATTTCTGTGAATTTCTGGCTGTAAAAGCTCAAAATGGTGATGGCTTGAAAAAGTCTAATTGGTTGAGTGCAAATTCTGTCAAAAAAAGGTGTTGACGCATATCCTTCCACATTTTTAAGTGGTTACATGGGAATCCAGCCCTTTTGTAGTGGCTATATGCTATTTATCTGCACATCGCGTAGACAACATTACTGGTTACATTATGTCGTTTCAGTTTAGGAAGACCAAACTAAAGCAGAATAACATCGATATCCTTATGTATTGCAATGTCCCTAAGTATTGCACTGAACTTTAAGTACACAAGATATTTAATGATACAAGTATCAGGCAGTGCAAACATGATGATTATATGCCATTTTGCTTCAGGAAATAAGGAATGCTGGTGAAAGCGAAATTCGGGTCATGACAAAAAGCTGCACCGTAGACCTCGTAACCAAGACGGATGAGCGGGTGGAGAAAATCATCATTGGGTCTCTTAAAGAGGAATTTGGAGAAGGGACACACTGGTGGGACTTACACCCACATAACAACACAAACACTGCTGCATGCTTTTATTGATTGAGGCAAAAGCAAAATCTTGATAATTGCTCATTGTTTTTCTATTTCCTCTGTGTTTCAGTTTTATTGGGGAGGAGTCGGTTGCGAAGGGCCAGCCGTGTGTCTTAAGCGACAAACCTACGTGGATCATCGACCCAGTGGACGGCACCACTAACTTTGTCCATGGGTAAGACGTCTCTGTCTTTAAAGGATAATTAGTTGGGTTTGCTTTCAGTCACTTAACAAACTCAGCAGATGTTGATACTATCATTAATTGATCGATTAATCTCCTTTTTTTTCGATCTGTTTATCTCCGTGTGTAGGTTCACATTGGGGTTAATATTAGCTTAGTGAGCTTGTTATCTGGTTATCTTTGGTTAGAAAGCAACTTCCCTAAATTAAAGGGAAATGCCAGATATTCCAGTGCCACTCGTTAACCTAGCATTTAAGGAATAATCTGCTTTCCTGTGAAGAGTTTTGATTTTACAATACTTTGATATATCATATTTACAGTCTACCTAAGTGTGATAACATGTGGGTTTTAAAAGGGAGTGGAAAATTTGTTATTGCTTGTTGTGTTAACACGCCCAGTTTTAATTAAAAGACTAATTTTGACCCTTTTGAAGATTACATCTGCTGCAGTGATGCTTTCCTTTTTTTCTCAAGAAGCAAAAGTGCACTTAGACGATTAGATCATTAAAACAGAGCCCACAGTATGCATCATCTGACCTGAATTCTCAGCCATAAAGCACACATTACCTCCCAAAATTATGAAAATCTAACCCTTACCGTGTCTTCAAAAAGAATATTGCTTAAAATACCAGTTACTACAGCTTCATAATACAATAAATAATTTACAGATTCCCATTTGTGGCTGTGTCAATCGCCTTTGCTGTCAATAAGGAGGTATGTCAAATAAAATGCACAAAATAATTATGAATGAATAAAAATAAATGAATAAAAATGAGTGAATCCACACTCGATTCATGAAATGGTGTGTTTTCTGTTTTCAGTTGGAGTTTGGTGTAGTGTACAGCTGCTTGGAAGATAAGATGTATAAAGCAAGGAAGGGGATGGGAGCTTTCTGTAATGATGAACCCATTCAGGTGTCTGATGTAAAAGGTAAAAGGCTGGTTTTTATGTGTTCGTTTGGAAAGAGAGTAATCATCGAGTATTCACTGATCTCAAGGGTTCATGTTCATCTAACAGCATGTTAGTGAATATTCAAGTAGATTCCTTCAAATCAAAAGTGTTACATGCATATCGTCTGATGCGTCAAATGATCCCCGTGAAACTACCTCTTATGAAATGGTGCCATTTACAGATATAAAGAAGTCCATTATCATCTCTGAGCATGGTGTTGACAGGACCCCTGAAAAAGTAAACAAGATTTTCTCTACAATGCAGAAGATCCTCTGCATCCCAGTGCACGGGTGAGTTTGTTATGCATTGCACATACATACACACCGACTCTCTTTTATATTGCATACTCTTTTTCAAGGTCAAAATGCAGTAAATACTGTATATGTTTGGATAAAACTGTCTAATGTGACACCTACCCATCACAAAACAATTCCGATTGATCCATCAAAAACCATAGGAAGGAAGTTGCTAACAGGCGGACAAACTTACAGATAAACTAGTGTCAATGAAAATAAACTTCTTGGCAGAATTTACACTTTCACACCGTTGTTCTCTTCTTTGATGCTGCTTCGTTTGCACTTCACTGTCATCGAGGGGAGTCGTAGTTTATTTAAAATCACTCATGTCCAGCTGATGTGTCCTGACAGGCTCCGTGGATCAGGGACAGCTGCCACTAACATGTGTCTGGTGGCGACAGGCGCGGTGGAAGCCTTCTTTGAGATCGGCATCCACTGCTGGGACATCGCTGCTGGTGCAGTTATAGTCAAAGAAGCTGGAGGAATATTGCTGGATGTGGACGGTGTGTATGCTTTTAGATCTGATAATCATCTGTTTTTTTATTTTTAAAATTTTTTTTTGGCGCCTCATCAACTGCAGAGTGTCACAAACAAGAGTGACTTAATGAGAATCAGTGGGTTCTGTGGCTGAAAGTGGGATTAGCTTTCAGCAAACAGAGTGCAAATGAAACCTCTTTTAACAAAGGCTCTGTTTGATGATTCAGGGGGACCGTTCGATTTGATGTCTCGAAGGATGGTTTCAGCAAACAATGACATTATTGCTAAGCGGATCATCAAAGAAATCGAAGTTTTTCCTGTGGAGAGGGATGACGCTCCGCTGCAGAAAAAATGAGAACAATGCCAAACAATGTTTACAGATTTTCTAAATAGCATATCCTTTCCTGATATACTGTGTATGTCTCTGATTAAAAGTAACTCTGCTGTAATCATGACTCACTCCCTTATTATGCATGCTGGGTGTGTTTTCTTTTCCATTTTTCAATCAAAAAATGACTTAAGTGCAACTGAAGTGACCATGATGTTAAATTTTATTACACTTCTGTGATTGGTTTGTCAAAAGTATTGATTGAGGTGTGGGAACAGCTGTAATTTTGCACTCAAGCCATGCCTGTGATCTGCAATATACATGAAATATTCAGCTTGTCACCTCGGCACCGCCATAAGCATCTGTTTTTATTTGAATTAGGAAGAAAGATCACAGAAGGAGCAGGTCCTGTCTGAGGCAAATGAAGATTACTATTTATCACCTGCATTTCCAATTGGTGAATTTAAACCTTGTGTGAATATAATGTGTAATTACCTGATGGAAATGAGTGAGATTCAGTGGCGGTGATTACCCTCATTAGAGGCAACAATCCTCAACGCTGAGTTTAAGTCGGTGCTGGAGTCACTGTATACACTGGCCCTGTCAAGTGTCAGATAATTTACATCAGTTGACATCACCATATTGCCTGAGCGGCTCTAGTTCAGCGTGATTGCTGTTTACACAGTTTATTACACGCATCAATATCCACCACTAGAGGCCAGTAATGCATCAGCTAATAGATGTGGCTTTTCAGGATGCTCTTAATTTACTTTGGTGGTTGAACTTGCAGTATTTCTCATGTCTGTCTAAATCTATGTTCTTGCATAGTTGAGTATAGAGAGACTGTGAAGCATCTTTATCTTCTATAAACACATTTTCTTGCCTTCATGTGTGCGGGGGAAAATGTATCCCATTTTGGATAAAAAAGATAATTTCTTTTTGTTCTGATCTGTAAATTAACTAGTGGTGACAGGATCAGACGGTAAATAAAAAAGAATAAATAAATTAAAAAAACACAAAGAGGAGGCAAGAGTGGGTTGGAATGAGAGAAGTAACCACAACAAGGCAGCAGCAGCAGCAGCAGCAGCAGCAGCAGGAACGCCAACGACCGTGGCAAACATAACAGCAGGAGGCTGGGTGGTGCGGCTGCCTATGAACATGTTTGAACTTGTGCCTTTGAAAAATAAATAAGTGTAATTTCTGCATATGATTATGCTACTATACATCTGCCACAGCTGCGGCACATACTGAGGTGTGTGATGTCCTATTAAGGGATTTTTTTTCCCTTCATCTCTCTGATGGTCTGATGGTAGTCTAATCCCTTCATTCTTTTCAGCCGGTTGAATCTCTTTGAGGAAATCACGTTGTTCCAGTAGAACAGGGAGGATAATTGTTGCAAATCCAGTACATCTTAATATTTGCTTGAACTTGCCAGTTGACTGCAATCTGCCCTGCAGGACAACACGGTAAATGCCACAAAGGTCAGTGAAGCCCACACAAGTTTATGAAAATCCATTCATCATATTTACTTGAAATATTCAATTCTGTTTTTTGCCTCTTGTTTCATAATTCAAGGACATTTGAAGCACTGATAAGAGCAGTTCTTAAATTTGCAGCTTTGTGTTGTGTTGTGATCTCTTGAACCATCATCTGCATAGTAAATTAACAGTTTGCTGCAGGGCCATTGTGTAGTTTTGATGTGTTGCAGCAAATTGAATGTGCTGTTTGTTCTCACTTTTGCGAGGAAGTCTCGGAAGATCTGAAGGAGCAGAGCAGTATGAAAACACAACTGCTCTCATGAAATCTGAAAATCAGTTTTTGTAACTGTGAATGAATCATGTTTTAGGATTATGAGACAATGGCCCCTTGGCTCAGACAAAAGGCCCCGGAATGATAAGCAGTTTTAAGGTCGGTTGTTGTCATTTTACATTTTTGCCACCTCTTGCTCCTCATTTTGTTTTGCTGTTGTCGTTTTGTGGCTGTTGTGTCTCAATTTATGTCCCTGTGACTGTGTTGCAACTTTTTTATTTCTGTAGTTTTGTGTCATTTTGTGGTCATTGTTGTCTTTGTTTTTAGTTTTTCAGAAGTATCACATACAAGCAGATGTTACACTGGTAGGACTGCATCCAACTTTGTGGTACAATGTCAGTACAGTGACAGTAAAGATATTATACTGTATACTGTAAATGTGTTGTAAAACAGCTGATACTGTACAAGGCGACTAAAGAGCAGTGAAAATCTGTTTATGACCCCTAGTAGATCACAGATTTAAGATGCTCACAAAAATATGCCAAAAATGCGATTGCCTTTGACACCCACCCAAATAGACTGCAAGAAAATAGGACCAGCAACATCCCTGTTACAGGCAGAGGGCCTGTACATGTCTGCAACCTTTCCTCTTCAAAAAAAAAAAAACAACAACAACAAAAAAAAACATATCAATATTGCAATCTTTGATTAATCACATATTGATTCTTAGGTGTCTCATTCAAAGCTTCCACTCCCACTATTCACTTTAATTGCAGGGCTTTCCCTGCGTATAGGAACTTTAATCTATAGCGTAAATGTGTTTAGGAGATTCTACACTAAGATTTACTGAGTTTTTCTTGGGAAAATAAAAAAATCAATATCAAGTTTAGCTGTATGCCCAACTCAGATGCTCTCTTTATACCAACATTGAGCCAAGTTTAGTAATCTGTTGGTGTTTTGATTGCCTGACTAAAGATGCAGTGTGTGGATGCAGGTGATTTTTAGCTCCTCTTTCAGATCCTGTCAGATCCAATCACAGTCTGGAGGAGCTGGAGTCCTAACAGTCCAAACTGTCCAAAAATGCAATTTAGTGAGCAGCAGATTCTAACTTTCAAAAGGCTGGATTGATTAATGGAGTAGCAGCTGACTAATTTATTAATGGATGAAGCAATTATGATGCATGTGCTTCATACGTAATAACCTGAGGGATCTAGAAAACACTCTGGATATTGTCATGCATTATGTTACATATGAGGGATGACGTTTTGTGTCTGTAAATGATATTACAAAACATAAACTGTATGGAAAAAGTAGACTTAATCGCCTGGTTGCTAGGTAGCGATTAAGAACTCCTCAGGAAGACAAATTCACCTTTGATCCATTTTCACTCCCCGAAATTGATCAATTCACACTGTTCTATTACTTTATTGACGCAGCTAACAAACTTGTAATTTGACTGGGATTGTTTTATGGTTTGGATGTGGTGCTTCGTCTTGTGTCCTTGTTTTCATTGTTTTTGTTTTGCCAACTGCAAAACAAATTTGCCCTTG
Organism: Brachirus orientalis; assembly: GCA_016785285.1. NCBI lineage: Eukaryota > Metazoa > Chordata > Actinopteri > Pleuronectiformes > Soleidae > Brachirus > Brachirus orientalis. The sequence continues at coordinate 9,397,921 of JAFBJR010000258.1, read as the reverse complement.
AGAGACAATGACGCTCTGAACTGACATGAGTTACTTTGCTCAGTAAAATCTACACAGGAATATTCGAGGTAAATTCTATTAGCAACTCATCTAATCTTCATAATCTTAAAACGTCTTGTTCAAAATTAAGTCAGTACTTGAATTATCTGTGACAGTCATGTTTGTTGTTGCCTCTGCTGGAACAGATGTAATAATTTTTTCATTATTGTGTTTCTATTATTGCACATGGACTTGTAAGAGGGTGACTTAGCATTAAAAAAAAGGATAAGATAAAGTGGTAAGTGTGGCAGATGGAGGAGCTTGTTATTGGTCAAAAATGTGTTTTTGCAGGCTGTAGCAGATGTGTCAAAATCTAATTATCATTGAGTGCAGCTTTATTTTTCTAGATTTTTTTAGACTGGATTATTTAAAACTCAAAAAAGAAAAAGAAAACTAAAATTTTCCCTTTTTTCCTGATGGAGATCACACAGGAAGTTATCTGCAGAAATTATATATGAGGTTACACTTAAGTTTTTATATACATATTATGCAATCAATAGTGCAGTGTATGTACTATATTTATAGTATTCTGAAATCGATAATGCTGGGAGGTTCATAGAGCACAGCAGTGGTCAAAGACAGCAATGCTGTTTGATTTCCTAACTGAACACAAACACACGGTCTGATTTCCACCCAACCCTATCCTAAACCTCATCCTAACCATACAACATGTCTTTACCTTAAAACCTTAAAACAGATGTAGGTGCAAACAACATGAGTAATACCTGGAACATACACACACAGGTTTGTGCAGCGATTCTTTTCAGGACACTGCATTGACATTTGTTCCCTGGAGACTTATTCTACCCTTAACCATTAAAAAGTGTTTTCACCTTAAAATGTAATAATTTACTTTATGGGGACTTGATTTTTGTCCCCGTAAGGAAGAAAAATCCCCATCATGTGACTGTGTGAACAGATGTAGGTCCCCACAACTTAAGGAATACCAGGTACACACACCAGAGTTTGAGAGAGACCATCACAATCAGAAAAGCCACTTCACCACAACCACCACCGCCCCCCAGATATCTTCTAAGAGTCCACCTTTTCTGGTTCAATAGAGCTAGAAACAAAGCAGGCTGCAGGAAATTGAGTCTGTAGATCCTGTGGGTCTGGCACAAAAACACTCAAAAAAAAAAAACAGGAACCTTTAACTTAATGATTTTACAATTTGTTAATCGGTTTTAAAGTAAAAAATAGAAATGCAAGGACGAGTGGAGCACTGCACTGGTTTAATGAAGCTGCTATGCTGTTACTTCCTCATTGCGTCACTTCAAACTCTCATAACGATGATTCTTTGTGCTTGTGAGACTCACTCTGTTCACAAGCAACTCTTGCGAGATTTGCTATGAGTGAAAGTGTAATTTGTATGTTACTGTCATGCTACCTCCTCAAATTGAAGGTTGAAGCATTAAAAGACAACAAAACATTTTCATCTCACAAATGCAGTTTTATTTTTGACACTATGGGCATGGGAGTGTCAGACAGACTGCAATTAACATTTATAATTTAAAAAAAAAAAAGTTTATTCACACATAAGACTCTAAAAGTGCATTGTGTGGAACATAATGTATATTACAGAGTGACAAGTGGCAGTGTTAGCACGAAAACTGATGTTTCGTTTGTCCACTGTGGGCCACTGTAAAACCACGCTGTTCTAAAATGGCCACATCTGTAGAGCTAATCCAGCTGATATGAATATAAATACAAAAAAACTAATTCTGGGGTAACAAAGAACAACAATTCAAACAATCGGGTGATTTTACCCTTACGAAAAAATTATGTATAGTTTTATTCTCATTTTCTGTCAAATGAAAATGAAATTTTACACACTGGAATTTTAACCATGAAACAATGCCAATTTTTTTGGAGGTAAGCAGTGACATCTTTGGCTTATTCTAATTTGTCACTGAAAATAAATGTCTTCAATAAACAAGAACTGTATAGCATCAAATGGTTTCATTATATACATATATATCTTTCCAGATTTGTATTAAGGTATGTACCAAATCATCCTTTAAGAGAGAAATTCTCACATAGTCATTAGGCAACAGACGCCTATGGTTTTACAGTCAGAGTTTGTCTTCCTGTCAGTAATTTGCAGAGATTATGACGGCAAACATTACACAATGAGCTCTCTGTCTATGTGCTTCCTCCCTCTATCAGTTCAAGTCATTTTATGCAAAACATCTGATGCAAAGCCAAAGAAATTAGCTTGTCCTGGCCGCCAGCCATATTGACTCTGCGTCCCAGTTGTTTTTGATGCACTATTAGGCTGATATAGAAGTTGTGACACGTTCCATGCGAGCATGTGCTGAACTCCTATTTTTAAATCTGCATCGGATCGATGTTCGTAAAACCCTCCTTGAGGAAATGAGGGAGAATACCGCGGACGATGTAATGAAATCTGAAATCTGAAAGTTTTATGAGAGGCGATGTGTGAGTGGGTGTCTATCAAAACCTGTTCAAAAGCGGTTCATCAATAGGTATATTAAGGTCAAATGCTCTCATAGATATGGACCAAATCAATGGTGATAATCCTAAGTAATAGCTCCTGAAGCTGTGCTTACATTTATTTCCTCAGATTTTTTTTTGTTCCCCACATTCCCCTGACATATTAATTGCTTGCCTAAGTGCTCCACATTCTGAGGGCTTTGATTAATCTTCTTTGTCTTCTCTGTCCATCATTATTGATCTATTAAACACACTTAATCTTTGCTTTTTTTAAAAAACAAAACAAAAAAACAACTCAGATTTAATTACATCTGCTGATGCTGTAGTTCTTTTTTCCCTACTCCTTCCCTACAAACAACTTGTCACCCTGTCCACATGTGTTACAGCCTGAGGGGTTTTTAAAGTGTCTGCAGCATGTATGTGCATCCTCTCAGTAAATTGCCCTCCTGCACCGTGGTGCTCTGTAACATGCAGGTCTATTGCCACTGGTTTCTCAGTGTCATTCAAGGTGTTTGAGAAGAACAGATGAGGAATCAATGTCGTCGCCTGGTGCCTGAGTCGGCATTTGCAATTAGCAGTTAGAGCTTTAGTCCAACAGCAGGTGGATCAAACTGCAGTGCAGGGAGTTTTCTTGTTAATTTGACAAATAATACGCAAAATGTAGCTGCTTCAACTTGCACTTTGGCTTTTTTTCATTATTTAACAGGAATAGAGAAATTCACCAAAGATTTGAGCTTAAAATGAATATTATGGTTTGAGATTAAGTCTGGTGGTGTTCATGCCATTTAATTTTTATGATCCCATATAACTATTCATATTTTATGCTGATACAATATAGTTCAGGTTATTTTGATCCCTGGCCAAGAATTACCTCAATTTTTGCTGAAAATTGAATTCTTTTTCAAATGTATCTGACCGATGATTAATCCTTAATCCTGATCCATAATTAGTGTTTTTTAGGTATAAATATCTACAATCACACAATTTTGTGTCCTGTTTAACCTGAGACAGTAAAACATAACAGGCTATACGATTTAAATATCTTTATTGAAAGTGGAAATAGCATAAACATTATGGAAATTTTGGCATTTGTCACATATCTATGGACAAACCATCGCTCCTGTCAACTGCACTCTCAATTACACCTTATACTGAACACGTTTTCTTTCTATATTATTAATGTAACATATCAACATATTATGTTAATAGATTTTTGACATATCAGCAAACAACATCTACAGTCCTAATCACGACCAAATGTTGGAAGTTTTGTTGTGGAATTTTGAGTTGTTATTGGACATGTCTTTTTATGGTTAGAAAGATGTCCAGCACCCAGGATGATCCAGTGAGCAGCAGATTCTAACTTTCAATCATTATCTTTTCACTAGCCCTAAAACGTGGATTTTTGTACCCGAACCTCCTTCATAAACAGAAAATCAATATCAAACCCTAATTTTTCCATTGTCTACCAATTTATCTTCCACCTGAGGGACAAGAGCGGGTCACACCCTAGACAAGTCACCAGTCCATCACAGGGCCAACACACAGAGACAAATAACCATTCATTTTCACATTTATGGTCAGTTTAGAATGTCCAATTTACCACATCTCCAATAAACCATAGAAAACCCACATACAAACTCCAAAAGATGCAAACTCCACACAGGCCCTCATTCAAAAAAGGATTCGAGCCGGTGACCTTCTTGCTGTAAGGCAACAGTGCTAGCCGCTACCTCACCATGTGGCTACCTCCTTATTTTCATTTTACGCCAAATGCACCGCAAACAATATGCACATCTGTGGACATGAATAAGTAGGATTATTGACAATGCAGAACATGTGGGATTGCCACCTTATATTTCACCAGACAAGGTTGGCTAATATAAATACTGCCTGTATATGTCCGGTAATTCATATTTATCTGTACCTAATAAGAAACATTTCTGCAGCAGCTCATGTGTGCTGATGCCAATGAACAGGAACAGAACAGTCCAACAGTTACTCCTTATATTATATTTCAGCTTCTACAAACTGGAACACACCATCTACACCATGACAGTTTAATTACATGGAAACATTATTAAAGGCTAAAACAAGCTGCTTTTCTATAATGACCAGTGTTCAACATGATGGGTGGCGTACAGCAAACATGGTGGAGGTACAGCAAACATGGATTAATCCACAACAATTAACAAATGCTCTACTTCTATTTGATGAAAACATTTTTTATTTTTACTTTACATGATTATTTCAGCGTGTCAAATCTTTGGTGAAATCCCATTAATAAAAAGTTCAAAGTGAAAAACATCGTCCATTTAGCAGAATACTAATTAGTAGAGCACATACTGTATTTAGGAGTGAAATTCACAGTTGCTCCGATATGTTATAAAGACAAGGTTTCTGTCAACAAATTTATCAAATCGAAAATGTTACGAAGATGTTGCGAAAATGTTGTAAATAACTTAAATTTGAAATATTGTCAACTTTTCCTCAAACTTACACTGAGCATTTTATTCAGTGAAACTCTGAAAACAAGGAAGAGCAGGAAGCATCTATTCGTCCATTCACCTCCTCTATGGGTGATCTGCAAGGCCACCGGCTAGACCTTGTGTCACCCATGTGTCATCCGTGTGTCACCCGTGAATCACCGTCAGTCTCCACTTTCCTCCACCCTGGAGAGGAAACGCAGCGCGGGGTGGTCATTACGCACGGGGGGTGACCACAGCTCTGCAGCAGGGCGACCCCCAAAGGCAAAGCGTTCATGCATCTGAATAATCTATTGCACCAGTGCACACATTTGCATATGTGGGCACTTCCGAGTCACTGGGGCTCTATGATTCACTTCCCGCTGCCAGACTGTGTTGTTACTGGTATGAAACAGGATGGGTTTTCAGCTTGTTTGAATGCAAGTTCCCTCATGAATCTTTAAGGATTTTGTGTATTAAAGAAAAAAAAGAGTGAAAGCAATGCCACCAGACTGCGGAATTACTCTGTTGTTTTCATTCGGAGACATCAGCGACTGCCGGGAAAGTTTTGTCCACAAGGAGTTACCTAGCAGTGCTCTAAATTGTGAAGAAGACTGACATGTCTGTGAATTTAACAATTGCCAGTTAGACTGAAAAGAAAAGTGGGTTGTGTGGTGTGCAGTGAAGCAGCCCCTCCATGCTTGCTGCCTCTTACCCACCTCTCATGGATCCTGTAATGGATACAGCCTTTGAAGGATTTAGAGGATGGCCAGGCTACTCACCTGTTAAAATAGAGCTTGTATGGCTGTCTATCCATATGGCAGCTTTGACAAAGCATGACGATTCGGCTGCAAGCAAATGATTTAAGGGTTTAATGCGAGTATTTGTTGTTATTCAGCACAGCACACATGCATGCTGCATAATGAAACGTAATTAAATAGGTCTCCTGACCTTTTGTGGTGTTTTGACAGCTCTCTGCTGTGTGTTCATCACATTTTTTTCCTAATGAATGTAGAGTGTTGGAGCGCCGATACCCACCAGTGCACGCTGCATTGAATCAACAGAAAGCATCGTGGGGAACACTGTGTAGCCGTGCACTCACCAGTGACGTTATTGTGAGGATTGTCTTGGCAGAAGAAGGGGAAGCACAGTGGAGCTACAGGAATGAAAGATGTTCGTCTGCCAGTTTGTCACAAAAGCAGTGTGTTCCTGTGTGATAGACTGGCAGACCGTGTGAGCTCAGTATCCCTGGGAACACACAAGTCACTGTTATACAAGTTTTTATATATATATATATATAATTTTTTTTGAGCAGCTCCTCTCATTTTCTGAAGCAGAAACAGAGACAGAGGAGGAGAGAAGCCACTGGTTAGGTGTCTTTTGGAAGCGACCTGGTTAAGTCTTGTTAGGCCGCTTGTGTCTGTGAAACTTTATGGCTTGTGTCGAGCAGAAAGTCCACAATCAGCTGTCATGACACAGAGGAGGATAACAAGGAAATGTTTCACTGGATGGATCCACTCAGCAGCATCTGAGCGAGTGTGAGGAGCTTCTGCCCAAAACTCTGTGTTTAATGACATCAGGCAAAGCATTGGGACAGATATGGTGCAGAAATTGGAACTTTAAAAGAACCTTTCCTACAGTGTTCAGTCTTTTCACACCGTTATTTTCATCTTGTGGCCTCAAGACCTCATTACCCGAATTTTGTGGGTGGTTTACTGGTTTGCTCAACTCAGTCACTGTGTTCCCAGTCAAAAATGGATAAAAGTATATCATCGTTCGTCCAACAGGTGGACATATGCTGCTATAGCTCTAACCCTGACCATAAAACTCAAACAGGTATCATCTGACATTGAATCAGCTTTTTGTGGTTTCAGCCATTACTTTTTGTGGGTATCTGACCCAAGACTTTTGTTTTCGGTAAGATACAAGTGTCTCCACAAGGACATTTTATGTGTGGAAAAACAAAGCCTGCACAGAGACAATTGTAAACCTGAATATCTCCAATGTACTGTAGCTCCAATATCTTGTTCCTCTTTTACAGATTGTATAAATTCACTCACTGCATTTGCTTATAATTGCTGATATTGCGGAGAATATGAATTTTAAATGTATCTATCTATGGATGTAAATTTATGTTATACGGAATCATCCGGTGTTTGATGAAAGATCTTGTATACAAGCCTCCACTCTTGTGCTTTCAGGCTTTTCACATCGTTTTACATCCTCGCTGCAGGGTTTTTTTTTTTTGTTGTTTTTTTTTCCCTCCTATTTACACTCCAGAGCATTTGTAACGCCGACCAAAGAGGTCAGAGGTTGCTGATGAGGCCTGGTTTACTGTCGGCACTGCGGTTCATCCCAAAGGTGTTGAGTTCAGGGCTCCAGGTCAGAAAAGTTCTTCCACGCCAAACTAGGGAAGAAACTCTTTATTGCTCCTTCTTAATGCACAAGGGAATTGTCTCACTGAAATTGGAAAGAATTTTACTCAAACTATTGTCGAATAATGGACCTAAAACCATATAAAATTGCCAGATGTAAAGTTGTTTATGGTTTTTATTGGGGCAGCTTGTGTGAAATAAATGCAAAAATATTACGTTTAAAACTTTTCTTTTTTTTCCCGTAAAAAAGGAAAATACATTTAGACATGTTTTACTAAAAACTCTGGTGAGGAATTGCTTACTTTAATTTTTACATACATAGCTGCACAAATACCTGTCATTTAAACATCTGTAACTTACAAAGTCTTTACTTTGTAAGTTACAGTCTACACCTTTTCCAATTCCCTCCATACATCCTTATAGCTTATCCCTCATCTTCCTCCTCTTCATCTTTCACCCTCCCACACTCCTCTGTCTCTCCAGAACAAATATTCACTTATTCACTCAAAGGTGCGCCACACACACACACACACACACACTCACACAGTGATACCTGTCAATACAGATCCAAAAAACATCACTGTGACAAATTGAAGAAAGAAAAGCAAAAATAACAACAACAGAACTACAAAGTTGCTGCAGATTTGTTGGAGATAGGAAGACATAGAAATGGAAATTATATTGTTAGGTAATTGTTTCCCCTCTCTCCCTTTATGAGAAGGACGAGATGTGATGAGACAAGACAGGACCAGACAAATCGGGCTGATGGAACATTGTGTTATTTTTTTTTTTGTTGTATGATTATGAGAGTAGAAGGACTAGAGGAAAAATATGGGGGGGGGGGGGGGGGGGGGCAGTTTAATAAACCGGGGGGGGGGGGGGGGAGTGCAGTTTAATAAACCACCACAGAAGCAGATGGGATTGGTGCCTTAGATATGTGACAAATGAAACCCTAGCAGTCTGAGTCTGCGTTCATCAGTACACGCTGTTCCAAGATGGCGGTAACTACTCACTTCCATCATATTCTGAGTCATATAATAGAAAAAAAAAATCCAGATGTTAACAAGGTCAAAAAGCCAATTTTCACTGCAGGCATTTACATTCATTAACGTGTACACTGGCATAGATGTGTATGGACGAACTAAGAAATATGGATGGATGGATATTAGAATTAGAAAGGAATAAAATAAGGTATGAAAGATTATAGATATATGCCAATTGTAGATATTAGCAAGTTCAACTTTTGATCGTTTGTTTGTTTCTTCTTGCATATGTTTTTTTCAGTTGAACTTCTGCTTGGGTAACTTGTAAAAGAAAACAATTTAATGCTGGTGTGTAAAAACAAAACAAAACACTGTTTTGTCATATCCTATAAAGCTTTTTACATGCATCGCCCACACAACACATCTTGCTGTAGCATTATACTTTCAGTCTCTGGAAAAAAAAATGTTGCAATAAAACACTGTAGGTACTGTATGGAGTAAATGTCCAGGGCAGAGGTCAGCTGGAGAGCCAACAGGAGCGGGCAGGAGCCCCACTAAATAGCTAATTTCCCTCAGTGCCCGGTTACTGTTGCTTGGATACTGTGTGATTCTAATTAACACTTTTTGTTAACCTTGGTTTATCACCCTATGCTATTTTGGTTTATGCAATTTTGTGTTGTTACAGACACTAAACGATGGACAAAATTACTTAGACTGTTACCTAAAAGAAAGTGGTTTAATGCGGATAGAATCTCAGATTTGTGGGTCTGTGGTTGAGTTATGGACTACCAACCTTTTCTGTAGAACCTTTTCTTTTTTTTCATTCTTTCTTTTTTTTTTGCAAACAATAAAATGCCTTTATATTATTTTGAAAGCTTGACTCGTACCACTGGGAGCCACGCTCTTTTAGCAATTAGGATAGTTGAACTCTCTAAAAATCTGCTCCTTGAATTAAGTCCCCCTCCCCTCTGATGCAGGCCTCTCACTAGGCTGATCCTGCAGGCTAATTGGCCTTTGGGCTGATGTGCAGTGTTTACCACTGGTCCTCTGGGAGCAGGATGAACCAGAAGCGGGGAAGGGGTGTTGCAGCTCCCCTGCCAGCAACGCTGGCTCTATAACTGTCCCCCCACAGTGTCTGGTCAGGAAGCAGGCTTTAGCCCAAAGATAGAAAAGTGGAAATTCTTCAAAGGTCATATTAGGTTACTTGGTAGAATTGTGCTACTTAGAACAACTGCAGAATACTTTATGTAAACATTATATTCCTTTATGTGGTGTCTCAAGGTGTACCATTAGCATGGAGAAGAGGATAAAACAGCAGACAGTAAGGGAGACAACTATAGTTGTTGAACATAGTATGCAAGAGCTTTTATGCAGGCACATAATGCATTAATAAATGTACTGTACTCATAAAATTTCCGTTAAAAAACCTGTTTGTGGGGCAGATTTCATTCATTCATTCATTCATTCATTGTCTACTGCTTTATCCTCCACATGAGGGTCGTGGGGGCTGCTGGTACCAATCCCAGCTAACATAAGGCTACACCCTGGACAGATCACCAGTCCATTACAGGGCCACCTTAAGACAAGCATTCAATCTAACACTCACAGTCAATTTAGAGTGACCTATTTGTCTAATTGCCAAATCTGCATGTTTTTGGACTGTGGGAGGAAAACCTGAGAACTTGGAAAAAACCCACATGCATGGGTAGAACATGCAACATTGTAAATTGGGAAGCACTGAATATCTGTATGCTATGGTTTCAATAGCATCTCTGCTTGCTGGACATTAAAGTAACACAACTATAAAAAGTAGCCAATTAAAATTCAGTTAAAACATCATGGAATTACAATGTTTATATCACACCTTTTTTCTCCACTTATTCACAGCAGACCATATGTTTTCATTTTGAGGCAGGGGTGCACTTCACATATTTTCTCTACCTAAGACTCCAATTAAATTTAATGTGTATTTTGATCACTATTTTCTGTTTTGTTGTCAACTTCTCAAGATGGGAAAAAAATCTTCATCTCTTTTCCTCTTGCTTCAAACTACTGCTGAAAGCAGTTACATTGTTGGCAGTTATGAAAGGGACACACTGAGGGGAATTTTTTCTGCCTCTGTAAATGAAGCAGACACTCTTGGTTTTAAATAGGCATTTGTTTCAATTATTCCGATAGAGGGAAGAGCTGTGCAGCTCAGTGCTTCCCTCGAATCTTTTCTGATTGGATTGGAAGCCATATGGGAAGCACAGAAAGCAAAAAGAGAGAGAGGAGAGGGAGAGTGGGGGTTTGGTGTTGGCAAATGTGCTCATGGTGAATGGCAGCCGGAGTAGCTAAGACAAGTGAGTTACTAAAAAAATATCAGGTCCAAATAGAATGCAAAAGTTTTTGGAGTCATTTTGGAGTCAATTGAAGAGGCACAGTTTGAAAGTCAAAAACCTTTTGCTTTTGAATTTCAGGTTGACATCCTAAAGTCATTTTAAGGTTTCATAGAACCTTAAAGGTTTTTCTTCACTGTGGATGAATTTAGTTGTTCATTTGTTCCTTAATCATCCTCCAGACAACATCTATTGAAGAATTTGCAAATTAAGCTGTAAGCATGTCCTGGATTGGATTATGGCTACAGTCTCCTCAGAAAGTACTGGAAGACCAAGACCAAATCCTTTGTTTTGTTGTGTTCTGAAGACACATATTGCATTTGTGTAAATGGCAAAACTGTAATGTAAAGCATTTTTGAGTGGTCATCAAGACTAAATATGGACAGACGATTATAAAAAGAATGCAACAGCTTTCAGATTCATTAAGGAGATTTTATGTGTGAATGTTTGCAGAACTCCCTTTGAAAAATGTTTGATCTTTAATTAATGTCCAAGTGAACTCATGTGAGAACACAACAGTGTCTTGGCTCCTACATGCTCAAGCTACACGCTACTCTCTAAACAGTATCCCTTGGAGATCATGCACCTGTTTAGAATTCATCTCATCCAAACAGTGTCCCATTATATTTAAAGTCAACTTTACAAAATGTTGGGTTAGAAACATGTTACTGGTTTCTCAATGCGTGTAGGTGTTGTTTTTAGACTGACTGTTTAAACATTAAATAAAGCTTTGAATGTGTACTCTTAATTTACGTTAAACAAAACTACACAAAGCCAACACTGGGAGAGACACAGGACCGTTTTGAAGCTGAGAAAACCGGGAAAATCAATCAGCCAATACCACAATTAGAAATGTCCAGAAAAAAATAGGAAACAAGTGCTGCACTGAGCAACAGACATTAAACAAGCAACAGCAGATGATGACAGAAAGGGCTGTGATTCAAAACCCCACAACAACAGTCACAACCCCCACAGTGCAGGGGTGAAGGTAGTCACAGTCCAGCATTTCAAAAAGATTTTAACAAATATAGAGGCAGACCATGAGATGCAAACCACCAATCATCAGTACAAATTGGAAGTCCAATGGGAATTTGAACAGAGATGAAAAATGCACAGAGCTGTGTCGTAAAAATTCTGGTCTCATCAGACTTATAGATTGAAGAGACTGGAGTGATGGACGGCCCAGACTGTGGAGGAAGAAAGGATGGGTACAAGCTTCATTTGTGTGGTGATGGTGTCATCTGGAACAGACCTACTAATCTCAGTTGACGAAGTTACTCATGATGGCAGGAGCAGGACAGATTCAGAAGGCTACACAAACATTTAGTTTTTTTCCCTGCAAAATCACAGAGCAATCCATCCAAAGTTATCACAAAAAAGACTTCATGATGAAGCATGCACCAAGACTGAAAACACGCTGCCCCTGATCTCATCAAGGTGAAAACACTGAAAAACACTAGACCTTTACACAAACCTGAATGAGGAGTGTTAAATGTCTTGATGCCAGTATTGTAAGTCAGGGTTACACGACCAAATGTTCCTTTAAAGCTCCTGCTCCCAATTAGGGATTGCCACTGCAGATTTTTTTGCCTTAATTTCTCCCACTGTTCAGTTGTCTCTCAGTTTTTCGATGTATTTTTTCTTTGGCCTTCGTTCTTCTCTTGCCCGTCCTTTCTTTTCTTGTGGCACTACATGTCAGTATACTGAATCACTACAATTAGTTCATTCAAGAGATTAGTTAGATACTTCCTGCATGACCAGAGCACAGACGCCGTCTGCCACAGTCGCTGAACTGAAACACGGTGGAAGGAGTTGTGATGTGGCTCACGATCGCTGGCTTTCAGCAGTGCTGTTGCTGAATACACCAGACTCCTATAAAATACTATATTACTATACTATTATACTATACATTTTATAAATGTATACATTTCTCTGTTGAATGTTTGAGATTAACACGTTTTCCTGATTTTTAAATCTTTATCACCAATCTATATTTTGTGTCGGACATCACACTCATGACTCAAAAAGTACCAGGTACCATCGTTAGTGGAAAAGCAAAGAAAAGATGAGTATAGCGGTGCCGTGTCCAGCCGTGTCCATTGCTCTCCTTTCAACATACTCTGCAACTCTTCAAATGATGGGTCCATGCCACCTCAATTTTACTTCTCTGAGTTTATTGCTAAACCTTTGCACATGCACTGTCCCTTTAAAATATCCCATTCTGGATCCTGTGCACCTGAGATGTCCCTAGAGGATTGGATACAAAAGGTCCTGTGTCTTGAGTTGTTTAACACATCTAAATGTAAATACTAGGACATAAAAGCTGAAATTCTGAACTCTTGTCTCAATAATCTTCTGATCCTTAAACCCAGATGTCTTCAAGAATAACAAATGGGATATCCTTGCCACTCCACTGGTTTTCAAGGAGATTGCTGCATCTTTATGAGGAACAACATGCTATTTACACATTAACGCTATGAGAGAAAACTTTGCATGAATAACAGCCGAGATGCAGCTGCCTCCCAGTGCTGATTTTTAGCTTTTCTTTCCTTGTTTGTGTGACAAGTGAGTCCGCTTTCTTGTTGCTAATACCCAATTAGGGAGATGATTATTGATTGAGGTGTTGAAAGTTGACCGCTAATCTCCTTTCTCTCAGGATGAGGAGATCAATAGGTGAGTATAATGAGCAACCAACTTTCTCAGGTCTGATAAACAGAATTAGAATTAGATTTAGACTTGGTACATATTTGTAAAACAATGGTAAGGGGCTTCAGGGCTGCAACTATTGAGGATTTTCATTTAATATAACTAACATACTTGTAAAATGTGAAAGGGGTCTTATTTTTGTCAACAATACCAAATAATTTGCAGGCGTTTTTAGCTAGAAGCTGCAAAGTAAAAGTACCAAAAAAGCCCTCTGTTTTGTTGCGTAAAGCCACTTATAAGTCCTGTGCTTATATTTAAAATTTCAAGACCCTTGGGTGCCTACAAACAAACAGTGATTAAGAATGAAGGTAAGCTCATGCCACCGATAGCTGCAGAACAGCATGATTGTGGTTAATTACTTCCAGAAGGCAATTCCCTTCTACCCTTCGACTTTGTTTCACCAATGTTATTATGATGAAAGTGTCTCACCAGCGACTGTATGGTTGTTTTTGAACCATCAAGGGCAGCTAAACAATCAAACAAAGCAATTGGGGGGGTGGATATCGCAGAGAGGAATTTACTTTTCAAGGGCAATACAATAGTTCTTGACATGTGGGTGCTACACTCTTCCTTCCCTGATTAGATTAGAGTTTGTACTAACATGTGGCATCACTTGTGACTTTTAGTTGTTTTGGTGTCTCGATGCCATGCTCTTGCAGTGTCCTGTTAAATACACTTTATATATGCAACCCAGGAACATCACCGGTTTTAGTGCAGAAAATGTGTCAGGTTTGCCTCCTGGTTGTCACTTTCCTGTGAAAGGATGCTACACTCTTCCATGATGCAGTCTCTGTGGGCCGTGTTCTGTTTTCAGGCACACGATTAAAATGCAGGGAAACTTTAGGAAACATGGCACATACTCCAGCACTCAGACTTTTGGTCTTCCAGATATATTGTAAAATAGAGAAGTGTGTGGCAGGAGCAAAAATAAAACCAACCTGCAGGCAGTCTGCCTTCATGATAAATAAAGCCAAGTTACATTCAGGGCTTGGCTTGTAAATGTTTTAAATAAGGAAATAACAACATTAGAATCTATTTTTATTTTTTTTAATATTATTTATTATTTAAATGCAGAGAGCAGAACAAATGGAACAACCCATAAAGTTACTGTGCTAAATTAAATATTAATATTTCTTAAAGATGCACTCAAGGACAACTGTAATTGTAAAATATGGCATTATCACTCACCTTTGCAATGTCTCAGCTTAAACAGCTTCTTTAATTTTTGCTTTTGTGTTACGGATTTGCTCTCAGTGATCTTATCAACCTTTTTGCCACTAACTGGTCAACATGGTGTAGCACCAAGCAGCCACTCACTCATTCACTCACTCATTTTCTACCACTTTATCCTCCACATGAGGGTTGCGAGGGGCACTGGTGCCTAACTCCAGCTGACATAGGGCGAGAGACACACTGGCTGCTTTCTTAATTGTTAGAGAATATAACTTACAGTACTCTGCAAAGGTTTGTAAAGTTGTTTTCAGGTGAGCCTGGAGAGCTTGCTGAAAGAACCACTCTAATCTATTGACCTTGTCTTTTGACATTCATTTTGGCATGTCACTACCTCACTCATGTTTTGGCTTTAAGTCAATTTTAACCTTTGCCTTGTTATGTCATCCTTATCACTATTTTACTATGGTCAGTGAAAATAATATCAAACATATAAATGATACCTGTTGTTATGGAAATCCCGGGACATTCATCATATTTTTTCCTTAAGATTGGTGGACTTAGTGTTAGGGAACATAAGTGCAAACCTAATTTCTACATTAGGTTTGAATTCCTCATACCTGGTCATCTCTGAAATCATGAGGCTTTTAAATCTTTGCCTGGGATGTTGCAACAGAGATGTATGTTAATAAAGTACATTCAGATCTTCCTTCGGTAAACAAATACTTACAAGTCAACGTTTTCAACTGGGTTATTTTTGCACTTTCCCCTCCCCTTTAAAGTTTGGACTTTCATCACTTCCCGGCAATGTTGCGTGGAGAGTTTTCACAGGTGCACTCCTGCAAAACTTTGCCTGCTCATTTGCAAAGCTAGGTTAAGCTTATGTAAAAGAGATGCATTCTGAGTACGTCGGAGGCCCGGAAACAAACATTTCCCCCTCGTCCCCTCCCCTTGACACACGAGTGACAGCTATTTAAATGCGAACTGTCATTAACAAACACAACCCTGCGCGACACCTGCTTTAATCACGGCAACAAAGGCACAGCGAGTGGCCGAGTAGGAGCCCCTCTCTGTGTGATATTCAAATGATGGGGCGGTGCAACATACAAAAACAACAACATCAAAGAATAGGCTGTGCAGGGAGAGAGAGAGAGAGAGAGAGAGAGAGAGAGAGAGATGCTGCACTATCTGCCTCCCACCACTACTGTTAATCACCTTCATTTTTAAAGTGATTTAAGTCAGGAATGAAAGTCACTTAGAGAAAACCGTCACTTACCTTCAGATTTGTGTGAAATTGCAGCACCTTGCTTCAAGTCTGCATCTCTAGTCTGGGCTTTTTCATGCAGAGAATTATGCAGCAGACATTCTTTTCATGCAACATTCATGGTGACTCTGGGTAAAAGAACATTTTATGTGAAGAAATGCATCCAACCTCGCCTCCAAATAATTACTATTAATTTGAGCTGCTTCGGACGATCAGATCTGGGGCAATATTAGTCACATTAAGAAGAACGTAGCACTGGTATGGTTAAGAAGATTTAAAGCAGCATAACTGTGGAAACGGCTTTTCTTTGGACTGCAGCCTGATATGTCTTGGTTGTGGTTCTGTCTTGGGTTGCTGTTGTTTTTCTTGGACATAATTTAAATGAGGAAGCCACTGGTGTGTAACATCCCACATGTCCGCCAAGGCCTGGGCACTTGCAACTAATGCACCGCATTTGTTTTGATTAGTTTTTGTCTTCTTCTTCTTTTGTATTACAGAGAACCCATTGCAGCACATCCAGCTGCAGCTGTAACAAATTCATTTTCTTTGTTCTCCCGTTACTGCACATAAGTTTCCAAGTATTGTTTCATTTATTTATTCTTCAATGGTCAGTGTCTGATTCACATAATCAAGGGACTATGTCCTAAAGATATCCATGTGTGTTTGTATTTCTCAGTTTTTCTTTGTTTAGTGAAGGAACCTGTTAAAAGGTAATATTTGGATAATTTAATCCACCAAATTGTATCCTGTATTCAGCATATTTGCAAGGTTTCAGTGCAATATGAGCACATGTGGCAAGAAAATGAGGACAAAATGAACAACATTCCACCTAATTCTTTTTTTCTGCACTGGCTTTGCTTGATCTTCATCAAATGCCATTTTCGGGCACCACTTGTTACTCTTGTAAATGTAAATGTAAATATGTCTGCAGACAAAAGTCGATCGGAGCAGGCTATAAGTGTGGAGTAGTAAGCCCCAATCATATCAGCAGTTATGTGCCACATTAAATTCAGATGCGTCACTGATTAGATTAAGTCCGGAAATGAATCACGCGTCTGTGTGGAGGACAGGACGAGAGCAAGGTTGTCTCACTGCAATTTTTGGACCTAATATAACTGTGATTATTAGACATCTGCTAAAACTGCAGGAGGGAATAAATCGGGAGCTAACTAATCAAATATAACGACATAACCACCGAACTAGATATAATTAATGGACATGCCACACATTATATGTCTACTTCAATCTGATAGAAATTTGTAGGTCATGAATATAATTGAATGCAACACATGTTCCCTACAGATATTTTAAAACTCTGTAGGAAAAGATGTCATGTTTTCTACTTTAATATCATAAATTCTAATTGCTTTATTGGTAGTTAAGTTTGACACTCTTGGTCAAGTGTGTAACATTTAGTAGGGTTGTTGGGACTTCCATTGAATACACTACACATAGGTATGTTTGTATAGATCTCTGCTTGAAATAAGATGTACTTTTATTGATCTCCTTATAGGTGGAATTCAAACTGACACAATGTAGTAAAAGCAAAGCAATAATAGAAAAAAAAATATTTTAACGAGGTGTTTCTTTTTTTTTTTTTTTTTTTTTTTTTTTTTTTTTTTTTTTTTTTTTTTTTTTTTTTTTGTTAAATACATGTGTAAAAATATCACACCATGCAAACTTTTAAAGATAATAATCGATATGGCTTCAGGCCTTGAATAGTTCAGCAGCTTAAATTTCAAACACCTTTACATGCTCACGAAGGAAACGCTTCACAGAATTAAATTAGACCCTCTGTGTGCACAAACTGCCCGAGCCATGACAGTGAATGATGGCTTTATTTAAAAACATAATGCTTTTAATAAATGGAGTACAGGGTGCTCTGGAAACTTGCAAGGTGTGATTAAATACTCTGGCCCCTTGTTAATTAGATTCCTTCAGGTGTTAACCGCAAATGCCAAGTCTTCCGAAAATGCACTGGTAGTGAAGTCAGAACGACAGTGGACTGTGAAAGAGCCGTCTCCTGTGTCGGGAGTGATGTTTCTCTCATATCAGTTTATGAAGCCTTGATCAGATAAGGATTTGGTGGTGGCTTTTGCTTCCGGCAAACGTACAAAAAATATTCACCACATCCATGAACAAGACAATCCAGGTGACATTTAAGAACAGGACATTCAGCAGACACTTTCATATCAAGCCATCGATCTGCTCTCAGTGATTAACATTTGTGATATTGAGTGAGAAGCTGAGGGATTTTTTGTATATGTGTGTGTGTGTGTGTCCTAAAATCACAATCATTGTCATTTTTATTAGTTAATTTGCGACAACCTTATTTGACTGACAGCACGACACATCAGCGGTTGATAGAAAATCTCCCGGGCTTAAGTGGGTCACTGATTTCTTTAGGCAGCATCTAACTTACAATTATAAAAGAAGACATTAAGCCTGTGACATGACATGATACAATAGATCAAATCCTGGGTGGATTTAATCTGTGTGCTGTGTTTCAATATGAATTTTATGTGCACGGAAAAACCACACAGAAACTACCTGGATAGAGAGATTACAATTTATCTTTCTGAGCGTGGACACAAGCATTTGCAGGTTCAATTTCGCCTCATGGGGAAAATATAAAATAATAAAATACATAGAGTCTTAGAAGTGAAAACTGACTTAGAATATTGAATAATGGTAACTATTTTGGGCAGCTATTTGCCACATGCAAGTGTGCGGTAAAGGGCAAGTGTGTAGGATGTAGAGGGGATCTGTTAGTAGAAAGTGAATATATTTGGAAAAATTATTTCATTTATTTATTAAATATTAAAAAAAATCAAAATTAAAAATTAACAACACAGTACTTTCATTACCTTAAACTGTGCCCTTTAAGCTGTGTTTCCACCAAGCACAGTTTGGCACAGCACAGCACAGTTTGAAATAGTTATTCATAATGGTGCTTGCGTATCCGACTCCACATGTGTAGGCCTTGTGGCAATAGCTGCATCAGCTGCATCAGCTAAGTAAATAGCAATACAGTGTGACTCAGTGTAATCTAATAAAGAAGAACATAGCACAGTGAACAATGTCTTTCATAACACACGGTATATTGAAAAATTGTGCATTTCGTGTTCTTCCCGGTCCATTCCCATTGTCACCCAGAAGGCATCAGGGTGTCAAACAAGTCAAACAATCAACAGTTTGTGTGTTGTGTGTCTACCTCCACCTTTTAGGTGTGGGACTGCTGTGCTAGGTGCCAAAACAGAAAGGAGTCAAAACACAGAGTGGTACAGAGTTGTTATTTTGGTACCCTTGGCAACTTTTGACAGTTGAAATGCAAATAAATAACCTACTAAACTGGATTGAACTGTACTGCCGGGACAAAACAGGGCTATATTTTATAGAAGGAGCAGGTCCTCTTCCCCTGGGACCGACATGTTTGCACAATCGCCCAGAGTGGACAAATCAAACACTGACTGTAGGGAGGGATTTTTGTGTTTTCATGTGACCTGAAGGCCATCAAAGTTTCTCATATAGTCCATACCCACCGGTAAAAAACTGTTTAAACCTTGGTTTAAATAACTCTGCAAGGTGAGCATTTCTTTCTCAGCCTTGGCTTCAAACAGCATTGGTGGGAACACAACACTCAAGTAAACATGTCATATTTATTTTTGACAGCTACGCGAATTCACAACACAACGCCATGATGCACATTCATCTTCCGGCTGTTAGCATGTAAACAGTCATGAATGTCTGTAGCAAAACTTAGGTTTTTATTACTTGGAAAAGTTCTCAATATTTTTCATACCTTCGTTCACATCAATTGAAAAAGAAAAGATGCAATTTATTAACCACTGTAAACTGTCGCTGAGATTTATGCTGGTGTTATTGTTTTCTCCTTTTCGTTGACTTTGTTTTGTTTGTGGCTCATTTGTGACATCACAGTTCATGCACACGGTGACATAGGGGTGGGAAAAATACCACATGGCTGAACAACCACGGACAATAGGAATGATTAATAAACAGGCTCCACTAATTTTTGTGTGATAGAGGCTACATACATTTGGATAGGCAGCATGAGGCAGAACATATTGCCATTTGCAAACTCCCCATGGAATGTCACTTAATTCACATTGTTTCTTTAAAGACGTTCAAACGCTTTTGTAATATTTTTTGTTGTAAATACCAGGTCAAACTTGCCTTCGCAGAACTTGTCCCACCTGAATGTTTGGACCACATTTGGCATGATGAATGCCGCCAGGGAGAACGTGGTGCATGATGAGCATGAGGTGCCCTCGTTGAACCACCACGGGGTGATATGATAGCCAGTTTATTGTGCATTTTAATATTAATGTTAAATTAATATTATATTATATTACCGGTACAGCTGGTATGACCTTAAGTGAAAAAGACAGCTTGGTCTTCTGCTTGAGTGACCTAGCAGTTGGACATAACTGGTGTAACAGAGCGGGACGATGAACTTCAGCTGATTAATGTGCCCAGTTGGGAGACTGTCAAATAACATACTTTTCATATTGTTGGATTTCTTTTTTTCCCATTTCTCCCAAGTTAGTCAAGTCAGAAAAAGCACCTTGAACATCAACAAGATATTTTTGTCGTTGTTTCCAGTGGAAAATATTCATCATGGTCACAAACAGCTGTGTTTGTTTTCCATCCTGTACCCCTCCCACATCCTTGGTCCTTAGTGCTTCGGGTTTCAACCTTGGCTACTTGTCGCTCAGAGAATTTGGACTTTTTGTAATTTATTTATTTATTTAATTCCATTCCATTTTAGTCTATGAAAATCAAGTGCGATGCAGTTGCTGATTGCAGGGAGGTGCCTTATGAGCTAAGCAGAAAGGAAATAATGGATTTCTCTGCCTTCAAGGTTTAAAAAAAGTGAACTTTGGCAGCCTACACAGGCCCAGCGGTGGGCCAATTACATCCTGATTTCGGGGGGAAAAAAAATGAGAAGGAACCTTTCTCAAATTTGTGGGCAAAGCAAAGAACAACATACGTGATCAAAGCCTTTCACATTTAACCTTTTATTTGCTTTGTTTGAAACTCCTGTAAAGTGTGTTTACATAATCAGTGTATATTTGTGCACAAGATTTTCTTTTGACATATTTTTGGCTCCTCGTTTGCTTTTTACCTCGAAAGCAGGAGAAACTTTCAGTAAAATTAGTCTCTTCTTGTTGCCATCTCCTGTGACTTCTATATATACTTTTTAGCAACACATATCATTAAGCATCAAAGGCCTTTTGTCAGCATATTAATAAGAATTTTAATTATTTAATTTTGTTTTCAGAGGGCAGAAGAGGAGTGGGAATTTTATTATCTTGAACATAAAAGAAAAATATTAATAACTGTCTCACTATTGGTCACTCTGTATGTTGTGATGGGCTTTAAAAGGTTCCCTGTAGAAATGAGCTAAGCCAAATGCAGTGCTAAGCCGATAACACGCGTCTATTCTTTCTCTAACAGAAATTTACTGCATTAAAGTCATCCTCTAAGTGCTTCAGGTGGAAAACCTTTTTAACTTTTTGGTTTTCATTTTCCATGATGGATCGGCCTCTAAAAAAAAGGTGATTCATGGTAAAGTGAAGGCAGCCAGCCCAGTCTGAATCTGTCTATTCACCTCTTCATTGTTTGCACTGTAGAACAGGTTGCATCAGGCAGCCTCGGGAAGCAATCAAGCAGCATCGATGAATTGTTGGTTTTATCTAAGCCCCTCCATTTATCAAATTCCTGTGGAGCAAATAGCGGATAAAACACAGCAGGCAGTTTAAAACACATACATAGCACTGGCTTCTGTTTAATCTGTGCAGAGTTAGTTTACAGATGAAGTCTTGTAAAAGTAAATCAACTAAATCCAATAGTAATTTACAATATATATCCATTAATTTTGGGTCTAATCATGATGGACTAAAGGCTGTGGATATTTAATTTTGCTTTGGTTTTCGTGCTTTTAAAGCTGCAGTGTTTAACCTTCTTGTTGATGCTATTTTTCTGTTGCTGTTTGTCTTATTGTGTGCTCTGTCAAACAACACTATCAGGCCTGACTGAGGGAGCGTTTATGTATACAGCAGCAGTGCAGAGGTTTGACAAGAACCATTTATCTTGCCAAACTGCCGAATGACTGGGTTAGAATTATAATTGACTCCTGAAGCTTTTCAAGGGCATCTCTTTGTGTTTTTTTGGTCTGACTTTATTAGCGCAGTGTTCCTGTTGCAGCGCGGGAATCCAAACACTGCTTTGCTGAGACACAGAAAGAGAGAGAGTTGTGTGGAGCTGATAGGCTTAGTCAGCATTGTGGGAACTCATTTTATAATAGTTTGAATGCAACAGACATATTTGTTTATATTTAAAAGTGACTCAATGTTATGTATCCTAAACCTTGCTGTTCAATGCATGTCAATAAAAGCTCGACAGTCCCAGTCTTAGTAACAGCAATAGTATTTAGTATTTACTAGTTGGAAGTTTGTAATTATGAAAAGTCAGATGCAGTGTATAGATTTTATGAGAGTTAATAGGAAGGGTGTGCATGTTCCCAGTAGTCATTGATCAGGGCTGTGTGCATGGATGCCAGACTTTCACTACTGTTCTAAATATTTGTCAACAGTTTTTCATTCATGGAGCAGAAAATAAGAGTTTATTATGAGGTCAACATGAATAGTTGATTTTTTTGCCAACAGCACATGAATCAAAGGAGTAATAAGTGGAAATTTCAGTCGTTCAGTAAAGTTCAGTAGGGGGCCCTCTTGGTGCAGCTTGACCTTAGATGTACTTTGAATTCCCTTTTTGCTCATGTGAACAATGAGACAATGATATTATGCAGGAAGGCTAAACCGTTGTCCTGAGTGGACAGTCATGACACCAAAGCAGCTTAAAAGTGTTGCATAGGAGTATTTTGGCTTCTACACCATTTGTGCCAAAGTGGCAAACAAATCTTGTTTAAAGACACAAAGAGGTGCCCTGTATAATAGAACGTAATGTGTGTGTGTGTGTGTGCGTGCGTGCGTGCGTGCGTGCGTGTGTGCGTGTTTCAGTTTGTTTTGAACTTGATTTTTGGAAAAAGTGAATGCCCTAAGCACCTCAAGAGAGCGTGCAAGCTTGACAGAAACTGAATGAGGAAGTTGGACTTTCTGCTAACTTCTGAGAATATGTGTGTTATTCAAGTCAGGATGTTATTTGCACCTTAATGAATGTAATTAGCTCTAGCATTAGCCCCCAGGAAAGTAGACAATGTTTGTATTTACTTGCTTGAGAAAAGCAAGTGAATACAAGTATTGACAAAATCATGTAGGGGGTGAACACATCTCATGTCATAGCCACAAAATAATTATAAAACATGGGTTATAATCTTATATGTAGAGTGATAGTTTCTGCATTTTATCATAAAAAGGACATAATCCATTACATTTTGGTGTGCACTGAAAAAAGGCCTGATTCAAGATTCTTACTTCTTAGATATTATTTTTATGATACTTCTGCAAAATATTTTCGGACCTTGGTGAAGGTTAGCACTTTGTGAAGTACCATTATAGGTTATTGGTCCATTTAGGTTTTGGATCTCTCAGTTTAGTTTTTATTAAATTGTGAGTTTTGAGCCACAGGCAATCGTACAGTTCCACATTGGAAAACTGATTCCACTGTTGGAAGGAAGCCGGGGTGAAGTGTGCAATCATTGTTGGGAGCTGTAACTTGGGCGACATTGAATTTGATTTATTTGAAATGATTTAGTAGATAAAACAAGGATGTGCTACATTTCGGCGTGTACATATCCATTTATGTAATTAACTAGGAGTGCTCCTGTTAGCGGCAACGGTTAATAAGCTCCGGTGGGAACGTGGTGAGGCAGGTGAACCCGTGGCCCTGGAGATGTTAAACACAGATGAATAGATGCCATAGCACACACTCAGCCTAGTAAATCAGATAAAATGAGCAGTGGAACATGACTCAAATGGGCTTTGTGGTGGAAACTCAATATCACATAAATGGACAGGCCTCTCATAGATATTGGAAACTTATAACTTTGCCTTGGTGAGCTCACCTTTTCTATTACTCACATGCCGATTGCACATTTACAGGCTGCACCCTCCTCTCGTCCGTTTTAGCCCTCCAAACCTTTACATGCGCAGGCTGGTCATTACGGTCAGATGGTTAAATTAATGTATAAATGTAATAGCAATAGTGACAGGATGGAGAAAATGATACATTATGTCACAGGATTTTTCTAACTGTCACACTGCTGACTCTGTTATCAGGTGTTGTGAGTCACTGTGGTTTCACAGGCCAGAAATGAAAGAAGGAAAAAAGCAATGACCTTGTGAACCTTGTGTGCCTTGTGAAAACAAAATGTCTTTAATAGATAGATAGATGATTTCCAGCATAACCCATTTAAATCAAGTATACTCCTTTGAGATACTTGACAGCCCTTTACTACTGCTTCCAACCTTTCAATAAATCTCAAATCGCATCTCCTACATACAGAAAGTTTTTTTTTTTTTTTTCTTACTTGCATTTTCTTTTTCTTACACTGAGCAACTGAGATGCCAAGATACTGCTGCTTTATAAAGAAGAGACACTGATATATTTGCAGTCAGAATAAATGTACATTAATTTTGTTAAAGTTGGCACGAGTTACTGCGTCCTCTCTCAGTCCTTTCCTTTCGGGTATTGCACAAATAATTTCACTCATTTGTTTACCCCTTAAATACTTTTTAGAATAAAAATGTATAGCTGTTAATTTATTTACATTTTAATTCATATGGGCAATATCTGCAGAATTTCCCCGTTATAAAACAATATCTATTCAGGCTTTAGTAGCAATATTCACTAACACTTAAAGGGAATGACTGTGGTCTTGGTTAAGTAATGAAAAGTCAAAAGTGCAACATGCTCACTTGACTCGCATTTAAGCAAAACCAAGTCATTTACATAGGTCATACAATCATACATGATCATCCGTACATGGACAGTTGTTTCATGAAGTCAGTTCTATTAATTCTCATACAGTATATAGAGCCATTGATGACGATACTTGGTGGTTACATAACCTGCAGGCTTATAGTATTCCCTCCAAACAAAACCACTGTCATATATCATTAGGAGGTTATTTTAAACACACAAGCACCACAGAGAATAGAGCATAATTAAACTGTTTGAAGCCAGAAATATTCAATTAAATTCATAATACAAGAAAACAGAGTTTAGAGGATAGGGTAAAGAGGTTTGATTTAATTCAACACACCATGAGTTAGGGATGGGCGTTCTAAAAAAATGCTATTTAAATATTGGCCAGGTTTTTTGTCGAATATTTAAATATTCTAACCACCAGACGAAAGGTAGTTTAATCAATGCAATTAATGATAAAAAAAAAATGTTTCAGTATTTTATCTTTTTAAACATAATTATGAATATTCACAGTAACTGATGAACTTTTTATAATCAAATTGCAACGGGTAATCAAGTAATCAAATCTATCCTTTTACATATTATATATATTGTACAAATAGAACTTAATCATATCCTATAAGTGAACCATATTCCTTACCTCAGTGGTTCGCAAACTTTTTATACCAAGTACCACCTGAGAAAATATTGAGCTCTCGGAGTAACACCATTATCACCAACGCTAAAATACAGAGGTGTAAATAGACCGAACAAAGTCAGTTAGAGACTTTTCACAGGAGGCAGATTTATTTCCAATAAGATCATTTGCTCTCTCACAATCCTCCTCTTCCTCACATATACTTCATACACTGGTATGATGAAATTAGATTAAGATGGAGCGAGAGATGAGGTGACCCTAATTATTGTTTTAGATAGATAGATAGATAGATAGATAGATAGATATGTTTTTGCTATTTGTTTAATTATATATGCAGTCTGTCAAATTTCGTCAGCTCCACTTCAATCACATACCCTGGTATATACAGTAGAATAGTATTTTAGATTTTCCACCAGAGGAAACTTGCGTACCGCTGGTGGCACACATACCACAGTTTGAGAACCATGGCCTTAGTTAATCCATTATTTCCAGCCGTCCTCCCAGTGATTTGCAATATTGACTGTAATTTAAATCTCAAGGGACAGTCCTCAAATTGTACGTGGCAGTCCAAAAGTGGTGTTTCAACAGTCGTCATCAATGTACAAATACAAAGGTGGCAGGTGCCTAAATACACTAATTAAGAGATCGCCTTTTTAAAATTAATTTTTATCTGTTGTGCACCCTTTTGGTGAGTCCATAATCAATTTTGAATGTAATTAAATAATTCAACACAACTGAACAGAATGATGAATAGTTTTATCTAATGAATAGTTGTGTCTGAAAAAGACTGCATAGTGATAAAGACAGTACAGCAAACCCATCTCTATTATGCCATGTCAACATTTGCTAAGTGAGAGAAGAATTAATGAAAGTATTTGGACTTAAATGATAATTAGCAAGGGCCAAGGAAGGTTTTAGGCCATGAGTGTAAAATTTCAAAATGTCTGTCTATCTGTCTCCATCAACCTATAGCTTGCTCAGGAATGGTTTTAGTACATACTTGAAATGTTTATGTTTTACTTTTCTTTTAAAAGTATAATATAGCTAATCATATATAACTGAAACCATGAAAGGGAGCAGTGTTGCCGATACCAGAGTGAACTATAGGTCATGAGTGGAGCCTCCCTGCTTAATATACTTCACTTATTGACTATTTTATGACCTTTTTAAGTACAAAATAATGGCCTGAACTTCTCAACTGTAGCCATCCTCATTTAGATTGTAATAGTGAATTTAAAAAAATCCTGTAATAACCCCATAACAATGCACTTATCAGTAGTGTCTTGTTTGCCCATTTGCAATTGCTCTAATTGCATGGAGTTATGGTATGTTGAACGGGGTCTAGAATAGCTGCACTTGGCACTTTTATGAAGTGGAGTGATGAGGTAGGAAGTGATGAGGTAGGAATTGTGGGGGTAGGAAAAAAGCCTCTCAGTGTTTTTTTATTTATTCTATTAGCTATTCTGTAACATTTGGGCCAGATGTGTCATAGCTAGTTTTTTTTTTTTGTTTTTTTTACTTTGTTTTTTCATTCCTATGATTTCAATAATGAAACCAATGTTTTGCCTTCTAGCGCTGATCTTTGCCATAGTTGCTCAAGGAGCTCACTGTCACTAAGGACTTTATAGCACAGGAGAGACAATGATGGATTTTTTATTTTTTTATTTTAAACAATGTCACCTTGATAGAATAACAAGACTGGCGTTTGCAGTGTTCTCAAGGAGTCACTGTACCGTGCTGTGTTTTGAGCACTTTGATGTGGCATACCATGTGAGGTGTCAGTTTACAATAATGCTTCAAAATAATAAAAGGAAGGAAAAAAAAAAAAAAAAGAAATATATCTCTTAAACTTCAGGTGCACAGAGAGAAACTGCAGGCCATTGGCCATTAATGTAGAACAAGAAATATCCTTTAATTTATGTGCCTTTATTTTAGGAACACAGGCCCTGATTTGCACACACTCCCACTGCACCAGTCCCTTTAGTGATGTTTAGATGATTCGCACACTAATACATTTACACAGATTTATTGCGGTAATACCACTTTGACTTCTGTCTTTGTCCCAGTATACTGTACACGCACTAGCACGGAATAGATTTATTGAATGAAGTGTGTTCTCCTTTTTTAAGCTATGTGGCGATGTGTCCCCTTTCAGCTTGTTCGTATTAGGCATTTTCCAGTTGACCTATTACATCCCAGACCAAAACTAGAAGCACTTAGAGAGCGCAGACCTCCACCAGGGAATGATAAAGAGTCCTTCAACAAATATAAAAAACAATATCTAATCGTCTGTTTCTTTTCCCATTACACACATTTCCTGAAAGTGTCATCAAAATCCTTAAATAACTTTTTGAGTTATTTTGCTAAAAGACAGACAGACAGACACAAAGACAAACATACAAACCAACACTGGTGGAAACATTGCCTCCTTGGTGGAGTTAACAACTTTAGCTGGCGGCTAATCGTTAGCATACCTCTGTGTTATTATAGCATCCATTGACTTCAAAATATTTTTTGTAGAACATCTAGTGCCCCCTGTGGACAGTGAGGAGAGAGAGAGAAAGAAACAGAGAAACAGAGAGGGAGACAAGAGAAACAAGTGATACTGTCCTCTGGTGTTTGCTCTGGTAAGTTATCAGTTGAAAATCTGTTTTGCCCAATTTTACACAGGATTCAAAAATTGAGTCTGCACCAGTCAGCACTAGTTGGGGACAATTGGCATGGCTAGTTGGCACTAGTTGAAATGTGTTTGAATTGGAGGGGTAAAGAAATCAGCAAGTGTATGAAGGTAACAGAACCAACCTGACCTGTGTGTGATGATTACCAACCCTGCTACAAACACATGTGATCAACAGCCAATGACAAAGAGTAGGTGAGACACAGGAAGTAGTGGAAATATCAAAACAATGATGGCAATGCTTGTTTACCCTTTAAACTGTAGCTGAGAATTTGATGTGTTCAGTTGGCTGCAGTTGGTTTGACAAATCACATAGTCTGTGATACCTCATCAGGCACAGTCGTTAAATGCATGCTCCTCAGTTGTCATTAAAAAAAAAAAAAAATTAAAAAAAAAGAAAAATTGCTGAGGCCAGGCGGTTAGTGTATACTCTAAGTCTGTTCAAATTCAGTAAGGACTATGAAAGCTGTGTAGTGTGTCCCAGGGCTTTATCTTTATTTGTCTTGACTGCATCCGATAAACTTGGAGCTGCACTGTGAAGGAAACAGCAGCAGCTGTGATTGGCACATTTCAACACATTGTCAGGCAGCTCTTCAGGCAGCACATGGTTAAACCAATTTTCATAACTGGACAATAAAGTTCTTGAGAAGCTTGTGATCGTGATAACAATATGATTATGAAGTCATTCAGAATGTCGGTTTATTTTTGGCAGTAGAATCCCTATCTGAATGCCTCTGGGTGTTTTCAGTTTTTTTGGGTCAGGTTCGAAGGTTGGAACTGTGGAACATTTGAAAAGTACCTCAGTCAGTTTGCTCGCAGTCAAATTCCAATTTGCCTCTCTATTAGTTTATGTTTGTTCAATTTTGAGAAATTCGATGTGGTACATTTAAAGGTTGATATTAGTCAGACTTACACAATAAACACTTGTTTCTTAACGTCATGTAAACATCATGACTGATTCCAGAAAAAAGTGAGCGTCCACTTGCAGTTGCTTCTCCCGATTCTCGACACTTTCAGCCCTCTGTCCTTCAGACCACATGTCTCCGGCTCTGCAGCAGTAATTAACAGCACTGCTACATCCCGGAAGATGCTGGGAGCTATGTCAGAAAATTAGGCTGTGAAATAATGAGGGTTGAGGGACATGTACTGTACTGCTGTTCTGTAGTGCTGCATTAAAATCAAAGGACTTTTACAGCTAATTGGAGAGGGGTTAAACTGCTTGGCAGCCTCACCCCAGTCCCAAGCCCTCCACCCACTTCCGCCCTCAGGAGATCAGTGCCTTCCTTTTCACTGTAATTTTTAATTTCCATACCAAAGAAATATATATATATATTTTTCCCACCTATTTACAGAGGGGAACCACAGTGTTGGGGTCTGTTGAGATAACTTCTGCTATGTATGTGACCAATTTAAACTGCTAGAAATTACTTGATTTCTTCTTCCTTGGCACAGAAAGACCACCCAACTGGCTTGTTTTCATTTGAATGGTCACCAATTACCTCGATCTGCTCGCAATTGACCATAAGATACACACAGCGCAAATCAATGCAATGTCCCTGTATTAGAGGCGACCACTACTTTCACTCGGCCAAGTGAAATTAGCTCAGCATGAAGAGGACACCCCCCCCCCCCCCCCCCCCCCCCCCCCCCCCCCCCCCCCACCCCAGGGGACCCCCCCCCCCCCCCCAACCCCCCTCGCCTCTCCCTGGTTACGATGATGGTATCAGCAGCATGACACCGTGTAATGAGCATAGTTACGGTCCAACGCTCGCAAGAATACAGTAAATACACACAATTGCGTTTGAGCCTGTGCAGAGCAGCTGTGTGGTACTTACCCCTGTGGACGTCTGCACAGTGGCTAATTACAAGCCAGCACTTGTATTTATGTATATTTTTAAGGGACAAATCAAACCAAATTGTGTTCTTTGTTTTTGAAGAAAAAAGAGAAAATCAACAGCGCATGCTGTTTGATTGTCACAACAGGGCTTCACTTCACACGCTGCACCCAGAAAATGGCATTTATGCTAAATTATCTTGATGTACAAGGAACATTTTTTTTTTAGCTCCATTAATAATAATGATATATAATATTAAAAGGGGCTGGAACCCCAGGATCATTGACCACAATAATAGACCACTAATTGAGCTTAATGATTCATTAAGTATATGATAATCCTACAACAACAAGGCATAAATAATTTAGAAGAAAAATGTTGATATTTACAAGGATATATTTTCCTTTAAGAGCATTGGAGGCCAGGGGTGTTTCAAGGGGATTTTGTGGCCCCAGGCAAAGGGGCTTGAAGGGAACCATATTGAAATTAAACGAATAACACCCCTGTTTCCATGGAACACTTAATAACTTAATAACTGCACACCACCTTTAGTCTAGTGTTATGAAAAGCTAGCTGACTAGCAAATTAGCTGTTTGCATTTAACTGATATTTAACCAATTTTTCCATTTGAACAAACAAATTTGAACCACTGGTACAGCAAATTTATTACGACAACTAATCTGACGTTAAAGAGCGTTTGGCAGCATGGGGCCTGTTTAGGTTTCTAAACATTTTGTAGGTATTTATCTCAGTTTCTCTCATAGTTAAAATCTATGACATGACATTAACTGAGCTTCTGTGATGAGTGACAGTGAAGCTGCTGTTGGTTAAGACACGTCTTCTGACACAGTCTTGACACACTTTGGGGATTGGGAGGAAGTTGTTCATGGGTACTTTTAGGCATTTTCTGCCAAAGGGGGCAGGCAGTGACACCCGAGTTAGGCCAGTCCTCAGGTGAGCTTGCAGAACATTCTGAAAGCCTGACTCCATGTTCATATTCTGGCTGTTTGTTGCTGTTGCACTTTACTACCACAGCTGCCATGCCTCTTCTTTTTGCAGATTTTTACAGATAATCATGCAACAGTGTGTTGCATGATTGTGTGGATATTGGACATAGTGTGTCTGTGACTGGGATCGTGCCAACCACGTCTCATTTCTCTACCAGCTGTAATCTGTATAGAGTCATCACATTCACTAAGAAGGGTCAATGGAGGCAACATAAAAAAGCCACATGAAGTTGAATTTTTTTGGACCTCAACCTAGTATTTTACAGCCCCACAAAATTAGCAGCCCATTCATTGACTGTTCAGCAGCCGACTTTATGTCCCAGAGAAGCGGACAAAGGTTTTCCAAGGTTTACTCTTCTGTTTTATTGTTTGTTTGTTATATCCTGAGAGACAAAAGTAAATTTTCTAAATGGCTGCCATCCTCCTTTTTAAGTGTTAGTGGTAAAATAAAAACCTTTTCACACATTGAATCTGTTGCATTATATATATATTTAACCTCACCTTGGAAGTGGAACCCCTCATGTATCACTTTGACTATTATGGGTGTCATGCTACTTTCCTACTGCTGCTTGCTATTGTTGGATCAGTTGATTACATGTGTTGATGACAGTTTCTGCTGTCACTGTCAATCACTGAGAGAAGGCACAACGGGTTTGATGGATAAAAAGCACATTAGTTAAAGACTGGATTTAGAATTTGAAGTGCTACCACCTTGGCATGAGTGGGGAAACACTGGAATCTGCTCATCTGAGCTGGAAGATAAATACATCCACCAAAAATAGTGCAAATCTTCTATCTACCCTGCATAAATAACATCAAGATGTTTATCAAAGATAACAATCTGTGATCCCAAAATGTGTCCCTGGCAGTGATTTATTTCCTTTGGGAACTTGAATCTTACAATACAAATAATCAAGTAACAAATAAGTATGTGTACATTTTAAATTATCATCCGATTCCACAGACTAGAGTTTATGCTTGACTTTTAACATCATTTGGACACAATGGACATTCATATTCCAGAGTGCTATCCATGTAAAACAATCAGGAACACTGATATTTAATAGCCCTAATAGCCTTTATTTGCAGCAAAAACACACACACAAACACACATGAACCCCACAACTGCCACCTTCCAACAAATGTATTTTATTGCTTTTGATGATTAAACTGATTGTCACTTAATTAAACAGTACAGTTTCATATTCTGGCACACTCACAGGCAGCGGCAGTGTAGAGTTGCATGTGCAATGCGTCTTAGCATAACATGCATTTCTCATTAACCTCGTCACCTTTTCTGCCTGGAAATCTTTCCCTGCTTCGACCAATCGGGACTGAATTCCCTCATACTCCCTGATTACTCTCTCATGGGCACTTTGAAGCTGCAATCTTTTTTATCTATTGATGCTATCGTTACATATGTTGTTTAACCCTTCAATACAAATATTAAAATTAATGTTTAACTAATTTCAGTACTCATTAAGTAATGAAAAAACAGAGTCTAATTGCTTGTATTTGCACATATACTTGGCTAATAAAGCAGGTTCTCAATCAACTAATGGCAAGCAGTTTTTTAAGATGTACATCACAGCTGCTTTAAAAGGAATCCAAATAATTTGCTTTATTGTGAAAGTCATCAAGTCTCTTCTCTCAGAAGACCATTGTCACAGTCTGCCTCCACTTAGACTCCATCTTCCAGTCTCTCTGTTCCGCTTTGATGTAGTTGATACAGAAGTGAGGCCACAGCTTTATTCAGTCCCCAAAGGGAAAGTGTTGGGAAGCTGGAGCGTCCTTTCTCTCATCACAAGTTTTCTTCTCTTGACTTTCACCTATTCTTTAAAAACAGAAAGTGTAACAGTTTTCCATGTGAATTTATAATCAATTTATTTAAAAATTAAAATGTGTCTTACAGTGAAAGCATTCAAAGCATTGATTTCAGCAAACTTTAAAGCCTTTCAGCTGCTTAACTTTTTCTCTTTTGTGCTGAATGCCAATTCTTGAAATGTTTTGCTTTAAGGTGATTGATGTAACAAAATATTCTTTAATTAATGCAGATATACAGCAACTATATACTGTATGTACATCAAAAATAAAGCAACATCGGAATGAAAGGGCCACTCACGAACCCACAACAAGGAGCTGTTTCTAGACAAAAAGAGCTCTAAAACCCCAACTGTTCAACACAAAGCAACTATAAAGTCAGACATTAGGAGTTTGTGGAGACTAAAACAGAGCAGACACATGAGTAAAAGTTGAATATTACCTAAGAGGACACAAACACAGATCCAAAAACAACCTACTGTACATTTGAAGCACTTGGAATAAGTTCAGATGATAAAAAACATGATACTGTGATGTATCTGTCTTGTTACCACTCCCCTATATTAGTAAAAAAACATATTCCTTTTATACATAGGTATTTGTTTGCTGTTTGATATTTGTTTACAGGGATACTTAGACTGTAATTAGGGAAATTCAATTATTTGCTTTCTTGTTAAAGCTAAAGCTACAAGCTACAACGCATAACCTGTATGCAGTGGGAAACACCAAGCCTTGATTTATTTAAAATAAATAACCTCACCACTCACCAAAGCTAATTATACTGTTTATCATTAAAATAGAGTAAAGAATGAAAAAATGAAAACAGAATCTAGTAACTCAAATCTGCATTTTGTCTGAATAATAGAATGTGAAAGAAAGCTCTTGGGAGATTAAGGATTCTTCTTTGCCAACAGATGTTTGTGAAATGAAAGGGTTTCATAGAGAGGAGGCCGGCAGAGGAGTGGAGACACAGGGCAAGAAAGCAGCCAAAGTGTAATCTTGAGATGGAGAGAGAATGTTTGGATTCTCTCTGCTTTTGCACAGTTGGGGTAAAAGGACAATGGACAAGACTGATTTCTACATTGTAAATGTATTAGAGTGCAATCTCCCAGCAGAGAAGTGCTGCATCAGGATCAAGACTTAAACAATGTCGCCTTGGTTTTATCTTTGCCACCACACTCTCCAAAGCACCTGCTGGAATTGACTTGCAGTCTGTTATTCAGCCTGAACCACATACAGCTCCCTCTCATTCAAGTGCATCTTCATTACTGCTTGAATTATGCTCACATTCAAGTATAAATCACTTGTGTATTCCCTGCTTCATACTTAAGTTTACATAACAACGTTCCAATTGTGTTGCCATAGCAATACCTTCAAAGTTAACTTTATGGGAACCTTTGACAGCCAACTTTGACCTTCAGCTATGATAGAAGAGCACAGCAATCAGAGAAAGAAATTGCTTCAATATGGCAAGAAACGATCCTATATTCCCCACCTGCACAAACTCAAGTAAAAGAACACTTGTTAAAGACTTTCACTTTATTGGACCAAAGCTGTCACATCTGATGAAGCTCATTGTAACCAGGTGGGTGACCCAGGTACATCAAGGAGTCTGGGAGAATGGTTTGAGTCAGACTTGTATGACACTGAAAGCACCTTTCACTCTGGGGGTAAAAAATGATGTTACAGCCTCGAAGGCAGCAAACCTGTAACTTTAGCAATATCATAGCCGGTAAAAACCTGCTCCAAATCACAGCCTTCTCTGCAATCTGGCCCCAATATTTGCTGCAACACCTTGGACTTTAATGATGGCCATGAAACCGCAAATTGGTAAGTGAAGACTTCCAGTGTAGAATCACAAATGAACACATTAGTGTGTGCTGACAGATGAGTCTTAATTGTTACCTCTGGCAAATGAGACTTCACACAAGAGAACAAAAGCTCTCCTCCCAGCGCCCTCTTTGATGCAATGTGACGATGACCTTGCTGCAGTGCACCTTCTGCAAGATCCTTAAGAGTTTATCTCAACAGACTCCCAAAGACTGTCTCTTTGGTGTCGCGCTGATAGACCAATTCATTTAACTCTGTCACGATCTGGGGCTTTAGAGGCTGCCGCTTGATGAATCCCTGTTGCTCCTCTGCCTGGCTTGCTGTTTGCACTCCTTGAGGCGAGCTACATTACTGTTTCAATAGCTTTTAGACTATTACCACATGAAAAAAAAGCGATGCTCTCTCCCCTGAGCATTGTCCTTTCTTGTCCTGTGGGTGTTTCATTGCAACACTAATAATATGCACTGCAATGTATATGGACAAGGGAAAAATTGAAATCATATTAAGTAATTAAAAAAATGTTTTTAATTAACTTTTTTTTCACCATATTGTATTAAAGTGAGTGTACTGGTGCTTGAACAGTACCTTTACTTTTTAGTTATTATAGAAAAGTTATTATAGAAATATATACAATAGTAGAACTAGTAGTAGTAGTAGTAATAGTACTAGTAGAACAGTAGAACTTTATAATAACAAAGATCCTTGAGTCAAACTCAGGAACTTTTCCATTTGCCCTGGAGACCTGCAGGTTTAAAATGTCAGTCAGAGGGAACACAGACATTGTTTGGTGTATGAGCGCAGATAAATTGAGGAAGAGGTTCAATTTGTGTTATATTGCCATATTTTTAAAGATATACTGTAATATGTGCTTTTTACTAAAATGTCATTCATGTTTGCTGATTTTATTTGGTTGGATGATTATAAGAATCATGAGCTATACTTCAGGAATGGAGCCTTTGCTGTAGCAGATTTAATTTACCATGGAAATATTGTGTTTAAAAAATCTGTAAAACAACAGTATCCACAATACTGGATGAATCGCTGGTATCACCCACATCCCTGCAACTAAGCACACTAATATTGCACATCTTTATACTTGCTCTATGTGTAAATTCACCTTTGTTGCCAGCCCAGAAAGTTGGGATAAAACATCAGATAATTAAAGATTTAGTTTTGCTAACTGAGTAAAAGCTGAAGAAACCACTTAACTTTGCTTAATGAATAGAAAACAATACTTATTTAACAGAGAAAAGTTTTACACATTTGCGACAAAACTTTTAATAGTGTTTATGTGCTGTGTCTCAAAGTGTCCCCGCATGCATTAACATCTCATATACATGTACATTAATATACAGTATCAATTATAACATATATTGTTAGTCCTGTGAGCCCTGTTTTACTATTTTCTATTACATTTTATTGTGTAGTTGTGAAATATATAGTTGATTCTTTTATTTCTCAAAATCTATTATTATATTCATATATTTTAAAGTGTATTCTTTTTATTTTACACATTCATAGTTTGGTTTTCTATCTATCTATCTATCTATCTATCTATCTATCTATCTATCTATCTATCTATCTATCTATCTATCTATCTATCTATCGAGGCCTTAGCATTGGATTGTGAGAAAGTCAACTTTTCCTCATTTTGCCACCAGCCTTTCTTGTAATACATCAACAAATCACCACAAGTGCTTGTGTCTGGCTGTGTACACTCATCTCCTAGCAGCTGGAATACCTCATTTCCAGGTAGGGAGTGTGTGAGTGGAGTGAGTGGCCCTGCCTGGTTCGGCGGTGGGCATGTGGGTGTTAGATGAGCCATTGATCCATCACAGCAGGCGATTCCTCCTCTCGCGCAGCCCCACCCCCCACACAATTGACTTTCTGCCAAGACGTTCCGCTGTCACGGCAGGACCTGACATTTAATGACCCTCTGATGGAGTAATGTCACATTTATCACTTGCCAGCAGATGTGACGGGGCGGAATCTGAAGGGGCAAACATGGGCTAGAGCAAAAAAACAAACAATATAAGCCAAGAAGAGAAGAAGTACTGTGACTGACAGTGGAAGTAATTCAGCATTAAGTCCACAAAATGACTGTGCAGAAATGTTTTCTGCCAGCACACCGAACCTGACGGATTCAGCCAGAAGGAATGGCCTTTCATGGTGGAAAGTCAAGCCAGGGCAGCAAAAACGTGACTGAAACTCTCCTTTGTTTTGTTTTTCTTTAGTACCGCATTTATTGACAACTCTCATATCACCAACACTAAAGGTGAATGTGCGGCATGGGAATGAAGCTGATTGGTATTCAGTATTTAAATAATTTAGAGGATGGTGCCAAATTTGAAGCCTTTCCAAAACCTGCAAAAGACTCCAGGAGGTTGTGGAGAATCGATCAAATGTCTGCTCTTACTAAAGGTGCGATCATTATGTCTGGTTAACTTGCCACCTGTGGGACTAACCAAGCCTTTCCTCCAAGGGCAACAAGAATTTCATGAGAACATATATCAGTCTCAAATTCTTGTGATTGGATTGATGCAAGTGATTTAATGATGTAATCATGACAGCAGGAGCAACACAACGGCAATACTTTCAGTCCACTAACATGCAAACAAACAGTTTCTAGATGCAACCAATGAAGCATAACCTTGATTCAGTCTGTCCACTAGTCAGTATTACAGTAATAGTGCAGTCAGTGGAATTAGTCATGATCTGCCCCTTGACATTTCTATATATCATTTCGGTTTTTGACTTTTTATGTTTCTGTTAAGAACTGATTGTTTCTCTTAAAAAATATTATTTACATATATATATATATATTCCCCTTGTGTTTTGTCAGGGATTTATTTTGAAGTTATACCTAGTGTTTACTTTCTCTGACTTTACTTCCTGTCTTTGTCCTATTTTCCCTCCACTGTGATTGTTTGCCCCGCCCTGATGCATTTTACCTGTGTTTCACTCTCCCTGTTTACCTTTGTGTTTAGTCCAGTCTCCCTTGTTGGATTATCTGTTCAGTTTGGTGTTGTGTTTTGTTTTGGTGTCCTGTTCAGTGTCCCAGCCTTTTCTTTTGGAGTTTGCTCCCTGAGTCCCTACCTACAAGTAAGTTTTTTTATTATTATTTATCTGAGATTTTGTGTTTGTTGAGCTCTGCATTTGTCACTTGCCTGTACCTTGACACACACAGTAAATACATGTGGACCAGTTATGTTACCACTGACATCTATGTCAAAACATTCCCCAAATGTCTACTGTATATTTACCAATGTTGGAAAGCTTAGTTCCAGTGAGTGTAAATGGTTGCTTATAGCTGTATGTTGGCTCTGTCATAGGTTGGTGAACTGTCCTGGGTCTAACTTGTCTCCTTGCTTAATGTCGCACCCTCTTAAAGATGTAATATGTAATCTCCAACCTTCTTTAAATCCAAGATTTTGGCAGAGTGAGAAGGGAAATAGTTGGTACTCCTTTTTTATTTCATTTTATTGCTAATAATGAACAAGAACTTCCTGCCATTAGCTGCAAACACACAAGAGAACCAAACAAGACAACAAAATAACATCATCAAAACAAGATCTTTTGTTGTTGTTTTGACTGAGAGACCCTTAAAAGATAAGTGGTATAATGGACAAAAGGATAACTTTGCAAATGTTATTAGTGTGCATCAATTAGGGCAAAGCCACTAGTTTATTTTTGCTTTGATTATTATTTTTTAATGTTTTAATTTTTAATGGAGTGAAGGAGTAAGGAGTTTGATGCCTGCATGAAAACTCATGAACCCTAGAGCTACCAACGTTGGCTGTCATATGTGTCAAGTTGACACAAGCAGAAAAACAAACAAATTGTAGACTGTATTTGGTCTGTTCTAAGTTGAGAGTTGAAAGCTTTGCAGTTATAGTAGAGGAAGGTAACAGAGGCAATGTTTGAGGATCAGTCATTTGAATTGTAAATCAGTCCATTTTTTTGATTAAGTTTTTATTCATTGCTTGGACTGCACTGGACTAAGCAGGAGAAGTACAGCTGGAGCCCCTCATCTTTAACTGATGTCTGTGGAAATAGCACAGGAGAGAATAATCAATAATAGATCTTAGAGAGCTTTATCCAAAGACGGTATCCATGTTCTGTGTTAGATGGTGGAGAAATTGCACACAAAAATAGTCATGGGATATAAGTCTGAGGTTTCCAGCTGAGGCAAACTGATGTGTTTCCTGGACCAAGATTCTAAACTGTCCAAATTGTAGCTCTTGATTCTGGCCTGTGCTATTTTGAGTGCCAAAATGAAAGTCTTATACAGTATTTTGAAGTGTTTTTTTTTTTTTTTTTACATACTATTTGCCGAGTACAAAAACATCCCAAGTGTAGTTTGCCTCAAGCAAACGGTCTGAATTACATTTAAAGGGAAAATTCTGCTCTGTAAGTTAAAATAGTGACTCTAAGGTCGAATAATTAAGCCTCCCTCCATATTGAAGCTAACAGTTCTGCCTAATTTTGAGTATTAAAAAGCAAATGAAGAAGGAAAAAAGAAAAACAATGTGAAAGGACACTGAAAGAGATGTGTTAATTTCCAAAAGGCTTGAGGAAGAGTTAATTAAAGCAGCTGCAGGAATGGGAGAAAGTGCTGAGTCCTGGAGACACAAAATATTTATTCATCAGCCCATTAATGTTTAATTCCCTTTTTCCTATTTTTAAAATGGAGGAAAAGCTTTGAACATTTGACCTTATATGTAAAAGTGTAGGGTGAGTCTGGGGAGCCTCAGGGATTGTCTTAATCAGTAAGAACCAGTGGCAAGGAAAAAAAGGACGTGCTCAATGCTCTGTGGACTTCCATTTTATTCAAATCAGATTATTGTGCTCTATTTTCTTTTTTTTTTTTTGCATCACTTGACCACACTGAGATATTCAGGTGCAAACGTGGAGAGCGTGACCAAGGCATTGGAGGATCAATAATTGCATAAGAGAAACATTTCGAGTTCCACTCTTGTCTGATTTTCACACTTAGCATTTCTCATGTCATACTTGCGTGACCCTTCACTGCACCACAGGTAGTCCTCCTTCACAGCAGAGCGATGTGTCTGATGAAAGGATGAGGGTCTGGCTGAAGAGGAAACAGTTATGTTCTGGATTTGTCTGCAGCCTAATTATGTGGCAACAAACGAGTTGCCAATCATGAGAATATATTGTCTGGTTTTATCTCAGGAACTCATCAAGTCAACCCAATTAAAAGCTGCAATGGGAAAGACACCGGCAACTGGGCTCTCATTCAGTTAATTCATGATTGCCAATTAAAATAGAATAGCGTGCAAAGTTGTAAAGCTGTCACGAGGGCCAAGCTAAATTACCCTTTTCCACTTTGAATGATGGACACGTTCATTGCTCTCCTTTATCTTATTTATTTTCTGGGCAGAAAGGAGTGATGGTGTGGTGGGGGAAGAGACGTCGGGGGGGTGACAGAAGCAGCAGCAGTTTAAAGAGTGTGTCGCTAATGAAGAAGGTTCTTCCTTCTCGGAGAAATGCCAAATCTGCCAGTGCAAGTTTTTTTTTGTTTTTTGTTTTTACTAAAAAAGTTCATTAAATCACCAGCCAAATTTGCTTTAACCATTACTGATCAGAATCAAAAAGGTCAGTAAATTTTGATATTCCTTTGCTAAGCACAGCTTTTTATTTATATTCACATGAAATGGTCTGAAAAACTGACTAAAATGATTGTTGATTGTGTGACAGTGCCATTTTAAGTGTCTCTAGTAGTTGATGTGAAAGCAACTTATCCTGGTTGTGTCTTCTGCACCATTAGCCACTGTTACCATACTATTGATGGCCTAATTAAAATGTGTCAGGCTGAAATATGTCACATTTTTTCAAAGGCTGAAATTTATAGCTCACATTAATTTTCACTTTCTCAAAATGACCTTTAATTTCGCTCGCCAAACACAGGCCCATGTCTACACTGGCACGCCCTCCCCATTCTGAGCGCTGAAACAATATGTCAAACTGCTTTGACAACACACAGCGGACGCCAACTGTTCGTCTGAGCTTCGAGAAAATGGGTTATATGGTCTGTCAGTGTTTTTTTTTTTTTTTTTTTTTTTTTTTTTTTTTCTGTTAAAGCTCCTCTGTGTAACTTCTGATGCAAAAACACTGCTAGTGTCACTACACCCCAAAACCTTACCCTAACCCTATCCGTTGTCTTTTAACAGAGAGCTAGGGTTAACTCCTTAATCTTAACGTCTTTATTTATGGTCATGGTGACTGACAAAATGAAGTAAATAGTAGCCACCATGAACAGACACACACACATATACTTGTCAAGTGAGATTTTAAGAGTTATCACCAGCAGTCATAAATTCAAACGTAAAATTAACAACAATTAAAACTGACATTTATTTCTATTTAAAAGTTACACACTACAGCTTTAAGAACTCGTAACCTCCACGCTCAAC
This sequence comes from Brachirus orientalis, assembly GCA_016785285.1. Taxonomy (NCBI): domain Eukaryota; kingdom Metazoa; phylum Chordata; class Actinopteri; order Pleuronectiformes; family Soleidae; genus Brachirus; species Brachirus orientalis. The sequence goes on along the minus strand of JAFBJR010000258.1, from coordinate 9,356,936 downwards.
TTCCTCTTGCAATTTTCTCACCTTTGCTCTTTTTCCATGTACTCTAGCTCTTTTTTTTTCTTTAATGTCCCTCACAGGATTCTGTCTGTGAAGGAAACGCGACCCCCTAATGTCACTGTGGTGAGTTTTTCCTTACAACAGACAAAGGGGTGAAAAGTGATAGTTTCCATTTGGGCTCCAGTAGCCAGGAGTTTGTTCTCATCCTCAGAAGACGTGCTCCACGGGTCAAGCTCTTTGCAACAGATTAAAAGAGAGTGTCACTGATGTCACCCAGCCCGGGAATCAATGGCACAGAGTCGGAAATGAAAGCTGTGACGGATGCGGGCGACCACATCAGCTCCTGTCACCATGTGTCCACGATGCATTCTCTTCATCCTGGCAGCTGCCGGGACTTGAGGGGGGTCCTGTCAGCTGAAGCCAGTGTGGCCTCTGCACACGCCTGAACCATGGATAAACCCATGGGGACCTTTCTCAAAAAAGCTTACAGAGCTGCAGACACTCCATCCGCTCAATCAAGCCATGCCACTCTGGACTGAGCTTTTCACTCTTGTCCTCACATGAGAAATCAAAGTGTTTAGAGTTGGAAACAGAGGAAAATTAAATTAGAGAGAGAGAAACAATGAACTGATAGAGAGCCCCTTTGTGACATGAATTACTTTTTTCCTCATCACACTGATAATCAAGAGAGCTTGTTGCTTATCTTTATTTCATATACTGATTGCACACATTTTTTAAACAATGGATGTAATCACCATTTGTCATCCACCTTTTATTTTTATTTAATTTCCTCTTTCTTTGTTCTCAATGAGAGTAGAATCTCGTTTAGATGTGGACATTTTTTGTCCTAATGAAAATGGTAAATAAAGCTTTTGAATTTGCAGCCATATGGTTTTCGAGGTTTGCGGTCATCAAACCCTAGCTCCCGTCAGTTAGTGTCTTTGATATTGTAGCAGTTTACTACTTGAGATTTGGGGAACTGTTTTACTAAGATGGTTGAAAACAATTTGTCAGATGGACTTGTAATGTTCCCGCTTTATAATCAACAGCTTAAAGAACAGTTTTTAAAGGTACAGTGTATAAGTATTTGTAACATATAATAGTGGGACTGCAAGTCGTAACAAAATGGTGGTTGGTTCTCCGTTTACATGGATGGAGATATGAATGCAAGTTTACAACAAAAGACTGAAACAACATTACTTTAACCAACAAATAATACACTGATTAAAAATAATTTTATTTTGATAAAAAGCCTCAAGGCCTTTCTGATGTCCTCTCTCGTGTCTGTGTGGGTTTTTCTTCTGGACTTCCAGCATCTACCCACAGTCCTATCACATGTCAGTGATGAGAGACTTGAGTTGCATTTAAGTCGCACAAACCTTGACCTCAGACTTGACTTTGACTTGAGGACAGTATTTAATTATACCAGTAGGTGTCAGTAGTGGCTCGATTACTCTGTCTGTTACGCTGTCTGACATTATGCTCTGCGTCAATAGAAAGTCAGCTCAGCCATAACGTGAGATAGTCTTCGCAGCAGACAATGATGAGTGCTCACCGAAGACTGTTCAGGTATCAGAGCACAAGCTCGGTAGAGTTCAGGTTTGTTTGTGTTTCAGCCAAAAATACAGTTATGCAAGGAAATGTTATAGGGAAAGACCAGATGGAATGCGAGAGCTTGAACCCGAGCTTTGAGACTTGACTTTCACTTGCAAAAAATAACTTGTGAACATCTCTGACACACTGAGAATGGGGTTAGGTTAAATGGAGACTCTAATTTGCCCATAGATGTGAATGGGAGCGTATGTTAGCCCTGATACAGCTTGCCCCACACTAGGGGATAATTGGCCGGATTTTGATAGATTCTCTATCTGGCCCGTGCGACAATCGTAGGTGCCTTCTGATTTTAGAACAGATTTGAACCGATCTGGAGTGTGAGGGGTTAACAGATGCAATTTTGACATCATCGGTCACATCGGAGTCTTCCTGATTTCAAAGCGGAAGTATTAAACATGTACAGTACGATAAGTGTGACTGAACAGTGGTTGGGGCCTGAGCAGAACCCCGCAATAACCAATGAGAGCAATTTGACCAAATGGATGTTTGCGTACTTCTTTTCAGAACCACATCTTGTACCAGCCAACTTGATTCCGTCTTCTCAGCCATGACTTCATCCACAGTTTTTTTGCGTTTCTCAGCACAATCATTGCACACACAACAGCTATTGAGTAACGATGCCAACAGTGGGCCTCCATGTCTGTTTATATTCTGATGTCTTGTTAAATCCTGTGAGTTTCTGTGAAATCCCAAATCCCTGGAAAATCCTCCCTAAAATTCCTGCGACTTGACTGGATCATCGTCTGTGACTCCTTAGAATTAAAGCAGTGGAAAAAGTTTGTTGTGTCTGTGGTCTCCCACATTATTAAAATCAAATAAGATTTGAAAATCCTTTAGTGTAGGGCAGAGTTTGCCCAATGTCCGCTGGGATTGTCTCCAGCTCTGCCAATTTCCCTGTAAGTGATGAGAAAGTTGCATGGATGAGTAAATGAAATATTACTCACTCATTTGCTATTTTAAACCTAAATGTAGTACGATTTGGCCTTTTCCAGTAGTCCTGGTAAACTAGGTTTTCAAAAGTTAACCAAACATCAAAACATACTAGAATAACTTTACACTAAATAAATGCAATGTTAAATTGTTACACTTTTACATGTTTTGATTTTGGATAGGATAGCACAAGTAATTAAAAATCTCTTATTACAGTGCCTGTGCACACCTCTGTACTGTAGTTGCTTCAGCTTCCCTCTCAAATTAAGGTAATGATTTATGTTTTGTCAAACTGAAAATCAGTAAATTACAAAAGACAAATTTGGCAGTATCAAATGACATGAATAGGTTTTTGCTCTTTTATTTGGCCGTGGAAAATGTATGCCAACATGAGGTAGAATCAGAGAGAAGCAACATTTTAATAAAGCAGTGTCTTCCACAGCTACAGCAGCAAATCTTTGTGTTTAGTTTCCACCCTTGATCTCTGCTCTTGTTGTGAAATCTTTTTTTAAAACTTTTTAAAACAATACCTTTATTTTATATTCACTTTCTGTCTCCAGGAGATGATTAGTAAAACATTGTGTTCTATTTTCCCTCCACCAATTGACTGAGCAATTGTTTGCAGCTCATACAATCCCATTCATGGAAAGACATGGACACAGAAAACTTAATTTGGGGGAAAAGAAATTCTTGGAGTTAATGGGAAGCAGTTAAAATACACCAGATAAGAAGAAGACCTGTTCTATTTTTCTGAGCTTTCCTTTGGCACAGTATTCACATCTGACATTTGTTGGTTGATTGAGTCTATTAGATCATCTCTGTTCATTTCTTTTTCTTGAGATAGGGAGCTTGCTTTTTACACCGGGCACAATGGGAGCACCTGATTTGCTTTGACAGGACTGAATTTGATTTTCAGGATCAGGGCACTTCACCTGATGCAAACACCACCTGGGCTTTTTTTATTTTTATTTCTTTGGCTGGGGTGCTGTTTGTCTACACCTGTGTCTTGCAAGGAAAACAAAAATGAGCTGCTTGTTGCCTTGTTTCTTGGTGGCCAGGAAACATAGGGGCTTGTTGAAACAAACAGAATGCAGATGCTTGTATTGTGGGAAAATGGGATGTGGAAAGTAGAGAAGCAAGCAGATGAAGGGATGGAGGATAACAAGCTCTTTGCCAACCAGGCAACCATGCTGCTGAAGTGAATGCAACAGGCCCAGGTTTTTCAGTCTGACTACTGGAGCATGTGAATACACATCTTCCCCGCCATGGGAGAGGAGACTGTCATGACAAAGCCTGTGCTTTTTCTTCTGCCTTTTTCTTTTAGTGTCTTTTTGCTGTCCCTACTCATCTATGTCTCTGTCTCATCCTGTCCTCATTTCTGTCTTGTTTGTTGCTTCTCTCTGCTGGCTCTTTGGTTATTTCTCTCCTGGTGAACATAACACAAGGTGACATTATTTCCCATCTTTTTTTTCAAAACAGAGATAAAGGTATCTCAGTGATATGTAGTCAGGACTGTCAAAGTTCCGAATTTTTTCCTAATTGAAAACCCCAGCTCTAGAAACAATGAATAAACTGGCAAAAAATAACCAGTATAAATGTGATGTGAAATGTTGCCGTGGACACCATTGTTAAATGATTTTCTCTTAATCTAATATGGTATTAGAAATTATGCACGAGTTATCTCCTTTGTAGATGGTAGTCTGCTCTTTATCATACAGTTCATTGAATAGCTACACTTTTATCTCATTGCACATGAAAAATTGCTCCAAGCTTTCATTATAATCTTCTGTCTGTTCTTTTACGGTCAGACCAACTCAAGCTTAGTCCTCGTATTAAATAAATTGTGGTCATGTTCTGTGTTTTTAAAGATCCAGCGTGTAAGAATTAGTGACGCATAATAGTGTGGCTGCAAAGTATAACAAATGAAGGACTCTGCTCAGTTCTCCCTGTCCAAAGTGCATGAGGGAACTACAGTGGTCTTCACATACCAGTAATGATGCCATTTGTCTTCATTTGTCAATTGAAGAAGCTCCTTCTCTGGCTGGTTTGTCTGCTGTAGTAGAAACATGGTGGCACAAGATGGCGGTCTCTGTAAATCAAGGCCCTTCCCTAAATTCCATAAAAACAGACACTTACACAAATATGAGAAAGTTTTTGGGCCACACTGTTGGTGTAGTAGTTAGCACTCTTCCCTTTGCAGCAAGAAGACCTCAATCCATCAGAACAAGCGCCCTTCTGCATGGGGTTTGGACGTTTTCCCCATGTGTGGGTTTTCTCCAGGTTCTCCTGTTTCCTCCCAGTCCAAAAACATGCAGATTTGGGGATTAGGCCAATAGGACACTCTAAATTGCCCGTAGGTGTGAATGTGCTTGGATGGTCGTTTGTCTCTATGTGTGGCCATGCGATGGACTGGCGACCTGGCCAGGGTGCATGACACCTCTATGTCAGCTGGGCTTCGCCCTCTGCAACTCTCATGTGGATGATAAAGCGATAGAAGATGAGTGAGAGTGAGTTATATTTTGGCCAATAAATCCTTGTAAAAGGTATCGTTTTCCATTCAACTGCAAACTGATACTTTCCACAGACAGGCTGGTCCAAGTATTTGAGAAACTACAGTATTTTACTGTGATTTATACAAACAAGGGCCAGAAGACTTGTTTATGCCTGACATCAGAGGGTAAAGGCCAGATTGGCTTCAGTTGACTAAAAGGCAATTTGAAATAAAATAACTACTTGTCAGAACCAAGGTATGCAGAAGACATCGCTGAATTCCCAACACATTGAACGTTGAAGCAGTTGAGCCACAGCAACAGATGGACACACTGGGTGACACTCCTGTCACTTTATTCGGTGTCCTCTGTACCTAATAAAGTGGCAGGTGAGTGTTTAGTATGCGAGTATTTTCCATATTTTGGTAAGTAAAATTAAAGGTTTGTTTGCCATGAGAGTTGAATTTGTGGGTGGTGATCTGAACTTTTTTTTTTCTTTCTAAAAAAGCACCACATATAGCTAAGCAGTGGTATTTTGAGTGATTACTCTCTGTGAGGGTTATTGCAGATTCTCTTTTTAAGATGCTTCAACTATATCATATTACCTTATTCTAGGTCTGCGAGAAATGAGGACATTGGGTTCAGTTTCACCTCTGCAGTTTATTTTGCAGTATGATGGTGGCTGTGTTGACAAGACGGATCCCATCTGACTGCCTTATTTCCCTTTTGTTGAGATTTTTGTAGGTGCAGGTCTGAGTGTGAATTGAGAGCACAGCCCAGGCTGTCATGGCTCTCTAGCTCTGTGACTCACAGACCGCTGAATGCCAGCAAGTTGGTGTGTCATTAGGATTCGGATCAGGATTCTGTCTCGGTCGACACAAACTGAGGTGAATGAACATGACTGTCTGCAGTGAGATGATTCTCTTTCAGAACCTGCTTTGACGTGTCTGGAGGGAAATTGCTGAGAATGACCTCTGTGCTTGTCTGTTATCGACACCTATTCTCAATCTCAAGTATTTACCAAGATTTTTTTTTAAGGATTCACTGTCTAGGGATGTAACTGTTCTTTAACTTGCAGAAGTGACATTCGTGACGCTACATTAAAAGATGCCACGAGTTCATGTGAAACTTTCAAGAACATTGATTATTCACAGAGATGCAGAGGATTGTCCTTGAAGAATGATGGTCTCTGGAGTGCCGGCAGCTAGTGTCACCAAGCACCAAGTCATAATTTTGCTTGTGTGCAAAATTGCATCTGCAAGCATGTCAACATTTTCAACACACTGTATATCAATGGGGATTAAGAGTGTTTATGTATGGAGAGTGCATGCAGCAGCAATGCCATTCTGTCCATGTGAGGGGGAAAAATTACTAAAAATGAAGAGTAAGGTTGATAAAAACCTGTTACAGTGAATTATTTGAAGACCACTAGAAGACAAGTTCTAAGCTGCAACTCAGCAAGATTTTCATTCCTCTCCGTAATCTATTTAACCCTCAGGGGAGCAGGAGAGGTATGGGCTAAATTAGTGTAATCTGAATGAGGGTCTCTTGAATATGGTGGTTTCAGCCAGTGAGGGACCATATCCTCCTCCAGCTACTGTGGCCTGACAGACAAAGAGGATATGACCATATGAATCGATACAGCCAATCCACCATGATTAGGTCATCCATTAGTTCACTTGATCTTTCGACCCTCTTACATTGCATCTGATGAAAATGTAATCACTCAATACTTGCTGGATGATTAGTCCAAATCCATGTTCTCCAAGAGGAAAGGGGGATGTTTTGATGCGGCTTATGCAAATGAGGCGAGCTTTTGTATTTTGGTCAGGGTGGCACAGTCGGGTGAGGGTGCTGGCGTTGTCAACTCCCTGGCCTTGTCCCTTGAACATCAAGGCTGCTCTGCTGCCTCTGATCCTTGGCTCACTGCAGCCCTGTGAACGCCATGTGGTAAAATGTACATTTACACACTGTGTGTGTACTTGTATTTGTTTCCTTTTTAGGACCTCTCCTGGCATAAACACTGACCTTGTCAGAACCAGTCGTCCTCATGGAGACCAAAACCTGTCCTAAGAATCTCATTTCTGAGTGGTTAAATTTAGGACTAAAATTTGAATTGTGGTTAGGTTAAGGTTAGGGTGAAGCATTAACTGGTTATGGTCAAGGTTATGAATAATTCTTTGATTAGGCTGTCAAAATGAATGGAAGTCAATGCAGTGTCCTGTCCTAAGCAGACTAGCTGTGCAAACCTGTGTGCATGAATGTGTGAACCCATGATACACAAATGCTTCTACTGATATGTAACGGAAAAAAGTCAATCAATCAACAAATAAAATTAAAATAAAACATAAAAGCAATTAAGGAGGCATCTAAACTTGTGTGCAAGTGTCTGGGCACAATTAAGGAGCAGAGATGGAGTCAGAGATGAATTAGAACAACCCCGAAATGGAAGTCGGTTTGAGGATAAATCAAGATCCCTCTGTCAAGATCACGTTGTAAAAAAGGTCACTTGCTTTGAATCATTGTTTCGCCAGCAGTGAAGCAGCTGAAAGGCAATGCAAGACATGGCAAACTCTGTTTTCATAAACCTAAAAACCAAAACTTCAATCAAAATTAATTACAGTGTGAGGTTACTCTTCATATTTCACTATCTTTCTTCATCTGCACGTGTGGCTATTTCATCATCACTCCCCTTCTCTTGTTTACTGTGCCCAAGTCGTGATGTTCCAAAACCCTGATATATGTTATTGCGTCTCTTTAGCTGTTTTTTTCTTAAACGTACAATGGGGAAATCAATACCTTTTTTGTGCTGAAAATGGCCAGTCAATGTTACTATCATATGTTTCCAATTACAGTGAGTGGCAGCAGCTGGAATTATAATGTCATCTGTTTGTTAGTGGGTTAGAGAATGACCAGCAATTAACTCAGCTGATCAATGAGTATCTGTGTGCGTCTGTCTGGATCTTATTGAACAGCAGGATTCAACCAGGTGGAAATCTTCATGGGTTAAGACTTTGTGAGAAATATTTAGTACCAACCAAACCAGAATTGTTTTGGATGTCTTATTTGTGTACAGGAAGTATATGTATATGTAAAACTATGGCCATGTGCATTTAAAACTGTTAATATGATCCAATTCATTGGCCAGAAGTTTCCAAAAGACACAAACATGGAGCTATACTTGAGCTACATCTACACTACATTCACACACATACATATAAACTGTCTCACTGTCTGTTTTATTTGGTTAATTTTCACATGTCGGGAACAGGCGGATTGAAAGTAAAAGTGCATTTTAGAGCAGTTACAGACAACGCATCAGTGGAGAAATACCATGTGATGAGAGAAGAGAGCTTTGCTGAAGCTCTCTTCTCTCATCAACCCATTCAACCCATTCAAATGGGTTAAATGTGCAGGTGAAAATTAGTCACATGTGCATCTGTCTTTGAATTCCTTTATGCTTTCTGCAATCTGCAAGTTTCAAATTATGTGTTTAGAATTGTTGGGGGGGTGGGGGGAGGGATGCCAGAGGAGCTTGTCTCCCCTTGAAAGCCTACTTTGAGACAGTGAGGGGGAGCTCCGTAACATCATCAATTTTTGTGTCACAGGTTACATAACTTTGGTTGGTCTGTACAATGAGGTGCCTGAAATAAATAACATAATAACAGTAAAATATATCCGCTTGTTTATTTGTTCATTACGTACAAATTTTCAAACATTCTTCAACTGATAAACCTAATACTATTCCCGCCGTTGCCACCCGCTGTTGTGTTCTTAAACTTCTCTTCACTGAGTTGGACAGCATTGTTTGTGGTTCGTAGGCCGTGCTGTTGGACACACAGTGGCCTGCTTGTTTGTCACGGTCACAGTACTGCGCTTCCACACACTTCCATGTGTGCATGCATGTGACATGTTTAGTAGTGGTGCCACCTGAAAATGTTTTAATTCAAGTTTTAATTTGAACACAGTGCATTTTCAATGCAGACATCAGTTATCATGTCCTTTTTTTTTTAGATTAGTAGCAAGGCTTTTCAGGTACAGCCATTTCTAAACCATACCTGTAGCTTGCTGTGTTCAAAGTAACTCAACTGGCATCCTGAGTGTTGTACTTCTCCAACCTGCATTGCATAGTCAGTGGTGGGTGGAACAAGCACCACATCAAATCATAAACAAAGTTTGCAATTTGCAATTTCATTTTAAAGCTGCAGTGTGTAACTGTTGTGTTGATGTTCTTCTGCCTCTGTTAATCTTATGGAACAGAAGCGATATAACATTTTTATTCTGTGTTCTTTATCTGAAAATGGGCTCTGTCAGGCAAAACTTGGCTGAAGGAATGCTTGTGTGGACGCAGCAGGGGTGGGTGGAGAAAGGAAGCATTTATTACTTCAAACTTTTTCAAGCAGTAGAATTCACTACTGAAGGTTTTCATGGACACTTTCGGCCATACTCCAAACTCTTTGCAGCTGCTTCACATTACTCATTGCTCGTCTGACAATGGTTTGGATTTAATGGACATAAAAGTTACAGACTTTAGCTTCAATACAATGCATTTCTTACATAATACACACTTAAATGCCCACAACCTTCTGACAGTATCACAATTTTTCTTTTTTGTGTATGAACAAAAACCGCCACCAAGTGGTCAGTGTCACAGGAGAGCGTAAGTTAAGGCCAGTGAGTGATAGATAGATAGATAGATAGATAGATAGATAGATAGATAGATAGATAGATATACTTTATTAATCCCAAGCTGGGAAATTGCAGTGTAGCAGCAGTATTACACACAGTGGCAGTAACAACACAATGGGATAAAAAAACAACCAGGACATATTAAGATAAGATAGTAATACAAAAAATAAAATACAATATTAAGTGTACCAATAGCCATATTGACAGTAGTGCAGAGTAAAGTATAAGGTGCAGTAAACATATAAAGTGCATAGTGACTGTATGTTATGACCAGAGTTTCAGCTGTTATTGTGAAGTGTGATGGCATGTGGCAGGAAAGATTTCCTGTATTTGTCCCTTCGACAGCGGAGCAGGAGCAGCCTGTGAGAGAAGGTACTCCGCTGTCTGTCTACTGTGTGATCGAGAGGGTGCTGATCGTTGTCCATAATGGATAACAGTTTATTCAGTGTTCTCCTCTCCACCACGGTCTCAAAATTTTCCAACCTGAGACCAAGTACAGAGCCAGCCTTCTTGATGATTTTGTCAAGTCTGTTAGTGTCACTGGCTCTGATGCTGCTGAGTGGAAAGCTAGAGTATTCTGATGTGGAGGTGTGGGGAAATAAAGGGTGGAGGAGGCATAATGGTGGCATAACTGTTAAATGCCGGGGCTGGCTGCGTGATCCTGGAGGAGGAGGAGTGGAAGAAATGCGGGGGCCACATCACCTCAGGCTTCCTCTGACCGCGTCTGATTGATGGGAAAGAGCTGATGAGCCGAGCTCCCAATGTCACTCTCCAATTAAATAACTCTCACTGCTGAACTGGTTCACACCCTCTCCAAATCCCCCCCCCTCCAGTGATAAACCTCCCCTTTCTCCTCCTTTTCACCTTTCAGTCTATATTCACACACACCCGCCCTCCCTCTGCACTCTGTCTCTTTGTATCCTTTAAACTTGACTTCTTACTTAGTCCACCTTTACTTGCTCTCCTTACATTTATCCCAGCATTATCCAGCCTTAACATTCCTATCTTAAGCTCATTGTCCTTCCTTTTTAATCCACTAGAATTCAATGTAGTTTTTGGATGCGTCTCCAGTGATGACAGATAGAGGCTGCTCTTTCTATTAGTTTGGTTTAGTGCTCGCCTCCTGTAAATGACAGAGCCGGGAAGACAAAAAAGAGCAGCAGCATCATACTGTAATGTATTCTGTCTTAAAAAAGGAAAAAAAAAATACAAATACTGCACAAGCATTCTTGACTAATGGCCTGGTTTGTGTTTAAAGTGAAATGCAATGTGGAAACAGGTGTGTATATGTTAGAAAATAAAAACCACTTGCGCAGAAACAAACAAGTTCATACCACTTACCCCAACAAGACTGGAGGAAAATCATCTTTGGAAAAATGCATGTGTTCTTAACCAGTGACAGTGGTGCACACTGTGTGTTTACTGTCACTAATTAGGAGTGTAACTAATACTGTTTGGTTTCAGTGGTGTGTGTGAGCATAGAGGTGCAGCCTCATGCTTCTTCTGTCACCGCAGGAGCTCCGTTTGCAGCTAATTGGGTGAAAAACAAAACTGGAATAGGAATGGAGCCCGGAAGTGCAAAAACATAAAAAGTCTAGAAAGTGTGAATGATGCAGGGAAAATAAAATAAAAGAACAAATGTCAGGTAACTTTTCCTTCTGCATCCCTTTGAAATGTACAAAAAATAATCAACACGACCACTGGCAAAGTTCAGGGGTTTCATCTTTTTTTTTCTTTTTTTTCTTTTTTTCTTTTTTTCTACGTGCAAAAATATCAAAAGAAAAAGAAACATAATGCAAGAGTGAGCAAGGTCAAAAATTGACTTTAATTACAAAAGAATGACCTTTTTCTGCAAACACGTTTTCTTTTAATCATCATATAGGATAACATTACTGTAATTAGGATCCTATATGTGTTATAAGAAACTGAAAGGAAATCTAAGATTAAACTTTTTATGCATACATATTAAATGTAATTCTCTTTTTATTTATATTTTAACATTTCCCTGATATGTTTCAGAGTATAATTAAATCTCAAGGTGAAATGAGGAGTTGAGGAGGAGGAGGAGGGGTGAAAATGCTAGATCTTCCACATTGGTGAAGGTGTGAAGAATTTTGTATTGATTTTTTTTTCAGTTTCACAGCACACGAGCTATCTTCTGCCAAAAAGCTTGGCGTGTTTTGAAAATCCGCTTCTTCATTCCCTGTGCCAAAACCGCGGCGTTTTTTTCTGGCTCTGTCCTCGCCAACTTTATTCCTGATCAAACTCTTCTCGATATAGACTCCCTGTCTCCACTCCAGTCTGCGAGGATTTGGCTCAGATGAGACTGAGTCTTTCTCATGGTCTCGTCCGGTGCTAAGGCTCGTCGCTGCTGCTGCTGCTGCGCGCCCACCCATCCATCCATGCACCCCTCCTCCTGTTCCCTATGTAAGAGAGAGATAGATACATGCCCAAAAGCCCGCAGCTGGGCTTCACTGCACAGAGGCAGCACTGCGCAGGATGTGAGGAGAGAGAGAGAGAGAGAGAGAGAGAGACAGAGAGGGAAGGAAGGAGGAGGGGGAGTCTGAGTTGCTACATCCCTGCCAAGGGTGAGCATTTACGCACGATCCAGTCTCCGATCTCCAGCAGTTCTGCTCCTCCATCAGGACTAATTTCATTTTCCTTCATGTTAACTTCTGAACTCATTTTTTTCCTACATCATTTTCTCTCTTTGGTGCGCGGAGAGGGGAAAAACGCGCAACTTTTGCCACCATTTGTGCGCAAAGCGAACTTGTTCCATCCTCTTTCGGTGAGTAAACCCGGCAGATCCCATGTCTTCACTGACATATACATTATTTTCCTCCCACTTTTACCACTTAACTCGCGGCAGACCCGTCGCTTATTCTGTAATTAGTATTCCGTGGGGACAGATTTCCTGCAGTGGTGTTTCCTGTCGGTGTTTTTCGTGCCACATACCCGAGCATTACTCCCTCATGTGCTCATTTACCTCCGTCCTCCTCTTTATCACTGAAGTTGATGTTGAATCCACATGTCTTTAATGACACGGGCTTTAATCATTTATGTATCATATATAATAGATCCTATCGACCCAGGAACAGGTGAAAACCACTGCGAACTTTTTCCCCCTGCGTCGCGCAGGTGTTGTTGGCAGCTGATGCACAATGATGGATTCTTAACAGGAGAGATACAACAGTCAGGTCACATCAGTGCGCAGAGCCAGCAGCCCCCACAGGGATGCCGTCTGATTTACACCGTAAAGGCTTCATGCCAAACACACACACTCTGAGTGCACAACTGAGGCGCAAAACCGCGTTGTTATCGTAATTCGTCTCTGTGGACAAGTAAAAAAACTGCATCATGTACCTATTTTCAGTAGAATCAGTAAATAAGAATGACTTGAAGTTAAATAATCTAACCTATTTCCACGTTGCAACACCTCCACATGGTTCATTTAAGTAATAGCTGTGTAATACACATTCCTGAAACTATCAAAGCATGGCATTTTGGGTGAATTCACAAATAAAAAAAAAGTCTCAAATAATGCACATTTTCTGCAAGTTTGAGGGTCATAAAGGGCCATTGAGGGTCATTTTTAAAGTATTTGAAGCTCTAACTAGTAAGTGGGGTATACAATGTGTCTTGCTATATAATCATGTTGCTGCAGGATAATCAGGAGTGACTTTTTTTACACTCAGTTAAAAAAAAAGATTAAAAAAGAACAGACATGGTTTTGCTTTGAAATTAAATGACAAAGTGCAATTCTTTTAATTGAACGGGTGCTTCACTCTAAAACTCCTGTGGTATTTGAATGGTTTTTCATTAAGAAAAGGGCAATTTTGGAATTTTGGGTTTTCTTTGAAACTATAAGGAAAAACAACCTCTGCTGTCTACAAATGCAAATCTCTCTTTTTTTTCTTCCACTACACAGTGAAATACTCATACAGTGTCAGTCAGCTTCAGATTTAATAGTGAAGTATGTAAGATGAATTCCAATGAAAAATAAAGTCTGTGAGTATACCGGAGGACTACTCTTTAACCATAGGAATTCAGGTTTCAAGCTCCTGCGTCAGCAAGAAGCTATTGCATGTTCTCTGAGTGTCCTTGAGCAAATACCAGTGTGGCGTTGTTGCCCTGTACAGCTGCTGACCCTGTGCTCTATTTAACCCAGAAAGAAAGACAGATCCCAGAAAAAAGCGTCTGTGTAGTTCAGTTTTATAATAGTTAAATGAAAACTACTCAGAGAGCTTCAAATGTCACTGAGATGGATAAAAAAAAGTTCATGCCCCTGCTGTTTTTCTTCTGTAAATGATAAAAAAATTGAGATAATGTGATGTATGTTTCAGTGACTTTATTAAACCGCTTCTATAAAGTGTTTGAGGACATAATTGACTTTGGCTCACAGCGGATTGAGTTGTGTATTCTGGCCCTTGAGTGCTTGCTCGCTGAGCGTTCACAATGATCGAGGAGAATATGGATCAGAGGAAGCATGTGATTGGTTACTGAGAGCTGTAGCACTGGTAATCCTGTTGTGAGACTGGCAAATGGGATTAGGACAGTGTAAGAGAAACAGAGCCGGGAGGACGACTGGGAGGCTTTCCATTCACGGCTTTATCTCAAATTTTCACTTAAATTGGCATCATCACTTTGACACAGGGCCAACTGTGAGCCTGCTTTCCCCACAGGAACCTTCCTTTATGGACTTGAACCATTTTAAAAGGCTGATATTGTTCAACTGAATCAGCCAAATGCTGATTTTTGTGCTGATAAAATAATATTTTTGCATGATAAGAAAAAGCTTGTGTTGTTTTTTTACCTCTGCTGGGTGGAAAATCCACTGGAGCACCAAAACATGACCAGTGCTTTAAAGCATTTTGACCCAGCTGTTGAACTAAAGAGTAACACTGCTGTAAAAATCAAGAACAAAACATTTTTTGATATCTTGGAGAGACAAAAAAAATGCATTCCCTGTTTCTGTTTTCCTGTTTCCCCACAGTTTTGTCAGTACATTAATTTGCCTTCCTTCATGTTTCCACTTTTTCTTTGAATAACAGTTCCTCGACACACTTGGAGAAATCAGGTTTGCTTTGAACTTGTGTACAGTACAAAAACATGACTCCCACCAAGTGAGATAACTTGTCAAAGTAAACATGGAGCCTTCACATGGTGTTGTCAAAGTTTTTTTTTTTACAGGTCTTTAGTTGTCACTTTGTTGTTCAGGAGTTGAGAGTCGTCATATCAGCGTGGCATTATGCTCACTCTCTGATAACTGTCAATAACCTGGCACCAGCAGGAAGAAGAAATGTAGTCATGTGAAACACTCCTGTCACATCCATCGCTTTGTTTGCTGCACATGCAGCTCATTTCAAGCTAGATTTGACACCAAAGCTTGTTTTTTTTTAATTTTTCAAAACAATAAAGCATTTAAATGTATTGAGAAAATGGACATCTCTGTGGCGGCAGACATTGCCGAACAATTTGAGTAGATCAACTCGACAGTAAATCAGCATAAACTCATTTAATAAAAAGCCACTGAGCACACAGCTGCACCCACAACTGCATTAGCGTTATCTCCGCTGTCTCCTCCATGTGACTCCCATCTCTCCTCATGTTCGAGGCTTCAGTGAAATGAAGAGCATTAGCTCGGCCGCTTGTTTCTGACTGACCCTGCCGGCGTCCTCTGATGGGATCTTCTTCTCTTCCTCGATGCAATCGCTGCAACCTGCCTTCACAGCTCGTGTTGCCCTGCAGCCACATCTGCTCCACTTTCCACCTCTAAATTGTCTTCTAGAGGCAGTGTCTTTAATTTGTTTGTGCATGTGTGTTCACATTGGGGTTTTCATCAGTGATTAATCCGCAGGGTGCCTTTCTATTTATTGTTTGGTGTACAAAAAATGGTCATAGCTGAATGTTGAGAGCAAATAATAGAGGTTCACCAACTGATTGTGGATTTTTAAAGGCAAAATATAACAGAGATGCCTTGCATAATATGCATGCGTATACATATGGATTTTTTTAAAGGCAAAATGTAACAGAGATGCCTTGCATAATATGTGTGTGTATACATGTATATAAAAAGAGAAGTTTACTTTCATACTGCTCTAGTGATCATTATCATTACCACAAGGTGGCAGCAGCAACTGTATGTTTTTGTAATGATGCACTGAAGTAATGGATTATGCGAGGGTCACTGAATGCATCTCTAACCCTGGGATTCCACTGAATGTGTATTCTTCATGTGTCCATTGCGTCATTGGAAGTGAAACACATCCACTTTAGTCAGTGTGTCCCTTTCACCGACTCTGTTTGCATCGTGTAGTAGCTAGTGCAGACAATATGCCAGTGGTCTATTTTTTGCCGGAAAACAAAGTTTCAATTCAGCAGAATTCAGCTCAAGCAGGACAGGAAGTCAAACACAGATACATGAAGCATCTGTCTTTTTTTTTTATTTTTATTTTTTTTTTAGAATAAAAGCCCCCATGTTGACATGTCGTATTTTACTTAACAACATCGAACGTTCTCTTCCTGTTCTCCGGTCGGTTGCGAAACGTCCAGTTATTGTGTTTAAACTAGCCATGTAGTTTTTGAATTACTGCAAGAAATTCCTGTCTCACATGCTACTATCCAGTAGCAACCATGACTGTGAAGCCTCCAGGCAGAGTGGTGATCTGCAGCCCCACATGACAGATGAAGGCAGCATAGCCATCAGGAACTATCATTAACAGTCCGCTGATGCTGATTGGTTAAAAGATGTGCTTTGGGAGCTGAGCCCCCCCCCCCCCCCCCCCCCCCCCCCCCCCAAAAAAAAAAAGGTTTTAAATGATACATGAGAAAGAAAAGCAAAAGAAATCATTTCATTTTGGGTGTCTAAATCAGCTTCTGTTTGAATTACCTACTTCACTAATTAAAAACAATTTGTTAAATAAGGGCAGATCAGGATGAGTGTTTCCACAGCTTAATAAAGTTTTACTTTGGAAGAATCTGTGTAATTATTGCTCCTTGACAGCACATTCTCAAAATGTGCTCTCATGAAGGATGTGAATATTGCAGCTTCAGTTTTTTTCTTTTTTTAAGTGAATTCTCACATCAAAATGTTTCTCACAAACATGTCTTCAGTGGTGACTGTCATCAACTTGAGGTTATTTATTTATGTGTTGATTATTAGCACATAGGAAATGAATCTGTCACAGCAAAGAGAAGAGGGAAAGAGTAAAACTGAGGGAATAAACATATACTGTATGTACAGTCCAGCTCTTATGTTTACACATAGCTTCTGTGTAAATTAAAGGGAAAAAAAGAATACATTTTTCAAATAGGAGGACACAGACAATTTTAAACTCCATGAAAATATTGATGCCCATGAAAATATTCAATTTCAGTTTCAATACCATGGAGGAACAGTTGTACATTTTAAATAAAAATTAGAAGAAATTAACCAGCATTAATGCGTAACTTTATTTCTAAAATGGTCATGACCAACTGGTCATCTTTTCTCAGCTTCATTCTGGACACAAATAATTGTTATCGCAATAGCAAGAGTAACATTCTACTCTTGCTATTAGTAGCTACTGGCTGCTATACTTTGGTAAATCTGCAAGTCAGCTCACAGGAGAACGGTTTAGCCTGTGTCCTCAGGTTTCACAGCAAAACTAAATTAACCCTGGTTCCCTGAACATAACATCACTGACAGCATTCAAAAACTGTCCAAGCTTAAGCTGTGCTCACAGCGCCCTCTTCTTGAGCATGCGGTATTGACATCAGACCGTCTGATGCACTTCTCCACAGTTTTTAAGGTTTGAGTTTGAAGAGAGTTTAGATTAAAAAGTGATCTATTGTAGAAACAAAAATTGTTCCACACGCTGCTTTTCAGTCTTTGGTCTCATGATTGTCCACTCAAGAGGATGGTTAAATTTGTGTCGACAATTTTAAAATTACTAGTAACTAATGACAGTCTCACAAACTTCTAGATGTGAGTTCAAACATGACTAGATACAGTCAACATAGATACAGTAGGCTGGTGCACCACTAGACGGTTTATTTTAAACTAAAACATGGTTTGAGTTTGAACATTCTATCCCAAGTTTAAATAAATATCTAAGTTTTGGATAAATCGTGGTAGCCCTAATCTGTTAACAATACAGAAGGTAACGATAAGGAAGGAAGTGTTGTGACATGACGTGCCAGGAACTGACGCCTTTTCCCTGTGTGGACTCATGTTCTGGCAGCTTTGGGGATTGGAGGATCTTTGACAGTATTACGACAAGGGGGGGGAGAGAAAGAGAGCTCCACTCCCACCCACCTCCACCCCAGCCAGTGTTTTCGGGCTGGCAAACAAACTGTTCGGAGTAGAGGTCAGGAGCACTCGGGCCATCGTGCTGCTGACAGCTCAGATTTATTTTTAATCTCGATGATGAAAAGTCACCACACAGATCATGTGCCTTGTTAGTGATGTGTGGCGAGCTCCTGGTTGCCGTTAGACCGTGATCTTATACAAAAAAGTGACAAACTAATGACCTTGGTGAGGTAAAGCCCAGATAATTGGAAACAAGCTGAATGACAGTATTTGATTGTTATTCCATGCAGCCACTGTTGTTTTCCGTGCTGTGAAATCTCTTTGCCTATGCACGTTGAAAAAGCTGTCATTTTCTCCTCCATCTTACCCTTATTAACATTTTGACCTCACCAGGCATGTGTTTAGGTGAGAGTGTGTGAAGGACGTTATGTAGATTGTGCTTATTGTCTAATAATTTATGAGCAATTTCTTTATAATTGGGGAGAAACATCATTATTGTGGAATCTAGAGGTGATATCATTTCATGTCTAAAAGTGAAGGTGGTCACACTGGAAATTTTGCTGACATCTCTTTTCTATGTCTTTGTCTCTCTTCCTCTCTCTCTCTCTCTCTCTCTCTCTCTCTCTCTCTCTCTCTCTCTCTCTCTCTCTCTCTCTCTCTCTCTCTCTCTCTCTCTCTCTCTCTCTGTTCTGATAGGTGCCAATTATACAGCCTCTGTGTTGAAGCCTCCCCACCCACCATTGACCCTGTTATCCAGGTTTAATGTCAACTCTCTGGCTCCAAAGTGGATGGAATTACCCCACTCTTAGTCTACAACAAGGGAAAAAAAGACAAGCAAAACAGCAAAATGCAGAGCTTGACTCTTTCTCAACCCATGTGCTCTTTCAAGTCTCCTTGACTACTCTTTCTTTTTGGTGAAATACAGGGTCAGAACTGTGTGGATAAACCCCTGAGGGTTTTGACATTTCAGCTTTTCTGCCCTTCTTGTTCCTGTTTTTTTGTTTCTTGTTTTTTTTTTTCTGCTCCTCCTGTGGCTTCAGTGTTTTTGGAGGCAACCCAAATGATGGGACGGTGTTGCTCAGGCACATGGAGAGCCCTGGCCCTCTTGGCACTCCTGTTCACCTTGTGGGAAAGGGACTGCTGGGGATTGAATCCCAGCTCAGGGGATCTGGAGAAGTCCCCACACTCAGATCCAGACTCCTGGGAGGTCCTGCACAGGCAGAAACGCAGCTGGGTGTGGAACCAGTTCTTCGTATTGGAGGAGTACACGGGGAATGAACCACTCTACGTTGGCAAGGTAAGTGATGTGTGTTGCTTTTAATGGGTCAGCACTAGCATGGCTTTAAAATGTGCCCAGGGAATACATTTGCAGAAACAATAGTTTTTGCCAGAATCTATCTTTAACCCTTGTGATAAACTGATCCTCACATCCCTGTACAATACACATATCAATAACCTCCAAACATAATGACCTGCAAAATCTGGGACAGCAGAGGTTTACAGAGTATACAATATATCCCTCCCAGTGCCCTATATAATGTTAAACAAATACAAGGACAGACGGCAGACTATGTGGGAAAGAGCTCTGTGTTTAATTCTAGCCAGACTGAAGTATGGCCTTATGCAGATGGGTGCAGTTTTAGTTTAGAAGGCAGTCTATGACATGACAAGGTAATTTAAATTCTAATCAGTACTACCCCCGAAAAACGTATCTTTGTACAGTGGGTGTTCTGCCAAGTTGCAGGCAGAAAGAGCAGAGTAATGCATGTTTTGGCAGGTATGTAAGTGCACAACCTGCCCAGTGACATTTAAGGTAAGGCACAAATGGCAGAGTTAGTGCACGCGGATGCTGACAGAGTGACTAATTATGCATTAATGGGATATGGTAACATTGCTCTTCCGTGTATGGATCATATTCCCCAAGGTAAAGAGCAGTGGTAAAATAAGTATGTAGATTTACTTTGTAAATACATTAAAGGATTGCAATAAATCTAGAAACAACACAATAACTTTTTATAACAGAAGATGGCTGTGACAATGTTAACATGTTTTCTACACCTAAATGATTGAAACAAATTTACTTTATAAATATTTACTTTACTTACTACACTTATATATTTTCTTATATTTACAGTACATTAAAGTGTGTTTATAATGTAAGTCAGTGAAAAGCACACTCAGGAGTATGATGTGACCATGAAAGGAAAGTTAATCAATATACACACAATTCAGAATTCAGTGTTTTACAGAACTGCAATAAAAGTCCTGATTCATAACTACTTTATATATGTGAGCTATTTTAAGTTTCATTGCTTTTTATATTAAATCTAGTCAGACCCCATTCAAAATATGTTTTGAATTCTATCACTGGATTGTAATTGCTTGAATTTGAGTGTGTTGGCAAGATTATAATGTTTTGAGTGAAGCTATTGTGAGCTGCTTTATATACCACTGAGTGATTTGTCCAACACACAAGTACAAAGTTTATCCATGAAATGTATTTGAAATGACATAGAATAAATTTGAAATATGAAAAATAAAGTTAGAGGTGCTTAAAATGCATTTATGTACAATTGACTACTGAACATAACTAGCAACTACGGTATAAAGAACATCTTTTCCTTTTGAAATGGCAGTATAAGATGTAAATACCTCAAAGTGTGCTTAGTTACATCCTGCAGCTAGACATAAAATGTGTCTATAAATGTAAACTGTATGTAGCCTCAAGTTTAAAAACAAAGTAACACTTTTGTCCCCCAGTGAAAGATGTCTCGTGTGAGTTAAAATTCTAAACTTGAGTAAAGCACAGTCACAAATGCCTCATGTTTCTGAAGATGCCAAACAAATGCTATATGAATATCAGTGCATTACTTCTCTCTGAAACCTGGTGTAGTTGACATAAAAAGCAACACATAACTGAAATACTCATGCAAAAAATAGCCAAAAAAAAAAATCTAATTATGGTACACAACTTATATAAATTGTGTATATAAACTGTTAAAAAAATAGCCAGGTTACATCCAATGGTTCCGATGTGTTTGAAAACTGCTTTCAGCACCACATTGTAAATGGACAGCTCCTCCTGGAAACAGTCTCCAGTGAGTGCAGTGCAGGCCAGATGGATCCTGGATTGGTCTCTAGATCCCTGTTATCTTGGAGAATTTTCTGCTCTCATTATTAAATTAGTTTTCATCTTTCCGCTCATCTGCAGGATAATCATTCTCATCTGCATGTATTTGCCGGGTCTGCTCTTCACAAGCCCATTTCCTTACTGTCTCTGAACTGGATTACTGTCTCCAGCTGGAATTAGGATACATTTGACTGTCCCATTGTTCTCCTCTCTATTTTTGCCAGAGGGATGCTGCAGGAAAGCATCTAAATCTGAATGAATGTATTTCTGACAGTGCTGTAGTTCAGCAAAAGGTCAGTTCTTGTCCAAGCATTTGTCGGACATCCTTTTTTATCTGAGTAGCAGTGGGAGAGCAAGAAATTTCATATTTACTTGCTAACATCTGCACTGATTGAAATGCTTTGTCCTCTGTTGCCTGTTGAAAGTTGAAGAAAAGAGGACAGAGCTGGAGAAATTAGAGTGTTTTTTTTCTTTTACACATGCTTGTGTCTGATTGTTTTTTCTGTTAGTAAATCCCACAGGATGTGAATAGACTGATTACTTATTCATAGATGTGTAGATCCTTGTGGAATATACACAAACTCATTTGCTGGCCCCTTCTCGGTTTTGTTTTATTGGGTCCTTAATGCTGGAACCACTCTCCCATTCACCTGAAAGTGTATATAATGTGCATGTGTTTTGTTAATTTTTGGAATCATGTGGTAGGACAGTGTGACAACCAGTAATTATGTCACCCATAAGAATCTGAGCTTCTGCTCTGAATCCTTTAGATTTGCAAACTCGATAACTTTGGTTTGAACGAACATAATTTATTTTAGTGTTACCAAAAAAGCATTAATCAGTTTGCAAACCCTTCTTTTTTCAGTACTATACTGTAATGCAAACATAAGCACTCAATTTTCTAACATTCATCTACTGCAAATTATGATTTTCTGTTCAGTCAGTGGCTGTTCAGAATCAGCTACATCTTTGCATCCGACCCTAATGAACAAGCTCAGTCTAACCCTTTCAGAAGTATGAAAAAACTGATTCATCTACTCCTAATGGGCAGAGGAGGCTGTCTGCAAGCCTGAGAAGCTGTCACGTTATTTGTTCCCTTAGATTGCAGTTGTCTGATAGCATGTGTTTGTTTGGTGTGACAAGTACACTGCTGCTGTAAAAAGTCTGGGTCACATTGACCCCGTGACTCAATGTGAGGGACATGGAAGGTCCTGCCATGTCAATTAAATGACATTACTTATAAATGTATTATTTACATAGTTTTGCCAAATCATAAAAGAGAAAAAAAGCCAAATCTAGTTTTTCACCCTTGATATTTTATCAGGTTATAAGGAAAAAACACAGCAACAGCACCAGCAATTTGACAAACAATAGGAGTCTGTGTCAAACTGGGAAGCTCATGGCCAAGTAGAAGGAAACTGGGCTTGTAGCCAGAGGTTTGGAGGGTTGCCAATTTAAATCCCGGTACAGGTCAAGGGCTAAGGTGCCCCTGAGCAAGGTACCTAACCCCATTGCTCCCTAGGCACAGATAAATGCTGCCCACTCTTCCAGTGCCTAGTTTGTGTGGGTGTGTAATAAGAATGGGTTAAATGCAGAGGTTAGATTTACTATCACTAATTGATATGGGCAAATAAAACAAATTCAAATTTTGTTCTTTATTCAAACAAAAGCACAGTCACTGCAGAATTTGGTCACTTGTTTGGCTAGAAGCAAAGGGAAATATGATAAAGTCAGTGGGGAAAAAGGGAAGTCATCACTTTGGCCTGGCTGCTCCCTTCGACTATGCAGTCTGCTTGGCTTTAATGCATTCTGTCAGATTCAAAATTTCACAACCAAATGTCTCATTATGCCTTGGCACTCTGCCTCGGGTAAGTGTACTGGCCTGGTATCAGCTGCAGTCACATCAAGCCAATGGAAACATACACCGAGGCACCAAGTACTACACATGGTTGCCTGCAAATCAGCGACACACATCTTTCAATCAAACACTTAGTGGCAAACATGATGTGATTACAAGATTTCTGAAGTGTTTTCCCATGACTTGATAGCTGAAAATGTACAAAATATGCTGTGGAAAGTGAAGCCAATGCAGAAGTGCCTGTAGTCTGTATACTTTTGAATGGCCTTTCGGGGGTGACCCCCCCAGTACCAAAATGATGGCTGTATGCATGTAAAGGCCAATTCATACTTTCCATTGGAGTTGCAAGTCGGATGAAGTCCCAATTTATTTCATTTATTTCATCAATGTATTGTTAATGATGTCCTTGGAATAACACCCACTGCAAAGCCAAAAAAAAATGTTTGCAGGAATAAAAATAATAAAATAAAAGAATCAACAGTGAAAAACTACCCACCACTAAAGTGACTTTGCTCACTTTTATTCATGTGTGATCAACACATTTTGCTTGCGGCTTCCTCAGGTTCACTTGGCTCAGCTGGATAAGTAAGTCACAGCTGATTGAGTTTTATTTAAGGAACCAGAAATAAACAAGCCTTTCGGAAGACATCATGCTTGAGTCACAGCATGACGTCCATATTCTAAATTATGGACCTATTAAGAGTTAAAATCTGATTGGCAGCTAGTAATGGATAGGTGCCTGTTGGCATGTGTAGGTGGATGTGCAGTGGACAAGTCAGTGGACCCCCTGCTTTTCAAACATGGTTTCTTGTTGTTTCTGAAAACCAGCATGGTGCTGGCCAAAATACAAGACTCTTGGCTTCAAAACAGCAGTTAAAAAGACAGTGGGAGACAACACTGTTGGTTGCCACATAGTCGAAACACATCAATCTGTAGATGAATATGAGCATGTGTGCCATTTTAGACCATTAAAGGTGGCAAATAAATGTTTAGATTTGTGCTTTGTTAAGGCACCATCTCTCCTCACTTTGACTTTGAAACATCTTTTCCTTTTTTCAGTGTCTTTTGTGAAGCTGCTGCTATCGCTCCCCTTTATAAACAGATCTGTTTATTTTCAAGTGACTGGAGAAATTCACAGCCTCTGAGGCATGAGTGCTGTTTCACATTGCAGGAGGTATGAGCATGCTGACATGACCCTTATGCTGAATCTCACATATTTATGGTGGTGTCATCAAAATTGGCAATCTGGCTAACCATTCAAGTAATGGATAGACTGTGTTCACCTTATAATTCAATTTGCATTCAGGCATGATTATCCCAGGCTCTCCTGCTCTACTGCGAAAGGGATTTATTCCGGCAAAAATACAACAATCTCAATGAGGAGCAAGAAAATGGAAAACATCTCTTGATTGAAAAGTAAATCTGAGCCAAAGATCAAATCTCAGCATGAGAAACTGATTCATTTATTTTTTCCTTTATTCAACAAGTGTTCTGTTTATTAATATTTGTTTTACCAAACATTGGACATTTTTGTTGGTGTGCATCATGAGTAATTTCTGATCTGGTGTTGGGTTTGACAGTAATTTAGCATGATACATACAGTATCCAGGGACTAGAGCACATGATGGGGAGGACCAAGTGAAATCCTGGGGTCTATGGGTTGGTGGGTAGGCCTTTCTTTGAGCCAGGGAATCAAAGAGGATGACAACAGGAACATAAAGTAGACTAGAGGGGAGTCATCAGAAGCATTTGGAAAAGGAAAGACTACTTTCTATATCCAACATAACTATTGAAAATAAATAATGGGGAACATATCAGCATATCAAGAATGCATCATTGTAAAGTCAATATTAGGTTTTTTGACTGTTGTGAACTTGAACACATTACCTCTGGGAACTTGATGGTATGTTTTATGGCATTAAACAGTGAATTAAATAATTGATTATATAGGCAGCATACAAATCAATAAGGAAACCAGCCTTTACATTTCACAAAGGCACTCAACTATTCATATGAAAAACTGTGTCTAAATTTAGCTGAGCAAACAACACCCTCGCAGTTATTTTCAATTAGAAAGGCTGATTAGACCTTCAGTCAGGTGGAAGCTGGGTGGCGCTGTGCTGGGAATAGTGCGATGATGCCAAACTACAGAAACATAAGGTGTAATTTGTCCTGCAGGGGAATGGAGGGAGCTGTCAATCAATCACAGTTTGCAGATGCCCACACAGTCCTGTGAGAGTGGGCCTGAAGCCCGATTCTCTCTAAACAAACTCTAAATTTTGATTAAACTAAAATACTGTTCTCCAAATACAGCAAATTGAATGAACTGTGCCTCATATTTTGACATTTCTGAAAAACTGGTCCTGCTCCTGTGTAGCGTTTTACCTCTCATATGTTTGCACTTATTACGGAAGCTGTTTGTCTTTTTGACAAACTGAAGTGATTATTTAGAGCTTGGCTTTATTCGCTCTCCCTGTTTCTCACTCTTTGGCGAGGTTCTTTAAATTTATGTCAGTGTGATGATGGCTTGGTAAAAGCAGAGCTTTATCATTTTGGCATTTGAGTTATGATGCGAGTAATACTCTGACTTAGTTAAATATTAAGTGGTGAGCAGAAGGAGCTGTGAGAGAGTTTGAAGTTGCGTATTTTATGTTTTTCTGTTTCCTCTTTTATCTTCTTCGTTTTTTTTTTTTTTTTTTTTCTGAACATTTGGTTGCTGAAGTTTCTTGAAGTGCTGGTGTGCTGAATTTTTCAGCATCCAACAGGTCTGATCTTGAATAATTCAGTAGAGGTCCTTGGCCTGTGCTGTGAGTATAGACATACTTTGAAAGTACCCACAAAAGTTAAGTTTTTAAATCTCTCTATTTTCCCTCTACAAAGTGGATAACGGGTGAACTGGAGGCTATTGTGTTTGGTATCAAGCATTCTTCTCCACTTCAGTGAAGCATGACGGGGCTCAACTGCACACAGGCAGTTAATGTATAACAAAGATGTTGGTTAAACGTCTGTCACTTGTTCCACTTTTATGCTGCTGTGGTTTAGAAAAGACTTGGGAACACTGTACAGATTTCTTTGAAATGTAAAAATGTCTACTCAGTTGGAAAGTGGGAGACAGACATGATATGAGAGGCAAAGGAGTAAGTTGTTGGTCAGGCATCTGTATGCAGAAACTCCTTATTGTCAAATGTAATGAGCATTATAGAGCTGTGCTCATTTTGCACATGCTAATTACATTTCACATGGCTATCTGAATAAGATGAAAGAAGCTTGATCTCATTGTTTCCAAAATTGACTTTAATACAGGGCGATATTGCAGAAGACAAGAGATTTGAGGCATTACAAATGTTTCCTTAAGATTACCAAGATATTGAGTTTCCCCATTTAGGTTATTGCTCCTTTACTCCAGGTGCCTTCAGAGAGTTTGCTCATCATGTCAAGTGTGTTTTGAGATTGATTCATTATGTATTAGCCTCCACCTCTTGTGGGACCGTGGGTTTAAAGTCTGTCAAAACGCTACTGAATTTGACTCTAACAAACAGTGAAGCTCCTCTGTAATCTGATTATCCCCCACTTTCAGCAGTAGTCTAATTGCAGGAACAGCATTTACAGCGAGAAAGCAGGTTTCCTTTTCCAAGGTACAGGAGGAAGAATAATCCGGTTAACAGATGAGTTTGTGAAGGTGAAACCTGATTACTTAACCATGTATAGTAAAACCATCTCCTGGTTTCTTGGCATTGTTACAGGTAATATAATTTCAGAAAGTACCAATGAAAGAACACATTATGCCTATGGCTCAAAGAATGCATCTGTTATAATCAAGCAATTCATGAAATGAATGGAGCTAATTTGATGAAATCAGGAAAAATACAGTATGTACATTATGTTGAATGTATTATAACCTCTGCAAAGAGGTTATGTTTTTGTCTAAGTATAGGTTACTATAAGTTACTGTGGTTAACACACTAAACTAGCTGCTGGGCTAATTAGTACAGAACACTGGACCATGTTTTTCTGCAGTTCTTTTTTTCATAAATTGTTGGCACTGTATGTTATAGCGTTAATTCTCAGTGCACCAGAGTTTTCTTGTCCAAATGTCATTGCTATCAATCCAACAGCTGTTGTTATTTTACTGAAACTCAAAATGCCAAATGCACGTGGTGAAGCTAGTGAAGTCAAAGTATCTGTAAAATCTCCATGAATGTCTGCATTAAAATAAATTTTTGTTGAGATATGAGGAGTGGTGCTATTTCAAGAGGCTTCAATCATTGATATGATAAGGAGAACCAGTGCAAAATTAAATATATACACTACTTTCATGGTGAAGTGTTGTGGTGATTAAAGTTTAATTTCCAAGTTTAACCTGAGGTCAAGATAAAGATGTATGTAAAGCTGAGTTATATTGAGTTGGTACTCAAAAGAGTGTGACTGCAGTGGGAATGAAGGACCTGTACAAAATGCTCCTTACACTGGGTACAACAGTTTGCAGTTGACTGATCTACTTAAAGGCCCTTCAACAGATATATATTTATGTAAAGAAATAGTGTTAAGTAACCTGCCATTCAGATGCACACATGTGGAACATGGTGATCGTTGTATATGATGGGGCTGATCAGATGGGGCTGTAAAATACATGAGATCAAAACAGTTGCAAACAGTCACTCATTTCAAGGCAAGGCAAGTTTATTTGTATAGCACTATTCATACGCAGGACAACTTTATAAAGGCATCAAAATACATTATGGAAATCACAGTGTAAAAACATTAACATTGTAAGTGATGAAAGTGATATTTGCCAGTGAAGGTGCATTAAAAATACAAGAATTCAGATATTCAGGAACTTTGTTCCACAGGTGAGGAGCAGAATAACTGAATGCTGCTTCACTTTGTTTGGTTCTGCTTCTGGGAACACACAGTAAACCTGTCCCTGATGATCTTAAGGCTCTGGATGCTTCATAGGGAACTAATAGGTCTAGGTTGTATTTTGGGCCAAGACCATTTAGTACTTTGAAGACGAAGAGTAAGATTTTTGAATTCTATCCTTTCACTCATGGGAAGCCAATGTAGTGATCTGAGGACCAGTGAGTGTCCAGTTTCCTGGTATTAGTCTGTTCTCTGATTGATTTTTTTGTTAAGCTCTGTAAAGACACATTACAATAATCTAGTCTTCTGAAAATGAAAGCATAAACAAGTTTTTCTGTCTTGTTTGGACAGAAAACATTTGATCCTTGCAATGTTCTTCAGGTGGTAATAGGCAGACTTAGTAAAAGATTTGAAGTGGTTGTTAAAATTCAGGTCTATAATACACCACAATTTCTTTTCAATGACAGTCACTTCTGTCTTGTCTGCATTTAGCTGGAGGAAGTTCTGGCACATCTACTTATTGATTTGATGACTACACTTAGTCATGGGACTGTAGTCATTGGATGACACTTCATATATATGAAGTAATGAACATCAAATAAAGTATGTGAAAATTCCAGATTACAGCAAGAATAGAAATTTACATTCTGAGTTCTTATACCAGAAAAATAGGCTTGCATTAAACCTGAGGTAGTCAAGATATATTTGACGTCCTTGAACAATAAGTTCATAATTGCCTTAAAGCATAATGTAAATAAAGACTTCAACATGACAGGAGATTTTAACCAATAACAGAGTGGCACTCAGAAACAGGTGGTTCTTTCATTGGCACAAGTGGCATAGAGGAGTAAATAAACCAGAACATTTTATCATTTGAGTAGTTGAAATTTAAAGTAGTTGAATAAAAAGCCTTTTTTACAAAATTAAACTTATAGCACTTGATTGATTATCAAAATACTTAATGATCTACAAAGTAGTTATTAAATTTTGCAGACCTTTGCTGCATATGCCGCAAAGAACCCTAAAAAAGGGAGTCAGACATGTAATGAAATGCATATCAGTACTGCTTCAGATCATCTGTCACATTTAAACTGGATGCATCTTGAGTTGAGTAGTGACTCATTTTTCTAGAGATCCTGCCGAGACACTGCAGCTGTAACATAGATACTGTTATTTTGGGATGTTCTGACTTTGGTACATGTTAGTAAAGAGGAAACAGAAAACAAAAAGCGAGTTATCTGACTTTTGCACCTTAACCTGATTATGCTTGCTCAGTAATCTGCTTTGATGAGTGGCCATGTAAACATGTCCAATTTACACTAATGCTAAAGTAACCTGAAGCCTTCTATCCTTCCACACACACAGAGGTTTGCACAGTTATTGTTCTTAGGACACTCTATTGACTTCCATTCATTTGGACAGTCTAAACAAAGCATTAACCCTAACCCTAAACTCAACACAATTTAAATCTTATTGTTTTGGTCTCCATGACAACTACTGGTCCTGACAAGACTAGAAAAGGTAACAAAGAGGTAATAAATACAAGTACACTCACACATGCTGGACATAATGCATTCATAGCCCTTTAACGTAACTTTAACCACTGCTAAATCCTCAAATGCCTATTTAAGTTGTGTGGATTGTCCAAAATGTCCTCACTAGGTCAAAATGTCCTCACAAAGATATGTTTGCTTGACAGTTGGTCCACACAGCCGATTTAAAACACACACACACTCACATACTATACACTTTTAATCCAACCCAACCCCCACCCTCTCCTTTAGACATTTACCATCCAGTGGATGAAGGGACCCTAATATGCTAAAACCAGGGATGCATTGGCCACCTCTCTCTGTAATTAAATTCAGCCATAATGAATCATGGCCCTTAATCCTAAAACCAGCCATATTTCCACAGGGAGGAGAAATGACCTACATATACTGGTGAAGCTCACAGTATAGTATCTCTACTACAGCTTTGTGTCATGGCACCTGCTTGGGGGACGATGACAAAAACATACACATATCTCATCTGGAGCTTGAGCTCATGTAAATGACTTATGTGTCGTCCTTATTTCTATTTCAGAGCTGTTCATATTATAACACAGGGTGTGAAGAAATTCAGGTAACTCCTTCAAAAGCTTCTAACCAGCTGCTCACATGACAGTTTGTATTTCTTAATAATGTGGTCACATCTTGTCTATTTGTATGTTTGTTTTGTTTTTTCTGATAGCGGCTCATTTTTTTGTGTGTGTGTGTGTGACTTGAATAGCAATGTGAATCCGTGCATAGTAACACAGCACAATTAGGGTATTGTATGAGCCAGTCATTGCGCTAATGTTGGTGATTCACAGTGGTGCCTCTGTGCCTTTGGATCCTGGAGGTGTATTTCATCATTTGCAGGCCGTGTTGGTCACAGCCCAAGATACTGTCACCGTTGCATTGTGTAAAAAATACACTTGGCAGCAGGAGAACACAGAGATAATGCCTACTGTGTTTTTTTCTGTTTTGATTGGCCACAGACAGAGAAGAAATAGTGCACTGGGTTGCAATGCGGGCAAGGCTGTTAATTACGATTTCTATCTTTATTCCACGTGTTTGAGTTATTGTGTTGAATTCATTACAGACATTTTTTCTACTTAATTGAACATAGGCACTAATTGCATTAGAGAATGTAAATTTCGGCTTTCAATTCAAGCTTTTATTCCTGCCCAATAATTAGCCTCGTCTGTCAATCACGTGCCCCAGGAAACAGATTTTTCATCTAGGCAGGTTAAATAGTGTTTTCTTTCTTTTACTTTTTAAATAATAATAATAATACACTCTCTTGGCAACTGCATGCCTTTCAGTTGAGGAAGAATAGGACTCAATTTATGCCTGGCATTATCATATACAGTATGTATTTGTACCCAAGTACAAAAATGATGTTAATCAGTGGCTCTTTGCATTTACAACTGGTATGAGTAAGCATTTTTGCTCTTCATCCTGCACCATCATCATCGGAATCTTAATATGCAAGGTAGTTAGGTGGGATTGGTGAGCTGCCAACAAGCAGTCTTTGTCCCAGGAGAAGCAGTAAATCCCATTTTACTAGAGTAGGCTTGATAACTACCCTTATTTGTTGTTTCTTACTTGCAGGCTTAGGCAAACAGGGAGAGGCCAAGCATCATGGGCCTCTGGTAAATGAAGTTTTAATAAATATTCAGAATAAGACTTTATTTTCAATGAGCCAATTCTTTGGCACACCAAGTGTGCTAGGGTTCCTACAATATGATATTTGAGCAAAAATTCCTTGTATTGTAATTAGAAATGTGTTTTTTTTTAGTTTACCTTGCAGTCTCTGCAATTTAAGTGGGTCTCAAAGTGATGCCTTTGAATGCGAGTAAAATCTTATGCCATAATGTGTGTCTGAATCTTCTGGGTTTATAGACATGTCTTCATCACTTCCAATGACCTTTAATCATCTTATCAGTTCAGCTTGTTGGCAGGCTAACACTGCCTGCCAACTAGCAGTCAGAGTAGAAAAACCAAGCAAACAAAGAAAAAGAGCTTACAACTGTCTTACATTGTTGTACAAGACAGATATAAGTTAGAGGTTGGCAATGAAACCCAAGCTTGGAAGGAACATGAATATGTCAACTAATCCATCCAATATTTCCCGAGTCACTTCATCCAAAATTATGGATTTTGACCTCATGATGCAGCCAGAAGACAATGTCATTAGGGTGTATCCTTTGGGAAATATAAATATCTGTATAAAGTTTGTGCAAATCCGATTATTAGATATGCAGTGAAAAACATCATGTGCCGGTGGCACTGGTTAAGCCATTATTGGATTGCCAACATTGTAAGGATTCAGCCTTCAGGCACCGTGAATATCTTTTTTCAGTAGTTCTTGAATTATTTAACAGAAAAACATAACATTTAACATGATTGTGATGATGGAGGAAAACTCGAGCGATACCTGCAGTCACAAGGATGTATTCTTTGGAATTATGAAAATCTGTATAAAGTTTGATTCATTACATAGATAGTAAAATGGAAGCTGGTGTGCGTTTGGTTCCAGACGAACCATCATTGGCTTGTCAGAGTTGTGATGATTCAACCTCCTGCCCCATGTACTGTATATCTCTGCAGAATTGATGGCAGTGTCTATGCAGCAGTGCTTGAATCACCTTACTAAAAAAACCTAAATTCATGGCAATCCATTTAATAGTTGTTGAATTATTGCTACTCTGGATAAAAGTGGTGGATCAAATGACAGATCGACATCACCATCCCTGGAGCCATGGTGCCAGCACGGCTTAACGTATATAGTATGTCGATAAACTAAATGACTATGGATCACGAAAATCCAGCTAGGAAAGCAAGGTTGCAGGACTTTGTATTTTGTAAAAGGTATTTTCTTCGAAGCCTGTGTTTAATTGCCAAATACTTAAAATAAAAAATATTTAAAAAATTAGAATGATAGATTTGACCATTATTGCTGCTTGTACAGGCTTTCATAAAGCATAAATACTGCATCCAGAATTTCAATGCTTCAGTGAACAAAATGTACCCTGCTCATTAACAACACCACATGAATAATTTTGAAAATCTGATCTTGTTACTGTAGGATGAGACTTTGGAAGCCCAAGGCTGATTAATGAAAACTGAGCACAATAAATGTATTGAAAAGAGCAGGTAGCTCACTCAATTTCTCTTTAACTACTTATTCATTCACTTTCAGGGACAACAGAGCTTCATTGATCATAGCTGGTTCTAAAAAAAAAATGTTGCTCAAAATAATTTCTGTTTTGCTTTTTCATACTGGACTATTTTTTTTAATGTTAATTAGAAACCAAGGATATTGAGTTTGTCATTTGAATTTTCTCTCTTTTAATTTAAAATGTTAGCAACAGATAATGTATATTTATTAAAAACTGAGTGCCTTTTTACACAAATTGAATGTCCGAGAAGAGGAAAATGCTTAATGTTGATGCTGCAGAGGGTCATTTTCCATGTTCACTGAGAAACAATGGTGGCCTTTACATACCAGGAAAGATGAAAATACTCTTTCAAAACTCTGGCTACTCTTACACTCTCTCTGCTCTTTCCTCTGTCTTCTTCCTGGGCTTATTCATCAGCTTTATAGGAAGTTTACTCTTCAAAATGCACAATGCACATCTGTTTGGGCTGCTATAGAAACAGGGTGACCTCTGTAAAGCATACGGTACATACAGAGGATTTAGTCCAAGGCTACTAAAACCCAACAAAAATATTTTAATGACTGTACTCCTGTAGAAAAATACTTACTTACTTATACTTATTCAATCACTGCCGATGAACCCCTGTAAATGGTACATACTTGACCATTTACGTTTATTTTTATTTTTTTGGAAAATATCCACAGACAGTTTGGTTATGTGTCACTGTATGACGAGTGTCAAATGAAGGTGTTAGACAAATCATTTATGTCTGCATTTTGAGTAAATCAACCTCTATTTTGTCTCTGTTGTGGATTTTGCTTTGAAACTGCTGAAATTCCATCATTTCAGTGGCTCCAGGGGAGTTTATGGGATTTCTGTGAAGAGACTCTGTTCTTGGAACCCAGCCCATTCATTTTCTATGGAGGAAGTAAATTATTCTGAGGGGCTAAGGCTATGCAAAGACTATGGAGTGATTCAGCAATGGATTGGGCTATGATCTAAGGTTGTTATTGAATTTGGCTTCTGATATCCCCCAGAATGAAGAATGGAGTCAGGAGAGTGATTTGCTCTTTTTCTTGGTGGGGGGAGTAAATATATTCACCACTGCGGGGATTGTGTACACATTAAAAGTCTTTCTTCCCAAAGGCCCTCTCATGTTGTGGTTTAATACGGTATTTTAAGGTTTGAAGTAGTACTGCTTTTTTATAATACCTTTAGATCAGAGCTGTGTAGTTGAGTTTGTCATGTATAAAGAAGATAACATTATCTTTGTGTTTTCTTTTGTTTTGCTACTTATTATAGACACATCATTGCCACTTCAAGGCAATATAAAGGACTTGTGTGTTTGTTACAGTTTGTACAGCTTGTTTGTCCATGCTACACAGAGAATGGAATTTAAATAGAACACTGGGACAGGGTAAAGGTTATATCTTAAACAAGAATGTACATGGTGGTCAGAGTAAACATACAGAAACTCACAACATGTAAGTGCAGCCCTTGAACATTTCTTCAAATGTTTTATCTCTTCTGGATTTAGTACATTTAGTAGTTTCTTCCTGTACTTCCTTTTCTTTCTCTCAAAGAAAATTGAGCTGAAGAAATAATGAATGATGTACAAAATTAGACTGAAATGAGAAAAAAACGAGTGAGACTTTTCATGTGAGGCCTCCACTCCACTCTAGATCAGAGCTGAACAAGTTTAATATTTCAAAATGTTTTTCATTGACTTGCTTGGTCTTGCTCTTGCTCAGGGATCTTCTGCATTGTTCTCCCTGTTTTACCTTGGCATGCTCCATTGGCACAAAGTCTTACTGGATTTCCATTTGTTGCAATAAATTGTTAAATTACAGTAAGAGTGCTCTTGATTGTAGTAAACAATTTACTGAGCAGTGGTCTCAATCACTAGATTTAGTTCTTCTTGCTGAAAATAGACAATAATAAAATAAAAAAAAAGTACAAATATTTATGAGTGAACACCAGTGGGAATCCATTGTCCATTAGAATCCAGGTTGCAGGTCACATCAGAGAATGTGAGGTTGTAAAACATGGCCATTCCAAATCATGAATCCCTTGGCTTCAAAATGGGACTTCAGGTTCTTCTGGGTGGCATCATGACTCAAGCCTGGCACTTTTTTGCATGTTTTCTTGCCCACAAGCCTTCTACACACTCAGAATTGCTCAGCCGCTTCCTGTCAGAGGCTGAGTGGACAGATCTGGTCTGGTGCATGTACTACAGTTTGAGAACCATGGGTATAGAGCATTGTTTTATATGTATACTGTAAATGTGTTGTACAACTGAAAGCTTTATGTAACATAGTGATTTTAGGACATGGACAAGTAAATGAAAAGCACCTCTGAAATTAGCACATTGGGTTAAATGTTAATTAAATCACATCATTGGCACAAGCTTGAAAATGCCTATTTACAGTCTGACAGGATATTATTACTGACAGGATTTAGTGCAGTAATACATCCAGATACTGCAACAAGTATTACAATAGAGTTGATTTGAAGAATCTCAAGAGGATTTTCGTGTAGACTGAAATAAAATCAATCAATAGACTAGAATAAAATGCATCCACAAGACTTGCTCTTAATATAGAGCTGTGCTGAATTCACAGCATCTCCAACTCTACATTGGAAGTGTGTTATTTGTCTTTTTTGGGAAAGTTCATGAAAAGGAGGACAGCTGATAATAAATGGAAGAAGTCGTTAACTGTACTTGTACTGATCATTAATAATGGATGGTGGGTAATGGATGATGGACACAGAGGGAGAGTATTCTTCTGTTTGACATCTGCATTGGCTAGATTACATGCATACAACATGTCCCTGTGTGTAAATGAGGTGGACACTAATGCTGCAGTTTTGCTCTAATTCATCAGCATTTGTCAAACTCAACAAGAGGATTATTAAAATGATTATAGACACATTAAATATGATTCACCAGAGGAAAATCAGCTGTGTTTATATGCACAATATTCATTGCTCGGATGCTACGTCCTGACAATGGTTTTCTCTGTAGTTTTCCTGAGTTAATTATGTGTTGAAAAAGTGGTTGTGCTTACACTAACATGATTGAGCTGAGTCTAGAAACTGTCATTAAAGTGTGTTAAGCTCCATAAAACAATCAGGTTTCCGCTCTTTGACAAAAGAAATGGCACAAAGCAAGCAAATGAGCAGCTGTGCAAAGTAATTTAAGCACAAGTGTAATTTAAATTTTGCAGATACTGATAATATAAATAACATATTTTGAAATATCATTATCATTTAGGTCATCAAGATACCATTATCATTACATGAAAGAACAATTGAGCTGCAACAGTGAATGCTGATTATTTTAATATTTGTTTTTTTCATCACTTTCTGAAGGGTGATGATGATGTAAAATAGCTGTCCTGTTAGTGAGTTACTGCTTGAATCACCCTGTTTCAGATAAGTCAGATGAAGTGTAGGTACATGTTGCCAAGTCATGCAGTTCTGGTGTGATTTAGAGCCACAGAGAGTCATGACATCCCCGCTTTGCCCAAACTTGTGCTGACTCTTCATCTCCTGGCCTCGGGCTCTTTTTCAGCAGACAGTAGCACATACAGCAGAGATGTCATGCTCACCCTGCTGCTGTCTGCTGCACTTAAGGCCAAGGCACAGCGACAGGAACAACACATTGGTTTTTCCACGAGCAGCAGACAAAATCAAAGTTGACTCGTGCTTGACAGTGAGATTCCCAAGTGTCATGTGAGCAATAGATGGAGCATAGCAGCCCATAATATCCTATTTACACACAAAGGAAAGACGTGTATGGCATGAGCATGCGGGGTGTCTGCACTGCACTGCTAATAGATAGATAGATAGTAGAATAGAAATGCATGTTTTAATGTTTTATAAACATATAGGTAATGTAAATGTGTTAATCACTGTAAATGTAACTAAACTAAAATAAAAGACAAGTAGAAATAGTGGGAAAATTTCTTTCTTACACTCAGAGAATTGTTTGCATGGTTTACTTTGTAAGATAACCTTTTTACTCATTGGTGCATATTGATTTGCTGCCAACAGATAAAATCATTCTGTCTGGCCCTTGTCAGATACATAGATGGATAGAGGGATTCATGGATGTCATAATAATAGTAATGATACTGACTTATTAACATTATTGTTTCTATCCTTTTTTTGAGGTGGTTTAACTAACAGATGGCCAACTTCCTCAACTGTTAATTGATAACTGTTGCCACTCTTTAACCTTAAATCTCACCCTCTGCCTGTTTTTTTTTTATTTTTTTTTCTAAATTTGCTGCATTGCTGATTTTCACATATTTAATGGAACCTGTTTCTCAGGTGATGTGAGTGATATATTGTGTCATTAGCACACCAGTGTCTGGCTTATTGGCCCAGAAGAGGAAAAAAACTTCAAAAAGCCTCATCAGAAACCCTCTTCACGCTTTAGCTATGACTTTTACTAAAGGCCACTTTCAATAAATGTCAGGCTCCAAACATCGGTAAACAGTTTTAGCTCTGATCAAATTTCAGAGGGGTGGTGCACACGCCGAGGTTTCCGTATCTGTAGGATTACAAGGGTTCCACTTTGTAAATGGCACATTAAACAAATGGAACATTTTCCCACTGGTGACGGGGGTAGTTATTCCCACCACTGAGGATGGCTGCCCTTTCACTTCACAACCAACTCATCCAAACGTCCACCCTTCCCTGGTCTGATGCAGACACGTCTCAAACCTGTGAAGGAAAATTTATATCTGATGCATTCTTCATATAATTCCTTATGATTCACGCATAACACTCAGAGAAAAGGAATATGATTAATATGAATAGTTCCTTGACAATCACACAGAGGATACTTGTATATAATTTGTGTAATTTGATGTCTTTGTTATATTATTATTTAAGCCAGTAGAATGAAGTAATTAATTTGTCTATTATTATAATACAATAATATTGTGATTGGTAGAAAATAAAACATTGATTGCCATCAAGTCTGTGGAGATCAAACATGTTCAGTATTAAAATGCAAACAAGGAAACAAGACTATGAATATTAATAATAATAATTATATGTCAAAATTATGACTGAAATGCCATGCAAAGGAATTTCTAACATTCATATGAAACACATTAAACTTTTTCCATTTGTTTATGGCACTAAAAGTAAATTTAAAAAAAAATACATATATATTATAATTAAATTTTAAAAGCTGGAACAAGTGAAATATGTGGCATTGTTGCTTGATAAATAAAACTGTATCATATACTAAAACTGTTGGTGTCAGATTGTTTATCTGATGGATCAGCAAATATGTAATGAATTAACTGTTGCAGTCTAGTGCATGGATGTTTTCATGACTGTTAAGTGGACATTTAAGCGCAGTTGGGCAAACATCCAATTGATCTTTTTTTTTTTTTTTTTTTTTGGCCCTTTTTAGAGAGAGGACAGTTGAAAACTGACAGGGAATAATGAGAGAGATGCAACAAAGCATACAAGGCTGGAAACAGTGTGTTTATGGACAGTGTCCCAAAACCACACGTCATGTGGTCCAGGACGCCCTAAGCAACAATTCTGTTATAGGCTGATAAATAATAAGATAATATCAGTCATCTGTTCTAGAATTGGTGTGATTTATGGGTAGGATTTATAAGGTGGTCATCATTCTCCTGATCCACTTCTCCAATATTTGTATTGTTCATTGCCCTTGTCGGTCATCTTCATCCATGTATTGTCGGTAAGTAGCGCCTGAAAGGAGATTATTGATGTCACTGTCATGGGGCGGTCACCTCAGACTGCTCCCTGCAATGAATACTCTTCACCAAACAGGTTTTTAATCAGAATAATGCGTTCCAGACACCATCAAAGCTGTGGAGAGCTGGGGTGCATGCAGAAAACAACAGTAAACAAACATGGAGAATAATGCCTCCCATAAGTGTTCAAAAAATATCATTTATAACATGAAAATGGTGCTTGTCTAAATCATTGACAGAAAAGTTAATGGAAGATGTTTGTAATAATGGAAGTACTGACACTTATTTCTGGTTTATGTTAATGCGGAGGAAAACTTAAAATATGACTTTTCTCAGGCAAGTTTGGATGTCAGATTTTACTGTGCTCTTTCTAAAAGTGTGCATTAGATTTGAGGACGTTTATTTATGATAAATAAGTAAGATGATGATATCCTCAGGCTCAGCAAATGTACTTTATCTAAAGACCAATAAGAGTGAGTTGAATTTAATTTAAATGATCACTGAGAAACATCCTAAATTCCACCATGTTTCACTGCAGAGCAAACACTCAAAGCCAAAAGACTGGAATTTGAGTGTGCAGTAATAAATGTTAGGGCTGCAACTAACACTTATTTTCATAATCAATTAATCTGTTGATAATTTCTTGATTATTGAGTATTTATTTGGTCCATAAAATGTCACAAAATGACAAAAAAAGTTGATTGGTGTTTCCTGAACCTGGAAATGATGATGTTTTCAAATGTTTTGTCCACAAACCAAGATTTTTCAGTTCTAATGATTTCTCTGTCAAATTTAACAATAAATCCAGAAAATATTCACATTTAAGAAGCTGAATTATATTTAAAAAAAAACACCAAATAATCAATTATCAAAATATTTGATGATTAATTTAGTAATCGATTAATAGTCGATTAACTGAACAATTGTTTAAGCTGTAAAAAAATACTTGCTAAAATAATCCATGTACACTACATTATGTATAGTAATGCTCTTGCTACTGTGAATAATTATGCTCTTATAAACCTTGTAGGTCTTACAGCAAAATTATATATTATAAACTTCAATTCAGCTCACTTTAAATGTTTTTTTTTTCTGTACATATATTACATTCACACATAATATTTATAATTCACTTTATTTAAAATTCAATCTATTTGTCACATAATTTAAAGGGTCATATTTCTTCCTATTTTGTTACTCATATTGTGTTTTGATATTTTTTTCTACTTTATTTGTCTCTATTCTGAGTGCTACTTTGTGTAGCCTTAGAATTAGCTTTTTACTACTACTGTCACTAAATTCGTGATTTTTTTTCACCTACTGGTGGCACAAAAAAGGAAATGTTTGACTTTCTTGAAAGTCATATTGAGTTATTTTGGTCACCACAAATATCCTTTCACTGATAATATACTGAAAATATTTACATATGACCTTGTGTAGGTGTTATCTTAAAAAAGTAAGGAGAAATGAAATGCCAGAATATAGTTTCATGTCACTTATTGAGCAATTGATGAAATATTTCATTCTGGACCAAAGATATAGTGGACTGACCAACATTGCCATGCACAGACTTCTCTCCTGGACTGACTAAAAATGAACTGTAATGCCTGCACAAATGAGATCCATGAGTGATTATCAACCACTCACAGCACCGTCCCAAAATCCCTTCCTACACAGTTGCACACCACTTCACCATTTAATTAACACGGCTCTGAAGACTCTCGAGAGTGCCACGCGACCTCGCATGTGATCTGCACAACCCCAAACCACCTGCAGCCATTTAAATGCCCAGGAATTTCCCGCAATTATCTGTCAGGACAAGTGATGACTCTTTTTTAGATGGTGGGCAAAGACTATAATGGCACATCCAGATGCAGAAGAAAAGATATACAGTATAACTACAGCCATGCTGTTTTGTATTTTATCATTATATAAAAGAAAGATGAGCGCTTCAACTTCCAAAAAGCACTTCCAAGGTGTTTTAACA
Source organism: Brachirus orientalis (assembly GCA_016785285.1). Taxonomy (NCBI): domain Eukaryota; kingdom Metazoa; phylum Chordata; class Actinopteri; order Pleuronectiformes; family Soleidae; genus Brachirus; species Brachirus orientalis. Next base: position 9,316,658 of record JAFBJR010000258.1, on the reverse strand, counting down.
AACTGCCAGTGCCTTTTCTTTTTGACAGCCAGTGGAGAGAGATGGAAAGGAGCCACTTTGGAAGGAGCTTTCATTGTTTTTGGCAGTGAGGGGTGATTTCAAGAGTTGCCGAATATTTTAACTTCTCGTAGGAGGCCACACAAAGTGGACTGTGAACTTCTGTTTTTGTGAGCGGAGGAAGAAGTGCTATTGTTTTCACCTTGTTTGTCTTGACTTGCTTGTCACATAACAGGAACATCAGGGTAAAAAAAAAAAAAAAGTGTGGAGAAGTTTTTCAGATTGTTGGATTGTTACTGTGCCACTCTGCTCTGAAGATGCTTTGACTTCTGAACACCTTTTTTGAGTCACTATTTCAATCTTTTTCTTGTGATTGAGGGGAAAAAAAATGAGCCAAAGAGCCAGAACAAAATGAACTTTTTTCAGTCATATTTCTTATGAAAAAAAAAAAACATATTATTTTTACTTTTTGCTCCCATAAACATTCATTTATTTTGACCTGGAGGGAGGAATTTGATCTGGCTCCTACAATTTATTTAGCTGAAGATTTACCACCAAGCAAGTAGACAGTCACAGTCCATTTTTTGGGGAAAAAAAATAATAAATGAAAATAAAGTCAATATCTACAATATCTATAGAGAGGAAAAATGAGCTAGATTTATGTAAGGAAAACTTAAGTATCTGGTTATATATATATATATGATCAAATCGACACTATACACTGCACTATATTAATTATATTTTTCATGTTTGTTACTGGCCTTGTCTGCCAGACTCTATGCATACAATGAAAGGGACATTTTTGTGCTAGATGCAAATAAGAAAAGTTAGAAAATTCCTTGGTTCTATAATAATTTAACTCTCTAAGAGAAAGAGTGAGAGAGAGGGCAATACTGAACTTGAGATCCACGTTTTGGATGGCGCCACACAGAAGTTTGAAGACAATACCAGCTGTCAATCACACTGGTGTCCACTCATGCTTTATCATTTGTTGTCCTCTAAACTGGAGCATAATTTGAAATCATGTGCAACTGTAGACGACTCAAAACTCAAAACCAGAAAAATGTTTTCTGATCAAGTGAATAGTATAGGCTCATGGTAACCAGCAGAGTTGCACCTGGTGGCTCGGCAGTGTTTTTTTCTGCATTGTGTTCAGTCCACAGTATGTGCCTATGTCTGCTCGACATCTGAAACGGATTTCTCCAGACTCAAGTGATACTTTTTTGGCCTTTTCTTTTTTTTTAAAAAAAAAATATATATATCTGCTGAAGTTTACCTAATTGATAAACCTTAATCATTAATGAAAAGTCTCTGTTACTTATAAAAGCTCAGATGTGGTTTGGACTCACACTGCTCCAATATTTCCTGCATTTTGGGACACAAACACATTACAGTTCCTGAAACATAAATACACATCACTGCATACCCACAGTCATATTTTTTTTTATCATTTCAATATGACAAGCATGTATGACAAAAACATCAATGACTAATTCCCTGATTGTTTTGTACAATGCGTTTTCTCCACATGAAGTAAGAGCCATTATGTGTTTGTTGCTGTGATCCACCCAGCAGGTGCAGATTTGAGCTCCTACTGTTTGATGGAGACAAAGTGCAGAAATAAACATCATTGTAATATCTCTTTGCAATATATAATATCGACTTATTCATTTTCCTGTCCAATTTTGTTGTCTGCTAAATTATATTTTTTTATGACCTCATCTTGGCTAGAACACAGAATTCATCCTTACCCAGTTTTGCTAAATTAATAAAAATTGATTTTTAAATAATTATCTCAAAGTGACACTTTTCAGTTGCTGTCAGTGCCAAGGTAACAGCTGAATGTGTACACACTATTTCCGACACTTAACCTTCAACTGCTTTCACTTTTTACACTCAGACTGACAGTTCAGCTCTCCACAGGGCTACATCTCAAAACTAAAATTTCACATATGGTCACTTATTACATTTCATCAGATTTTTGGCTGCTTTCATCTGAAGCCTCAAATACTTTCACTGCTTAATCCTTAACTGCAACCACTTCAGCTACAGCTACAGCTACCATATATTTCACAAGGTAATACAAATATTAAATATTTTGTTACATTTACAATTCAGCATCATCATCATCATTTAATTTATATATAGTCTTTTTCTCATTTTTCATAACACTGTCATCTTTGTAACTACATTATTGTGAATAATGAATTAAAGTATAAACAGTTTTAGAATCATGCCACAAAGATTATACTACTGATTAATAATGTAGATTTGCTATTTTTATAATTTATTTTTGACATTTTTTCTCTTCTACTCAGTTTCTGATGAACAAATCCATCTGTGATATATTTCTTTAGGATTCACAATGTTTGCATGGGACTGGGGTGGCTCTCGCTCTCGCTCTCTCTGTCTGTTGCTCTCTCTCTCACGGTGCTGCATTGTTCAGCAAACACACACACACTCATTCAATTGTGTTTACACTTCACTAGAGTCGATGGTGACACCGTAGTTGTTGCCACAAGTGTTACAAGTCTTTCAGCGGTGGCAAATCAAGGAAGAATGCATTCATGATTTCAGTGGGAAATTTTGGGAGCATCATCTGACCTGGTTGTATTAGACATTAGATATTCACAGTTTCCGACTCAGAACAACTGGAGCAGAGGTTGCTCTGTTTGTCAATAGTTTCTACACTTGGAGGTTATACTTCTATAGTTGGGCTCCCTGCTGTCAAGATCCGTAGAGATAAAGGGTGTCTCATTTCACATGTCTCTATCCAGTATGTGCCTGTATTTTTGCCTTATATGTGAATAAACTGAAACTTGGGAGAAGCAGTCAAAACTGCTGCAAAGCAGAGGTTAACTAACCAGTTGGATAAGCTTATAAAAATATCTTGAAATTTAGACAGTATTTTGCAGAACAGCCAAAAAGTGGGATTATTCCTGTGAGATCACATGGAAGTCTGGGGATTAAAGCTGCAACAATTAATCCATTAGTTGAATATTAATTGATTACTACAATATTAACTATTTTGATAATCAATTAATAGTTTTGATTGTGTTTTTTTATCATTAAAACAAGTTCGATGGGTTCTCGGCTTCTTAATTGTGAATATTTTCTGTTTTGTGGTCAAAATAGGCCATCATTTTGAGGTGTGGGAAACACTGATCAACATTTTTCAACATTTTCTGACATTTTGTGGCCCAAACAAATAACTGACTGCCCGAGAAAACAATCACAGCAGGATGCACTATAGGAAAGAATACAAGCTGATAGAAGGAGTGTCATACTCTCTGAAATGTTCCATTTCAAACCCAGAGTTCCAGCTTTTATGTGGACATCAATTTTGTTGCAGACAATGATTCCGACTGGACATCGGTGGGATTCGCTGCGGCTCTGTCTCACACCTTACAGGATTTAAAGGATCTGCTGCTAATGTCTTGGTGCCAGACACAGCAGAATGTCCTCATAGGGTCTTATACTGAAGCCATAGCTCAATGCTGTTTTAAACCATAGACAGGTGGTCACAATAATCTGGCATTTGTCCTAATACCCAGCATGTGTGATAGGAATGGAGATGATGATAATTCTTCAGATCACACAGTTATTTTAAGTTATAGTGAAAGCTACAAAAAATGACAAAATGCAGAACACAGAGAGCATGCAACATGTGGGTGGACTTAGTTGGTGTACACATACATCTGCAGGAAAAGGGACACTCATTTGTGGATGCAAATGTGCGCATTTTGGACAGAGATGACAGATTGTTTTAAAGAGGAGTGAAGGCAGCCATCTGTGTCGTAGTTGAGAAACAGTCTGTGACTCCACCCAGGAGACTAAACAGCTCAAGTTATTTTGTCTCATGTGACCACAGGCCTGCCATGTGACCTCTGACTTTAATACTCAAAAGAGCATTGTTATCAACCCAGAGCCCAACTACATTCTCCATAAAATGTAGTTGACTCTTGTCCAGGGAGGGTCATTAGGACATAGTGGTGTTACATTTCACAGAAGTAACATTCCTGAGTTTCACATTTGGTTGATTTTCACATGACAACAGGCAGAGATTTTTCAAGCGCATCTCCACAGAACCTTGTTTTTCTTCTCCTCTGTTCAAGACACTTTTGAGAGGGGTGCTGAGGCTTTTTAGATTCAGCCACCATGAGGCATTTTCAAATCAGCTACAGCTTAGTACGCTTGACTAACTCTTCTGGCAACTTGTTTTTCGAAGTGCTACAAGCTTCACAGCTGAATAGTTCAGAACATCAAACCAAAGCATAGCATTTGCAGGCAGTACATGAACATTTCAATTGTTACAGCATGCCATTGCATTACAGCATATCATATAATTTGATGATTTCTTACAATACATTTCTTGCATAATGTACCTTCAAGTTCAATGGGAACTGGGATAAGTGTATGTGTACAGATCCCAGGCATCTGCACACCACTGTGTAATAGCTACCCGTTTCTCCATGGTGATTGCTAATTCCCCACCTCCCAGCTTGAAATGAAAGAAGAGAGGCTGAGCCACTGAGCCTCTCTCAAAGCACAGCACCATGGCTACCCACCAGAACATGGCCGAGTGAATAGATGAAAAGCTAAGCACACCGGCAGCTGATGTTGGTGACAGCTGCACCCAAGCCGCCATCTGCATTTTTGAGCTTATTTTCCTTTTGTCACAGAATGACCCTTCTCTGCACCTTCTGCTCTCCTTTTTTTTTGCACCCCATGTATGTTTTATTTAATGAGTCTGAACTCCTTTATGACTTCACATATGGCTCACATTAGTGTCCAATCATAACCTTCATTCACTGGCAGCTTTATGTTGTGTGTGTGTATGTGGGATATAGTGAAGTAACAAGAGAGTGTGTTTTTATTGTATATGAGAATTTGTATGAGAACATGAGATTTGTTGTGCAGCATCAGTGCTTCAACATGAAACAATATCCATTTTTTTTTTATTTCTGTTTTTGACACATTGTGAAGCATTGTTCACAGATTCCCTGTAGGTATTTACATCTATATCCATTTTGGATTCTGCAAAGCCCATTGAGTAGAAGAAATTGTGCTCTTCTTAATAGAAATGTATATACAAAACTAAAAATGTGTGTTTTAGGGATTTTAGCCTTGTTGTACATGTTTATATGTTTTATTTTAGGCCTCTGTGTATAAACCAATGGACTGTAAAGAGGAACAAAATATAATTACACAGTCTATAACATGACTTTTCATGTAGCACAGAATGGCCAAAATAAAAATTAAAATGGGAGAACAGTCCAAGCACACCTTGCAGCAGTTCCAGTGACAGGACACAAATTCATCAGAGGGTTGTTATGGCTTACTTTATGCTCTTTACATTCCCTCTCTTGCTACGAGTTATAAACAAGCCTGCACAAAGCTAACAGGCTGGTCCCTGGAGAGTCGTCTGCATACAGAATGATGATAAGTGTCAGTGCTGATTTCAGAAGGTTTCATGTTCAGGTCCCACCTCAGCTTTACAATCCCTGCAAGAGCCTTTGATCTTGAATGAGGTGCTGCTTGTTGTGTTACACTCCCCTCAGGGGAAGCAAAGCAAAGAATTAGAGAGTATTTCCATTTTTGAAACTATTTATTAAGATTTAGTAAAAGTAATAGCAGCTGAAACTTGAAATCACCAAAACGTGAGCAGTGACAGTTTTTGTGTAGCTTTGATTAATGGGAAGAAAAGTTTTTTTTTTTTTTACCTTTACCTTTTAATACCACCTTAGTTTTGCATTAGAAGTCAACTGATATGGGTTACTGACTTTATGATATGATACTGACTTTATTCAATTTTCTTGGCTGATATGCCATTTTCCCCCTCTATCTGATTGAGTATGACAGTTTAATATCAAATGGTACAGAATTGTACCATTTGATATTGTCACTAATTTAAAAAAAAAAAAACAAAAAACAAAAAACAAAATAAACAAAAAAAAACTGAATAGCAATTATGGCCTGTCTCTCCATGATTGAGTATGACAGTTTAATATCAAATGGTACAGAATTGTACCATTTGATATTGTCACTAATTTAAAAAAAAAACAAAAAACAAAAAACAAAATAAACAAAAAAAAAAAACTGAATAGCAATTATGGCCTGTCTCTCCACTCTGCATTTTATGTCTGTGCAACTATATTTTAGATAATCAAAATACTGGACTTTGTCAAAAATACATTTTTTCAGTGAAAAGATAAGATTTTAGTGCATGTAGCAGCATTTATCAGGCTTGTGACAACAAAAATGTGTAAATTTAAATATATAAGTTGTCAAAAATTAAAAATCATTCAGATATCTCTACTTTGCACATCTGATGTTGTCCTCAGTGCTGATGAGATCTAATATGTGAAGCCAGATTTTTGAGCTGTTTTGTTTCCTTTTACAGCCAGACAGAGAGGGGGAAGTTGAGCAAACCAAACAGTTCTCTGAAAGGGCCATAAAGTGTGCTTGGCCTTTGACCTGAATTGCATGGTTTGTGGCCTGTTAGCTTTGTCTTCCTTGTCTATGGCATTTACCAGAAACAAAGCGCCACGGATGGCTTCCTCGTGATTAAATGTTGACTTTCTCCGCAGCTGACAGTTTAGCTCAAGTTTGCTCCTGACAGGAGAAGATGCTGAATAAACATGGCATGCTCCATAAAGAGAGGTAGCATATGCATGCTAAGGCTTGAGGACACAACCATTGCAATCAAAGTGCCCTAACGTGGCATCCATCAGCCGACTGATGGATTCCATTAATAAACGACCTTTGTTGTTTTATCCCATTGTTCAGTATGTTTTCCTTCAGCACTACCAATATAATATTGACCTAATCATTCTCTGCCCCTGCCCTGCAGCACAGGCTTGGAACCTGAAATACCATTGTTATTTATCCATTAATGAGATGTTGGCATTTACTGATATATTGAAAGACTTATCCAACAATCCTGCCTGACTATTGTAATAAAAAAAGAAATCCTGCTCAGTGGTCAAAAAAATGGAGGCAGTGCTTAATGAAATGCACTGCACACACATTCACATACTCATTTTGATAATAAAAGAAAAAACCAAAGTAAAAAAATCAAGAAATAAATAATTCACTGGCTTTAATATTATTTCTGCACAATGTAAGCTGTACTAACACTGGGTCAGCCAAAGTAAACTGTGGATTTGGTGATTTGGGGACATTAGCTAATTATGAGTTCACAATTTAATTGTCAATGGGGCTTTACAACATGATACCCCACTTAAAAAAAGGTTCTTAAAAAATAAGCATTGGTTGAAGCAATGTATGAATTACATACACAGATCAGAGAATAGTTTTAGGTAGAAAAAAATCATGCAATGATAAACATTTTCTTACATTGAAATGGTTATGTCATTTACATTTGTATTACAATTTTTAATGATTGCAAGTTTGCTGACTGCATTGTTTTATGTTACAGTTTTAAAAGTGAATTATTATTCACCCATCTTGTAAGTGTCCTAAAGGCTGTGACAAACTCTCAGACTACAGTCAGAAAGGTACAGTGCAGATCTTAACCCGGACTGTTTTTATTAGTAATAGCTGCTGACTTCAGCTGTGGATCATGCAGAGTTAGGAAAGAACTCCACAAACCAAATTCCATGCTTTCCATGAGTAGAACTTGTCTGTAGACCTTTCCAAAGACAGAGGTTAGAAGGAGTTAGGAACCGACAGACTTCAGTGTCACTTGGTGTTCGGGAACAGTGCCTTAGGCAGGAAACACTGACCATTTCAGGCCAGTGTGATTTTTAGTCCTGGAAACTCCGGGAAACGATGATGCATGCAATTTGGTCCAGGGTTGCTGGAGGAATATTAGGTACTGGAATCAAATACGCCAATGCAAAAACTGTGGTTGGCTTTCCAGATGTGTTTCAGCAGCATTCTTAGTGAAACTATGCATTGTGACCACACTAAAATAAAATAAAATAAAATAAATAAATAAATAAATGACTTAAACAAGACATTTAAACTGTAAGTTTTTCAACTATTTTCTTTTTAACTTGCAATAATGTTCACGTTCTTCAACACTGATTGCAGTACAGCTGAATTTCGCATAGAATATCCATTTTGGTGACCTGCATCAACTATTTTATTATTTTTCCTGTAGGAAATCTCCATGTGCTGCTTTCAAAATTAAAATACCACTCATTATATGCTAATAATGTTTCCCAAAAGAACCAACATTTGTTCTCAGGTGCCAGTATTTAGGACTGTAGGTTTGAAAGAGGACAGGCTTCAAACAGGCTTCAACTACTGTATATTGAGATCATTCACAAATAATGAAAACAGCAATTCTTCATTTCTGGTGATGTAAACAAATAAAAACAGAGTTATAAATTATATTTGAATGCTGTATGCTTTGTACCTTTAGTCATTGGAATACACCTTCAACTGGGCTCTGCAATCATTGGTGGTGTGTGCTAATGTAGAAATGATTTTTCACAGTGCAAGAGGCTCGGTTGAGCTCAGCATGCGAGTAAAGTTGGGAAAGCAGCTACTTCAAAGAGCAAATTTGACAGAAGTGCATCTGGAAATTCATAGTCTAGTCTTTTCAAATATCACTGGGACACAATGGAAGTGTTGATAGAGCTTCACTTGAAGCTTTTTATATTGAATTCATTCAAATGAAAGTATCCATTAAAAGCTGGCTCTGCATGCTCTGCCTTTAATGGAGGCATTGTCATGTTCGAGGTGACGGGGTAAAGACAGATGTATGCACTCTGCTAAATGCTGACAGATAGAAATGGTCCATCTGCACGTCTTTAAATAGCTAACAACGACCTTCCCCTTAGATATATGACAGTTTCTGTAGTCCATCTAATGTCAAACACGTTATTGAGATTGATGGCCATCAGACAGCTTTGGCTTTAGAGAGGATCATTCAAGGTTGGATACTCATCATGGTAATTGTAAAGCACAGAGACGCTTTTTGACTCGTTCAAGGATTGTTTGTTACAGTTGTTCTTTGAACAGAGGGTTTTTACAAGCTGTCTTTAAACTTGTGACTTGTTTGATCTGAGATTAAAACCCAGTCCTAAACATGATGCTGTTGTAATGACATCAAAGATGATTTGCTGATAAAAAAACAAAAAAGGCTTTTTTTGTTTGACTTCTTTGTTGACCCATTTGTCATTCTGTGGGTCATTGTAACAACTTCTATTTATATTTTGGCGTATTCAATCTACCTTTAAAAACAAAGCTTGGATGTCATAGCAGTAGGTAACATTTTTTAAGTTGATTTTATTTGATGATATAAACTCATATGCCACATTTTCATAGTGATGTTTTATATATCAACAAAATGACTAATCTGACAGCTTTTCTCTTGGCACGTGATCTAAGTAGTAGATAAACTCCAAGCCACAATGTCCTTGTTGGCAGCAATTAAGGAAAACTGCTGAAAATGTTTGCGCTTTAATATACAGACATCATGTAATACAGTATGTCCCTGGGAAATTGCACAGAGAATAGTCACGTCTATCACGTCAAACCACCTGAGCTCCTTTTATTCCAGAGGGCAAAAAATGGATGAAATGATGTGCAGTATGGAACACTGCATCTCGCTGTCACTGCAAAGAGAATTCAGTCAGTGCTATTAAAGTGGTGGTTTTAATACTCGATGCTTCACTACCTAAAATGTAACCTGATATCAGTATCATCATATATATATATATATATATATATATATAAAATTTATTTTTTAATGTTTCCCAGTACAGCCATTTGATGTAAATATTGAATGGTTTGCTATTAACGTTTTGGCAAAAATGTACATAGGAGATGTTCACTGGCGACTTATTTTACCTTGACATTCCTAGTGACCAATATGTGGCCAGAAAATATGAAATGCACAGTTCAGTTTTGTGAAATATTTGTCATCGTTTTATTGATTCAAATACATTTTGTTATAGCTCTACCATTTAAAAAAAAAAAAAAAAAATCATATTGCCTGAGCTTCTATTAAAAAGAAAAATAAATAAGCATAACCCTTTACCACAAGTGGCAACAAATTACCGCAAGTGGTAACATTTCATCCATCATTCGCAGCCAAATGCTGTGAGTTCATGACAAAATTCATTCATGTACAAATGATGCATGCGCTGATCGTTGGCCGGTGCTGCTTTCATGCACACATGTAAATATTAAATATTTTATAGAGAATTTAAAATTTTAAGTAGCACTGAATATCATTTATTTAATCGACTCAGCTTTTTCTTTGAGGGTCTCAGAGGGACTTACAGTCAGTATAGAGTCTCCAAATATTTTGGACTGCAGGAGGAAGCCAGAGTACATGCGGAAAACACATACAGTGTTTTTTATGCTGTGAGGCATTGAACCACTATGTCAGCCAAAATTTTATGGAAGATAGTTTTACATTTTCAGGAGTGTAGATAGGGATGTGAAGGCAATTTTAGAGTGTTTCATTACTAACTCTGCTTAAAATGTCAACATTTAGAACCTCATGCGGTTTCATTTCACTGTGTGATTTGGTCGAAATCTGAGATGCCCATCTGAAGCATGAGAAACTGAGCATCCTTGCTGGAGGTTTGCACGAGAGCGTTTTCTCTAGTGTTGTATAATGACTGATGCAAAACTTGCTAGAATTCAGCCAACTTCACCAACTCACTGAGTTTTATTTGTTTAAGCATTATTTAATAATTCTTTTGTGCAAATTGACAGGCAGAAGTCATTCATTTACTGTCACCACTGTTACAGTTAAGTCAAGTATTGAATTCAGGTGTTTGAGTCAGTATGTATGGAACAATTGTATGGAACAATTAGAGCAAGTGCTCTATATGTATTTTATTATGACATTCCAGCCCCTGTTGGTGTAATGGTCAGGTGTCTGTATACTTTTGTCTATAGAGTGTATTTCTTAACACTGACATTGTCCTCTTTTCCTTACAGTTACACTCAGACCTGGACAAAGGCGACGGCAAAGTGAAATATGTGTTAACTGGCGAGGGCGCCACCTCCATTTTCACCATTGATGAAAACACGGGAGACATCCATGCCACGAAGCGTCTTGATCGGGAGGCACAGGCCTACTACACCCTCCAAGCTCAGGCTGTAGACCGACTCACGAATTTACCTGTAGAGCCAAGGTCTGAATTTGTGGTTAAGGTCCAGGACATCAATGACAATGAGCCTAAGTTTCTTGATGGACCGTACTTGGCAGGAGTACCCGAGATGTCACCCTTAGGTAAGCCTCCTCGTTTGTCTTGAATGTAATCTAATAACAGCTCCCTCATTTTTCTCCACCATGATCTCTGCACTTGCACTTTACAGTTCTTTCCTGCTTTCTCTCATAGTCATTTGGTGCATTCGATAATTTTCCATCTCACGGAATTCTCATCTTTAGGTCATAGGGGACTAAGGAATTTTACAATATTCATTTGAATGTGTGGTGTTCCTTTTGTAAAACTCTATACATGATAATCAGATTGGGTGCAATTTAAACTACATGAAGTTCCTCTTGTACAGTATATGAGGTCTCACCAGGTAAATCAACTCTTAGCCACTGTATTCAAATGTATTGCCTTTTTTGTGTCTCTCACATGCTGATAAATATAAAATCACAGAGGTTCCTTCCCTTGGATTATCTTGGACTATTTAGTGTTTAAACACATGGTGATGTTCAAAGATGTTTGTTTTTTTTATATCCTGCTTTAAATTGTGTAATGCCAAGGCATGAGATAGAAATGTCATATCACTAAATAATTGTGATGCATAATAATGTTATGAAAAGTGTTATATCATTACTTGTTAGAGAAAATTTTGGAGTAAAAAAAACAAGAATCTTCAATAAGCTAATTATAAATCATGGGGTCTTAGAATGACTCGAAATATCCAAGATCCTTGTGGCACTTCAAATAACACCAAGATTGTTTGCTGGCAAGCTAAACAGCATTTTCACAATACAATCATGTAACCTAGTGCAGTGGTTTTCAAACTTTTATACCAAGTACCAGCTGAGAAATAAAAAAAAAAAAAATTGAGCTCTCAAAGTAACACCATTATCACCCAAGTTAAAATACAGAGGTGTAAATAGACCAAGCAAAGGCAGCTACAGACTTTTCACAGGACACAGATTTATTACCAATAAGATCATTTGCTCTCTCATCATCCTCCTCTTCCTCACATGTACTTCAGAAACTGGTATAGTGAAATTAGATTAAGATGGAGCGAGAGATGAGGTGACTCTAAGGTATGTTAAACTCCAGTAACATACAGTACCCCACTATATACGGTAGAACAGCATTTCTGATTTTCCTCCAAGTACAGTTTGAGAACCAGTTAGTGCATCACGGTGTGCTGAGTTATTGTATCATCCCATCTGTAGTGATTGCATTAATTATTTATAACCTGAAATATTCTGTACATATTAAGTATTTCTAAGTACAACATATATTATACATATATTGAGACTAAATCCTTGCTTCCAGCTGCTTAAAGCTGTACGTACCTGCTTTTAGCTTGAAGTCATACATTGACAACATTCACCATCTTGGATAAGAATGTCAGCATAACATTTGCTCTAACAGTAAACACAATGTTGATTTGTTTGGAGTGGATGTGGTCAAAAACTATGAACTAAATTGAAGCTTCTGAAATATTTCAGTTTAAATTGGTGAAGCAAAAAGCAGCTAACGTTGGCATTTCTTGCTTCAGACGTTTGTTTTATCTGTCTGTTTTAAATGTACTCCTCCTGGAGGAAGCCATCATATCAGACTGTTTCTTAACTGCCTGCATGGTCAAGATTTGCTCCAAGGTTTTGAACATGTCATGATGAAGCTTAAAATGTGAGTAAATGCAAATGACTGACAACAACATCCCAAGGCCTTTCGACTCAGTAGGTGTATTAGTAACGCAGCTGCGGTGAAAATGAGTGACCTCCATATTGATAAGCCACAGTGTGTTTGCTCTACACAGACCCCAGCAAGGCACACAAACTGTTTCATCAGCCTGACTTTGAAATCACCGACCTAAAACTCTGCATCTTAGTCTACAAAAAAATGGGTAGCGCTGAGCATGAAACTCTTTCAATATGCTCTTTCATGGTGGTATTAGTCAGCCGGACTCTGTGTATTGTAATGTGAATTCTCATGCATTTTGATTTACATATTTATCACCTTACATATGCCAGCATGGTCCTCTAGGCTTCGAAATGTTGATGAATGATGCATGTTTTTAAAAGTGAGTCAAGAAAACTTGAGGTCTGATTCAGCCTCAAAGGCCAAAGGCATTCTTCCAGCTAATTGGTCTCAAGGTTCATGCAAGCCAGTGCTTACAGGTACCTATTTGAAAAATGTCTTCCACAGACAAATACATTTCTGACCATCCATTATCCTGCCGTTTCACAGTGGCAGTGCTGTAAGCGGAGCAGCACAGACATGTACTTAGCCTCCTCCAGCTCTCTTTGGGGTTCCGAATGTCGCTTCAAGGCATGCTGGGAACTGTGGCTTTAATCACAAGTGAGCTGTGACTAATGGGATGGAGAGAAATAAATAAGTAAAAAAGATCTTCAAGACACAGTAAAAAGGTGAAATGGCCTTCTCATTGAATTATTTTGGAAAAATACAAGCTTCAGATGACTTCAAATCAAGACATTGTGTGAAAGATGAATCACATTTATTTTCCCTCTAGGTGCTCAGCTTATTGATTATTTCTTAAGACTTCTTCAGGTCATGAACTTTCATAGGCAAAATGCATTGGCACCATGCATCCTCTGAGACAATAGGAAATATTCAATATAAATCTTTGACATAAGGATATAGAAACTCTCAGGCAGTGTGTATTGTGGGCTGTGTAAAGGTTTATTTTCAGAATTATGGCCTGTAAATTGATTCCTATTGAGATATTTACAGGATTTGAAAAGTATGCCAAAAAAGTACAACACGTGTATTATGTCTTTTGAATAAGATGCTTTTTTTGAGATAATTGAATAAATTCTGGGATTCAGTCTTATGGGTTAAACTGCAATGACAGCTCTTGGCCTAGAGAACATTAATAAGCTAAATCAAAAACCTATGATGCTGGTTTTAGTTCTTAGTTCTTCCTGGCATCACATTTTTATTATTATTAAAAAAGACCTTTACATATGTAGATATAATTGTAGTGTGTTTGAGATTTTAATGTTGGTGATTCAAAGGAGACATTTTTGAGCTAATTTGGTGTGTGGAATTTTAAACCTGCAATAGATGATGTGTTTGGACATTATGCAGCAGTGGGAAAAAAGAGCTGTGAACGTGCCACGGATGAGTTATCGCTTTTTTAAGCTGATATGACAGACTTTATACTTACACATCCAGCAGATATGGAGCAACCCTGGTCCTCATTTAGCCATGTGGACGTCAACTCTCTTAACTCAGTATCTCCAGAGGGAAAGAGGGTTCTCTTAGCTGTTAAATGCTGCTCCTGTTAAATGCTATGTTCACCAACCAGTTGTCTAAGTCAGTCTATTAGCTGAAAAGAGCTGCCTGCTGCAGTAGGACATGACACAGTGAGAGCACTGAGACTGAAGCAAAATGTAAAGTTTTTTTTTGGCCAGCGACCTAGATTTATCTACTTATATAAAAGTGCTTATTAAGCTAAAGGGAGCTGTACAGTCTGTTGTGGGTTAATTACTCTGCACGACCCCTTTCTCTTATAGAGTGTGTGATCGATTATTAATATTTAATTTTTCATGGTAGCTGCTTTAGGTTTTACGAATGTACCACTGAGTATGTAAGCACATTGCACCTCAGTATATCCATAAACAGAGAGTTAAACCTGGGTCCCAGCATCACTGCAATATGCTCTATAAAAAATGCATGGTGCTGTCCTTGAGCTGTGCCATATCATATTGTTATGTGGCAGAAAAAGCCTTAACATGATATAAATTAAATAGCTGTTTGATGACATATTGATGTCTTGAAGCTTAACAGTGTTCACAGCATGTTGTTTACACCACGACACTAATATGGCTGAAAGCCAAACCGGCACTTTGGTAACTATGGATTTCCAACAACAAATTGACAAAATAAAACTATAATTTAACTTTACTATCAAGGCAGCAGTAGATTATTTACTCTAGTGTCCCCACAAGCTAAATCGCATGTCTCTATGGATTATGGTGAGGAGGAGTGACTGGTTTCCAAACAAGTGACACAAACAGGTTGCAGTGGCATGTACCTGTATTTGGTAGATACCAAAGAACATATAAGTATTATGTTCTTTACTGTTTGTTATCTTTATGGGAACAGAGATTAGAGAAACACCTATGAATACATTCAAGGGAACCTTGTAACTCCCATTCCAGAGTTCCCACCCATTGGTTGACATCAAATTTAGGGACCTTTCAAAGACTTTCCATGACCACTTCCAACTTTGGGTTGGTCCCGTAAAGAACAAGGGAGAATTTTCCTACATTTTCTTTCTTGCGCAAAATCCAAGCATCTTCAGTGACCCAATGTTAATTTAGGGTGATTTAAAAAACAAAAAAAAAAAAAAAAGTTTTTCAAACAAATATGCACACCACCAACCAATTCTGGTACTGCCACCTTGTGGCTTACACAGCTACTACTAATTATGGAGTATTTTTGTTAATATCATCATGGATATTGTTGTCGCACATTTAATTGAAATACCAGATAAATAATGATTTTAGGTTATATCCACCACCTCCAACTGTGTATATGGAAATGAATGAAAAACAAAGGTGTTCATGGCCTTTACGAGACACTTCAAAGTCAAAATGCAATTTTCAGCAGGAATACAGTGAGAGTGGGACTTAGGGAAGCAGTATTTTGCTTACAACATAGGCATGGAGATCTCTGAGGGATTACACAGCCGACTGTCAGCGGGGGGTACAGAGCTCAGGCTTAAGGAACTAGAGGATTAGTGAACAAGGGCTCGGAGTATCGTGTCCAACCCGAGATAAGACAGCAACAGGGTACAGAGGAAGATACATTCACACCATGAGTGCTAAGATGCAGGGTCACCCTCACCACTTTATTTACTCCGTGAATACTATGAAGGTCTTCATCATGAGTTAAGGGAACAACAGAGGAATAATGTATTGCCCCTCTTTGTAAATATCTGCTCAAGGCAATTATCAGCGCAGTAAAGAACAGGGAAGGGCCAAGCACTTCTTATCCTCAATAATTCCTTTATAGATGTCTTTAAATCATTAATGGTCACAGCCCTGCTCTGCTGATGAATGGGTTCAATTTAGAGGAAATCATGAATTTAATTAATTAAAGTAATTAGAGGCAGAGCTCGTCCATACACATGCAGACCTTATGGCCTAAGGATCTCCGAAGGCTTTTGTCTTAATCATGGCTGGGATGTCAAATAAAAGACAAAGGAGCTTGAGGACAGTTGGAGGTGTGACAATCGTGAGCCTTGGCTCAGTCCCGCGGCACAGCAAAGGGCCAAAGGAGTAATCTGAGGGCTCATTACAAGCATAGAGAATGTAATGTCAACCCAAGGCCATGGATCTTGAATTTATTGCGCACCAGCTCCATAGCCAGCTGTCACAGTTCCTGTCTAATTCATGAAAGTGGTTATAAAAGATGGGATAGCTGTTTTAAAAAGAAAGGTGTTCAATTTCAGGAAAGTTGATTCAGTGTAGTGTCTGTTACAGTTATAACTCTATGCATTCTGGAAGTGTTACCTTCAGGGTGGTACATTTGGTTAAGTTTGTGTTAAAGCTTGGCTAAATTAAATAACAATAACTGCTGTGATATGATTTTCTTTATTAGCAATAAAACAATAGTTCAGTGTTCAAGTATATTGGTATAATTTATAAAATATACAAATTTAAAAACTTGGAGATAATGCCCAAATTGAAATCACACTTTGGAACACTGGTATTCACAAATTACAAAGGCCACTTTACACATCTTGACCAAAGGTTCATATTATATTCCATTACTTTTTTAATGGCACTTTATACCACAAGGATACAATTCCCATATTAAAATAGAGTAGTTAATAGTGTGTTTTACAGTTATTTAGTAGTGGTCGTGAACATTGTCCATACCAACTGATTTGAATACAGTATTTTTTAGGCCATATTGTTTAACCTTGCATATGTTGTGATTCAAGTGGATCACAATTAACACAGACAGGGTAAGCTTTTTCTTGTTATCTAAACAAGAACCTAACACACAGATGTTACCATTACACGTCAAGCATCTGTGTTATATTTTGCAGTGTGAGTTATACTATATATATACTTGCCAATTTATTAGGCACACCTGTGATTTGTTTGTTATTTTCTGTTAGACTTGTTTACATTCTCAAGACAAGAAGACTATTTAAGTGACTATTAGAGTGTACAGGTGAACATAATGAAGTTGATATTGGGATTTTATGTAAAACACTTAAAATAACAGCAAGTTGGCACCTTTAAATAAAAGTTCTGATTAAGTTTTGCACTACAGTTTCTAATGAATGTGAACCGAACTGAGTATCTGAAACAGTAGGGAGCAGGTGTGACTGTGCATGAATATAATCAAATTTCTCTATAATCAACGTTCCTGTCTTTGCATACTCTTTATGCATTTGAATGAATTTTAATAACTGGTCTTATTTTTTCTTTTTTCTTTCCCAAAACACACACGTGCAGAATCCACAGTCAGTGATTTGATATCAAGTTTGTTCACCTGCATTCATATGAACATTTATTTTTGTATGTACTTTGAGACAATGACTCTTTCATTTGAAAACTTGTGCTATTTGTAGCAAATATGGGCCATATTGTAAAGAACATATTTGCATTGGCAGAGTGCTTTCAGGAATGTTTTTTGTGCTTGACAGTCAGATCCAGCCTTATGCAAGTGCCTGCTAAATACATTTCCCCCTTTCAGATTAAGCACGCCACATTTATTTTCATTACTAGCAGATGACAGTTGCTCACCCAAGATACAGAACTGATTAGGAAACCCGTTTTGTACACAGCTGTAGGGAATATGTTAAAAAAAAAAGGGAAAAAAATAAATAAATAAAACAGCAACATAAAATGGTGAAGATCTGATCCATCAAGTCAATGAGGACGGACAAATATTGAAGGGACACAGACAGGGAAAATTGAAAAGCAGATGACAGCCTTGTGGAGCAGAAAGAATCTATTCAAATTTCAGATTGTTCATCAGGTTTTTCTGACATCCAGCTCATCCAGCTGGTATCACCTTTCAGACTGACATTATTGTCAGGACAGGATGTTTGCTGGACAAACAACCTGTGAGGGGAAAAAAAAGTTAGAAAAATGATGCTTTTCAAATGTCTTCTACATGCAATTCCTTACTGAAAGCCAACTTACAGCTTGTTCCTTATATATGAAGTGATTCTAAGTATCAAGATGTAATGGAGATTTAGCCATATAGCTTGAGCTCACACTCATAGGGTCATACTTTGACCTTCCTGTTTTAAACTACCTGTAATATGAGCTGTCATGACTAAGAGGTGATGATATAATCTTGGTGTCCTTCTACAACCAGCCTGGTGATAACTTCTCCAGCTCAACCAAGATTTTTTTCCCTCCATTATATTGTCCACATCCAGGGCCAAAGCCTGTTAATTCTGGTTTATGGCCAAATTGGAGGACTCTAATCTTCAATTTCCTTGATCACTTCATTTTGTAAAAGCCTGTAAAATACATCTCAAGTTGAAATGTGTTTTTTTTTTTTTTTCATTAAGATGTTTGCCTCAAAGTAAAATACAACCAATACACCCAACAACCAAGACAGCACACTCTGTCAGATGCAACAATACAAGCTCACACTTCCAGTTTAGCCTAAAGTATGTTTTCTTACCCATTAAAGTGAAATATTCACACATAGGCCACTTATGCATCTAATCATCTGGAAAAGAGCCACTTGAGCTAGATGGCATTTCTTCATTTTCAAGGTTATTTCAACAATGTCTTTTGTTGATGATTTCTTTGCTGTGAGGTATGAAACTACTAAGCATCGTCTTTAAAAACACCATTTAGTCTTTTTATTCTTTACCCTCTCAGTACATGACTTGCACTTGAGCATTTACACCATGCTTTCCAAACAGCATAAAGATTTTTAATTTATTTAATTTTGTTGTAATTACTTCCAAAATCTGCTGAAAATCCTCTCTGAACAAAAAATGGAAATAAAAGAAATTTTAGTATTTTTTAATACTTTTATCAATTATATTTGCAAAATAAACAATTTCGAACCTAATGCTGACCCCTGGGGTACTCCACAAGTGAGTTTGTTTAGTTGGTTGTGATCATTTAACAATTTATTACATGGTTTATCCTCTTATTTGATGAATATTGATATTTGTGTTTTTGACCAACAAAAAACAACCACCAATAACTGTGAAATGAGCCCAGTTACAATAACAGGGCTCATTGTTTTTTTTTTTTGTTTTTTTACCTTAATGAAAGGCCTGCTGAAATTGATTGGCACTGATTGTTGCTGATTATGTTTTTCTCTGTGAAATCTTCAAAGGCTTTCCCATGTTACCTTTCAGAGCCACGGCTGTCAGCTGAAGTCACATCAATCAGTATTAAAAAGAAATGTATCAGGAGTCGTATCTGATGTGTTCACCCCTTTTTTAAGTCCCTAGGTAGCAAAGGAGAGGACATTCCTTGACTACACATTGAAACAAAAGAAGTCAGTTGTCAGTGGAGTTCCTTCTGTAGTTTACAAGCAAATTTCCCTCCTGTAGCTGCAGGGATTTCTGTTGACCATGAAATCAGAATTTATAACATAGATTTTAAAGTTCTTTCTGCCCCACATGTCAATTCCCCTTTAAAGTAAGGTAATAGAATAACTACACTTGGAGATCTGAACCTTGCGATTATTTTGGTCATAGATGAATTGGTCAATCATTTTTTGATTCATAGATTTTTTTTTGGTTCATAAAATATAAAAAAAAAAATGCAAGAAACTGGTTTTAATTGATGATGCTTATACCTCAATATGATGAAACCCTGGAATGTCTTTTAGCCATGACCGAAAACAGTTAAATATAAAGAAACGGGAAAAATTCACATTCGATAAGATGAAATTAGAAAAATAAATTATCAACGTGGATACTGATTAATTAACTTGTACTATTAGAACTATTAATCAATTATTTAGTACAATATTGCAGCCCTAATATATGATATCTGAACTTGCACCTTATATAACACTCAAACATGGATTGTGACTTTGGGTCTTTGTTCTTTGTTGCACCTAAAAAGCATTGGTTTTGTCAGAGTGCTGCACAATTAATCACTAAATAGTAGAAAAGGCAATATCCAAATTGAAAACACAGCAATTATTTCATTAAAATCAAATCTCTGTCAAGTATTTTGGTGAATTTCTGCTGTACTGCAGGTTTTCATTGGCAATTTGTTTTTAATAAATGTGATGGATGGAAGTGGATGTGGAGTTGTGGACTTGATTCTTTTTTTTGACATTGAAAATTGACAAATAAGGTGCAAAATGATCATTCATGCATCACACTATGATTTTATTTCATTTATGTATTCATTTTGATGAGGGGTGGCATATCGTGTAGCTTTAGAAGGCACAGCATACTGTTTCTTTGCTTATATGGTGTTTAATTCACACTGCCACCTACACAATGACTATAAACATTCTAACATTATGACTTTAAAAGCTTACTCACATATTTAAATTGTTCAATTAAAGCAAGTGAGCCACATTATTGATAAAGCCTTAAATGAAAACCTTGTTATAGCATCAACATTACTCTAAAACCACAGAATGAGCAAAAGTCATATTTGAGCAAAAATATAATATTTGAACCTGCAACTTTATCAAGGTTAAATAAAACATTTTACTGTACACCATTAAAAAAAAACAAAACACAAACCCAGAATCATGAATAATGCACTTTTGCAATGCAATGATAAATTAAAATTGTTTATCTGGTATAGTACAAAGTGTGTCCTAAATATAAAATGGACCAGCGGTGAGTGAAATAATTTATTACCCACTTTGTCCCACAGATCAATACAGATTTTAAGAGTGTACATTGTTCCTGCTTAATATACATATTTTCTTTGAATATAATTATATGTACACTCATCTGCGTTGTTTATTGGATTTTCATATAACCAGTATGAATCATTCAAAGACATGATTCATTTATGTGAACAGCACAAAATATTTAATACATGTAGCACATGTATTAATGTATTTCACACAGGGACTAATTAACAAAGACAATTGCAAAGAACGAACATGTGCAAATAATAGTCATCAGTATGGTATAGGTTAAAATCCTTTCTGAAATACCCATGGTAAAAATTGTACATGTGCACACAGTAAATCAGAAATAAATCTCCATGTGTATTTTATGTCATTATATCGTAAATTGTTTGTACCTGTATCTGAAGATATATTTCATATATGGAAATGCAACATATTATCATATATTACATTTGTGTATGGGATTGCTAAATGAAATTAAAAAAAAAAAAAACAGTTATTATGTAGTTACTGATTAATTAACTTGTTCTATTAGTACTAATAATCATTTATGACAATTTCAAATAACGGAATCGGAGCAAAAACAATTATGTTGTTGGTGGTATGTGGTGTGGAAAAAGAGTGTGATACATAAGTAACAAGTGAAACCAATCATGTGTATTGATATAAGAGCCAAATTTGGCTTTGTTGCTGTCATTTTATCTCAGTGTCTGTTTTAAATGCTATTTACACTGCTAAGCAGTAAAATGATGTAAAACAAATCACAATGAATGTATAGGTGAAGCTAAACACACTCTGTAAGTCACATACCTTTTTATTTAAGCTTTATTTATAAATCAGGTTTTTATAGATGCCTGGCAACCATTACAGTTACTTTATTTTTAATTAAGGATTATTTCAAATTTTTTGTTGTGATTTAAAATGTTTAGTTTTGTCTAAATTTCATAGATTCGGAGAACAAAACGCCTGAGGTTAATAAAAGAAAATGGAATAAAGGAAAGAAAAGTCTTTTCATCTCATAATCATAAAATGACATATACACAGTTTTATTGAGCTCTGGTATTACAACACAAAGGTACAGTGTCTTTTTTACATATTGCTGGAGGACAAATTCAAAGTCCTAAACTCTTAAACCAGATGTACAGTAATTGCAGTGTTAATTATAGTGAGTCATAATAATTAAGCTTTTTTTTAGTTTGGGGTTGATGTGACTTTTTAACATGCATTGGCAGGTCATGGGAAACTTTTGGCTGGTTATCAACAGATTGAAGTTATTAGAAAAGGATAACCGATCTGTTGTAGGAAAACGGGATGAGTGGCAGTGAAATGATCTCCAAAGGTTCGTTGTTGCTCTTGAGTCTGATGATTCAGGATGGCTAATGATTCAAATTTTTTTCTGCCACAGAACTTGCATTTTCATTGCCTTCCCCCCCTTTTTTTATACTTTCAAGTTTAATTTGTCACACGCTCATTTGATATGATGACTATTTCTACATTTAGCCCTGTTTGACGTGGCTCCTAGATGTTGTCTTGGAAACTAATCATGGGCTGTCTGCCCACAGGAACCATGGTAGTGCAAGTGGCAGCCACAGATGCCGATGACCCGACATATGGGAACAGTGCCAGGGTTGTCTACAGCATTGTCCATGGACAGCCCTACTTCTCAGTGGAGCCCAAAACAGGTGGGTAAGACACTTCCTTAGGAAGAGAAAGGAAAGTGGTGAACCTAGGGCTTATTTAATGTACTGATATATAACACTTAAAATGTCCTAAACACACTGTCTCATATAAGTTTTTACATATTGTGATGCAAAACTGCAGCAGTAGATGGATTTTGACCAAAACTGGAACAGTTATTTCACACAAGATATTTCTTTTAGCTGGTACTCGTCTCTCAGATTTGAAATGGGCAGTGCTGACAGGGAAAAGGTGATGCTTCATACCTCAAATCAGAATTTAACAACACTTGAATCAGTGTTGATGACAATTGTTGAACAGTTTGTTTGTGCTGCCAGACCAATGCCAGTTTTGAAATTGTACGAGTCATCAGTGGTAACAGCTACAGCAGGAGGCATTGTGATTTTGGGTTTTCTGTTTCAGTACAATTCTTTTGGAATTAGACATAAACATTTGACATGATCTTGAGGATAAACTGATCAGATTTTGGTGTTCAAAGGTTGAGGCTGCATGTTTTTGTGCTCTTGAACATTAACCCCCCCCCAAGCCTATTGTTGTATGAGGCTATAAAGAAATTAGCAAACTATTTACTGATGAAAATATTGATAAGGAAGTGCACCATGCATTTGGCAGTCCCATACACACGTAATATATGATATTATGTTGAATTTCTATATGTGAAATATATCTACATATAAGGTAAAAACAGTTTATGATACAATGACATAAAACACACATGAACATTTATTTCTGTATGCACATATACAAATTTTACCATAGGTGTTTCAGATAGGATTTTAACCTTGTTAATGTAAATGAACCAGTTACAAGGTAGCAATTCCATGGTAGGTAAAGACGACTCGCTAAAGATGAATCAGAATGGGGGCGGAAGGTTATTTAAGTGAGGTGTAGTGGTTAGCACTCTTGCTTTTGTAGCAAGAAGACATGGGTTCACCACAAGGGCCTGTCTGTATGGAGTATGCATGTTTCGCCCTATGTCAGCTGAGGTTGGCTCCAGCACTCCCTGCAACTCTCATGTGGAGGATAAAACAGTAGAAGATGAGCGAGTGAGGTTGAGTAAGTGATTGTGGGATGATTATTCTTGGATTTAAAGAGAATGATTCACAAAACAGAAAAGATCCAGTGAGTGACAGTTCTTTGGGTGAAAATGCCTTGTTGATGTCAGGGTAGAATGCTATACGATGGTTCAATATTCATGAAAGGCAATAGTTATAACCAGTTGTTACAACCAAGGAAAACAGAAGAACATTTCTGAACACACATAATGTCAAACCTTAAAGCAGATGGGCTACAGCAGTAGAAGATGACAATGGGTGCCACTTCTGTCACTTTATTACATCTCCTCCTTCCCTAATAAAGTGGCTGGTGAGTGATTATGTCATATATTACATTTCTGTATGGGATGCACCTGTCAAAGCAGCAGAACTATGAAAGCCTAGCTCTTAAATTACCCACAATGTGACTGCTGGTAGTTTAATCCAGGTGTGTCATGATAGTAATGGGTATTGCAGCTTCAATTTGCTGGCCTTACGCAGTGAGTTCTTTCAGCCCAAAATGCAATACCTTGAGGCACTGTGTAAATTTTTGTGTAAAAATCATTCGTGTAGGGCTGTTGGAGCAATATTCCACTTTTTTTTTCTGTCCCCCAGTGATGAAACAGGTGTATGATTAACTTGAAACACAAAATCATCACACCGACACAAATGTAAAAGTGTATATAATAATAAAAAAAAAAAAACAAGTGCAATGGTCAAAGAGGCACTGAAGATGCATAGATGCGTTAGACCATGCATTTGTTGTGGGTGTCACTAGCCTTTGACCTGTGCATTGAATTTAGTCATGTTTTTCTACCAGAGTGATGTGAACTAGTCAAGATGAAAAGGCAGCAAAACATACTTTCATTCAACATTGACTTTTCTGCTGGTTTCTTTATTCGCAGTGCATTTGCTAAGAAGCATTATTATGGACTATTAAACCTTGGAGAACTTAGCTATGTTTTTAAAACTGAGCCGATGAGGTGAGTGTGACCTCCACCTGCTCTGTAACTTTTCCCTTGGAAAAATGTTTAGAATGAGGTTTTATTTAAAATGAAATAACAGAAAACAGAGCAAGTAGATGCATTCCTTTAGGAGTCCTTCATTTTTCAGAGCACTGACACTTCAACTTTGCAGTAAACAAATCAACTGAATGCAGCTGAAAACCAAACTGTGACTCGGTGTTGTAGAAATAACAGCAGTGAAGTTATAAAACAATATAAAAAAGCGTGAGTAAAAGAGCTAAAATAAGCTGCTGGATAGGATTTGAGTTTGTCTGTTGACCTGTGGGTTGTTGTATCTTGATAAGTACAGCAGCAGTCCTCACTTCATCCTTATTACCGGCTCATTAGCCACAGCCCCGCTGAGGCTCGGCTACTTCATGCAAAGCACTCTCGCCAAAAAAGTGAAAAATATGGGCCATCCTAGAAAATTAGGCTTCATCCTCTGCTTAGAGAGTAATGCATACACACATGCTGGGATTTTATGAATGTAGTTCTGGTTCATGAACCAGTGAAAGCCACTGCAATGTAGGGATTTACTGTGTGTCGTCTGTTGTCACACAGACAATGTTGCCCGTTGTCGGTCAGTTGTCAGTCAGACAGAAAAGGAAAAGGAACACACAGAGACAAAAACTTGCATCCAAGAAAACTTGGAATGTAAATCACAAGAAGGAAAATTACTTCATGCTATTTCAGCGTTATGGGTGTGGTGTGTGTCTAAGGAGGAATAGATGTTGTGAACACCAGAATCTGAGCACATTTAGCTGTGAAGCCTTCACAGTTTCGCAGAGATTATATGTTGTTTTTCCCTTTCAAGAGACCTTCGACTAATGAAGCCTCCTGCTGCAGCTTTCATTTGGGAACATTTCCATGTTTCCATGTTTTGGGGCGAACATTAACATTGTTTATTCGCTGTAAATGACAGGTCCACTGGGACTTCTCTGAGCCCATGAATTTTTAAATTTAGGTGAAGGATTCATCAGAAGCTAAAACTTCATTTGGCCAATTAATATGTTTGAATGCTTTGTTCACCTTCCCTCAGATAAATATGAGGTACAATTGTACTTCCCTGGTTTTCCTCTGTTACTTTTCTGTGATGAATTCAATTGATCAAGCACCTTTTGTTCATTGCTTTGTGTTAGACAGAATATACTGTTCTGTGTCTTGTTTAATTTTATACAGTAGTAAGTACATATAATTAAATATCCTTTAAATTATAGTAAACCCCTTGTGTTTATATCCAGTGCTATGTGGCCAGTAATGTACAGTTTGTAACAGCATTACTGAAGTGCCCCATCTCCCTGACATTGCATATTCATTTCCATTGCTCAAATAAATGTATGACAGCACTTTCTACAAGGGCATGGATTCACCAGTCAGTCATGACATGCAAGTTTGTATATTGTATAAGCAGTGTGGGGGAGTTGAGTTGATGGTTTGTTACAAAATTAAATCAGGCTGTCATCAGCATAGCAGGGGTAATCCAGACTGTGGTTCAGAAAAGTTGAATAACCATTAATATGTAGAACTCTGTAGAATATGATTGAACAGTTTGTAATTTTTTGCAAGGACAATATAAGCAGGGCTATTTTAAAGAGTGCATTTTAGTTCGATGTGATCACAGAATTGCCTGTTTTGTGGTGCATCTCAGGCAAGACTCAGCTGTAAACAGTGTAATGAAAGATTATCTATTCATTTGTTTATTCATTAAGCCTGTAATCCCCAAAAACACACTGGATAATGGCTGTGTTGCGCCTCCGATCCGGCGTCAGAGCTGATACACATCCATTCGAGTCAAACGTGCCAATGCACACTGGTTGCAAACGTCTGCAGAATGGCTGCATATGGATACGCAGCATTTCTATTTCTAGCAGATGCTGCAGCAGAGCAGCATAAATTCAGCAGAATTCTGCATGAGCAGGAGAGGAAGTAGGATAATAAAAGACCCGGTTTACTTTTCAGTATAAAACATCCTGTGTTGACACCACATTGTATTTCACTTAA
Source organism: Brachirus orientalis (assembly GCA_016785285.1). Taxonomy (NCBI): domain Eukaryota; kingdom Metazoa; phylum Chordata; class Actinopteri; order Pleuronectiformes; family Soleidae; genus Brachirus; species Brachirus orientalis. The sequence goes on along the minus strand of JAFBJR010000258.1, from coordinate 9,289,934 downwards.
CTACATCATAGTGTGCTCCTATTTCTTGGGTCAGTAGAACTACTGCTCCGTTTGTTGTGTTTACAACATATACAGTATAAGTACCGTGAGAAAACCTAGTCTTGCGACTCCAGCTGTAAACTGGGGTTAACATATTTGTGGTGACTAAACTAAAAATCAAGCACTTTCAGTTAACTTTTATTGTTTATTACAGAATCAATGAGTCACTGCCACCGGTGTTTTTTCTTAAGTTGACTGTGTAATGAGGATGTCTCTTGCCTGCAATTAGTGCATTTCAAAATGTCTTTTGGCATCAGTAAATTAACATATATATGTCAAACACTGAAGACAAATGTCTTTTCTACTCAGAAAGAGACCTCTCACACATATTCATAGAGAGCATGTGGGGGCAGGTCTGATACAGAAAGATGGGTATGTTTCTCTGTTATGATGCTCACATTGTTGAGCCAATCAAGTCACAGAAACAAACTATTTTATTCTATTTGAAATTAATATAATGGAATGGCCTGTTGGACTTAAATAAGTACTCAGCTGCTTTGTGGCAGCTGGCACTTGTGTTTCCAATGCTGGTTAAGAAACTTCCTGACAACCAAGAATTAAAAGAACATTGTAATTAAAGTTGAATGAATATGATATATTCTGCCTCTCCCTTTTAAAACTTCACTTATTAAAACAAGCTGACATTTAAAATCACTTTTTAAACAGATGCAGTTTTCACATGACACATAGAAACTTTCAGTAGAACACACATAGTGGACAGGGTCAGCAATGTAATTAGCAAATCGTAAACGCTGCAATTTTGTTGCTCTTTTTTTAAATGAAACACATTAATGTTTGAAATGATAAAATATGAGATATCCTCCATGCATTGGAGCATTGCATTGTACTGTAGGTAATATTTTGATAGCATCTGAAACTTGACTTTAAAAACTTAAGTGCAGCTTGAAGGTGAATGATTCCTTTTAAAATCTTCCTGTTCCTGCAGTGGAAATGTATCTAAAACAATGCCGATGTTGAATCTGGATTCTCAGCAGTGTAGTTTTAATTGTTGGTTTGATTCCACCTGCCCACATTTCCTTGACCAAGATGCTGGACCCTTAATTGCTCCCAATGTGAATATGAAGGGAAAGGAAAAGCTTCAAAAGGCATCTGCCCAGGGTTTTTCAGGTTTAAGGGTCCAAAGTTGCTTAGTATAGCTTTAATCATAAACCCGTAAGCACAAAGACAAATCCCACAGTGGTGCTTTTTTCCGTGCGACAATGGTTGGTTTATTAACCTGTCACAAAAAAGCACACACACACACACACACACACACACACGCCTAAATGTGCACCCAGATGCAGCCCCTGGGCCTCTGCCAGAGCATCAGCTGTGTGCTGCCCATCTCCACCTGACCACGACTGAAATGATTATGCCTTGCTCTTTTTCCATTCAGCAAGAAGGCGACTGAATCTTATGGCTGGGAGACACACTATCAGTGTGTGAATTGAGTAGCATGGATTTTCGTCACCACATAGGAATTGGCTCAGTAAAGCGTGAAGACGTGCTCTCTTGTTTGACAGAACTAAAGTTATTATGAAGGGTGCTTATAGAACATTAACTCGAGTGTTTGTGTGGAAATCCTGTAGGCTTTTACAGCAGCATCACTGCTGTCTCCTGAGGTTTATAGTTGTTTCTTTTTTAAAAAAGATTTTTCTTCAACTTATATTGTGCCCTAAAAAAGGTGTGAGACACAATTGTAATAGAGAGAAATATTAAAAAGTGTTTGGTCAGTTACATTCGTCTTCATCTTCATTTAGTTGCCTTTCAGGAGAATTACCTCAGGGAAATAAAAATTTATGCTTCTGAAAATGCTCTGCTGGTTTCCTGTAAAAACCAAGATCCCGTTGTATCATTAACCTTTAATACTGCTGCTGCACCTTTTATAAATTTGCCGCTGATGTATTTCATTCTGAAATATTTATTTAAAGTTTGGTGATCCTTGGTTAGATAACGCATATTAATTTCTGCCACTTTTTTTATTTTTTTAAAGTAGATCATTTCAGTAATGGGGTGACATACAATTTCATTATGACAAAGGACTCATGCTTATAAAATTCTTATTTAAGATTTTTGTTTAACTATTTCATACATATGTCAACCAAAATGTACTTAGCTTTTAATTTCAGGGTATGTCAGAGCAATTTTAAGAGTTTTAAGGTCCAGTGTGTAACATTTGGGAGGGTTTATTAGCAGAACTTGAATATACTACCTGTATGTTTACATAGTATAAAATCACTTAAATATATTTTGGTTTTTACCACTTTAGAATAAGCTTTTTATATAATGTATTTTAGGCCGAGGTCGTGCCTTGGAAAAAGAATGTGATCTTGTGTCACTATGGTTTTCCAGCCACAGTGTGTGTTTCACATTTTCAAGTGGATGCCTACTCTGCAAACCAAAACGACATGATTTACATGGCGATAAACCCAAAGTTTTACAAAATAACGCCCTTTCCGGTATACAAAGGTCATGATTTTCCTTGGGAAAGAGAGAAATGAGTAAAGGAGTCCTCTGTTTGTTGCAGTGTGCAGTCTCGCTATTAGGCGTCACTCATTCTCACACACTGGACATTTAAAGCATTCTTTTTACTATATCAATCATCAATCAATATAAGTGAATTTCATTCGGGGTTGGTTAAATATGGGTTAAAGATGAAGTGACATGACATGAGTGAGAAAGACATACATCTCTCTCATGTCTTGCTTTTGTCAGACACATTCAACTCAATGACCAGAGTGCATACTTTCACAGCCTGAGCTGATGACACATTCTTCATTAGACTAAGTGGATTCTTTAAATCGCAAGGTTTATATTTCAAAAGCTTTAATAGGTTATAATTGCTCAGTATAAGCGCCCTGTCTTCATTTGCAGTCGATTGTGATTATAACCTGAGTTAATCACTTCTACCTTCTACCTACTTTACACTGTAGTTAGTGAAGTAAGAAGAATGAGACATGACGCAGAGATGTCATAATGTAACTCCAGACTGCCTACATTCAGTTGGTGAGTGTGTAAAAGTGTGTGTTAGAGCCAAAAGGTAATAGTAACTTACACGTGCATGTTGATGTTTGTTTGCATCATGACACCTTTTTCCACTTTGCAAATTTTTCTCGCAAAATAATTTAGCAAGGGATGTATGTGTTGTCAGTTACGTGCAGTGACCATAACTATTTGACTTGCCTTCTGAGAGATGGATGGGTTTCCATCTGAAGTATACATGGATGTCTTTTTTTACAATACTTTATTTGTCAAATTATTATAATTATAGTCCTTTCATAGCTTTTTGTTCATATATTTTGGTGTTTTTTAGTTCCAAAAAACATTTTAATGTTTTATTGCCTCTTCTGAGGTTCTAGCAAAAAAGAGTTGTCAGCCAATCAGGCGAGAGGTACTAAGTATGTGTCGTTGTTGTTGTTGTTGTTGTTGCTTCTTGGCATTTTCAGTAAAGAATTATGAGATAATGAATGAGATAATAATGATTTTTTTTTTTATAATAACTAATTGAACTTATTATTGAAATGCGTGTGGCTTGAGAGTTCTGAAGACATTGTAATGTTCAACTTGTGCTAAAATTGGCTAACATTAGCTTCTATAGTTTACTTGTCATGCCGGAACGAGAATATTTCACTCTATTACTATTTTCTTCATTATCAATTAAAAAAACATTTAATATATTGATATAATGTTATTGCATCATGCAAACACAAACCAAAATTTTATTTGGTTAGAAAGGGTTTTCTATGTTTTCTGGCCACAAAGAAGTTAAAAAAAAAAAAAAAAAAATCAATTGATATGTTTTTTTTTGACACAATGTAGAGCTTAATATTTAATTATCTAATATTTTACGCAAATTAAATGGAGTCAATGCATGAAAAGATGGATTCCAGGCTATTTTTCTTTTTTTTTTTAGTCTACCTTCAAATGGGAATAGATTCTACAAGTGTTAAATGCTGTGTCCGCCTTTAGTTACTGACAGTGAAAGGGACCCCATTGTTTGTGTTAGATGTTAGCTTCGAACATTTTGTCAATACCATGTATCTTAACGTGACAGTGAGACACAAGCTTTCTGGCCATAGCCCAGGATTGAGTGTTGTGGGATGAGCGTCTTTGCGAGTTACTAATTAGTCCCATTTGCAGCACACGCCTCAGCCATAGCGCAGGGTGACTTTGACAAAGTGCCTGGGCTGAAATACACTCTAAGCTCCAAACTGCAATACTGCACTAGCGATTAAGTGGTGGAGACCTAATGGTCAGAAGGGGGATGAGAACACATCTGACCCAGTGTTAGGTGGTTAGTATCCTGGCTCTCTTTCGTCTAACAAGTCTCTTTACCCTGCTTCTTAATCCCAAATTGAATCTGCAAGGTGCCCTGCGGAAAAGTACTTAATCCTGAATTTCTCAAATTACTTCCAAGCAATGTATAATGTTGGAAAAAATACATATGTTTCACCACCTACAGGCGTTCACAAGACCACATTATTTAGTCATATATATATTGACTGACAGCTTGTTGTTTGGTTTGAAGGTGAGCCTGAAATGAGAATGCTGTTAAGGACTGTGTTCTAATTGATGGCAGGCTCAAGGAGGTTTTGAACAGCTGCTTCCAGCTCCATACACCTTGATGATATGGAAAGTCCTTTAGAGACAATTATCCACGCTCATTAACGCAGCTGAGCGTGCATGCTAACAAACCTCAATGGCTGGAAAAACAAAGAAAGGATGTATTTGGTAGGAAGAGCTGCATATCTGAGTGAGAAGATTAATTATGCTCTGAAGAGGGTATTTAGGATGTGACATGGTTTGGCTCTCAAAACCACACATGTCAATATGACAGGTACTCAGGTGATTGAAAGCTGGACCAACTGAGCTTTGTCTGGGCCTGAAAATCTAATTAAAGTGAAAATGCGCAAACAAAAGAAAAGGCCAGTTCCAATTCCTTTGTACTCAAAAGCTGCTCTGACTCATCTCACGTGAATATTTTCACACAGTGAGGTCAAAAGGACACCTGATTGCTGTGGTCAGCATGTGCTTAAGATATTATCGCAGCCTATTTTTAAAGTCATGTGTGCTTCGCTTTACTCCCATCTTTAAAGCTGCACGTCGCTGTGGCTCTGTGCGAGACTCTGCTGTTGTGGCGCCTGCTCTAAATCGAGAACATTACAGCTGAAGGCTGGATATAAATCTAGCTGCCTCCTGCTGTTCAGGCAGGTAATATAGAGAGGAGGGGGCAATTTTTTAAAAATTCTAATTATAAACAACATTCTCGGCCATTTGTGAACACACACAAATACACTTCTATCTATCTATCTATCTATCTATCTATCTATCTATCTATCTATCTATCTATCTATCTATCTATCTATCTATCTATCTATCTTCTCTATTAACATATAAACATAAAAAAGGGACTGGCCATGATAAAATGTATACAAGTCTGATTATGCACAACACCGAAGCCAGTAACCTTTTAAATAATGTGACAGATCAGTGCGGTGACCCGTGTGACTTGTGATTACACCATGATCCTTTGACTGTCACTTGGTAATAAACTACCTGGGCTGGAGGTTTTATCCCTGGTTTGTATACACTGTTTTTGTGTGTTATGGGATCTATTCCTTATAAGTGGACCGCCTGAGGGTTTAGCAAATCACATACCACACCCTTCATGTTTGAGTGTTCATCACCTTCATCAGTACCTCTCATAGCTGCGTGCAGAGCCAGAGGGTTTCCTCCAAAGTCTGCACTTTTTTTTTTTTCCATCTTCCAAAGACAAATGTCAACTATCTGGGCTTTAGCAGGGAGCATGGCCCTCCCGTCTGCCGCCAGTGTTATGGAGACAGCTAGATAAATGCATGGCTACAATGCGTCTGGCTTGCACCGGAGGCAAGGAGTCACAGCGCAATACGAGGCTACGCCGTTACTCCGACAGAAGGATTTTAATCATCGCCTCTCCCCAGGAATGACACCAGCGCCGCACGGGGTAACAGAGATAGAGAGCGAGGGGGCTGGCACCCAGCAGACAAACAGCAGCCTTGCAACATCGCTGTGTGGATTAGCAGTGTCGTTCTGTCTGCTTCTGGCCAGACGGGAGGGAAATCATGTTGCTGTTTTTGTCTTTTTTCGTCTATGTTGAAATCAGGATTCATGGCATCATTAACCACAACCTATGTCTCTCAGGCTCCAACACACCAAGCCGATATTAAATAAGTACATCAATTGTGTGAAGCCTATCTATAGTTTAGTGGGAGCAATCATTTGTCTCACTGCTGGCGGCACAAACTTAACTTTTTTTTTTTTCTTTACCTTTTAGAAGGCATCCTTTGCAGCTGTCATTATAGTCCAACCATTATCCAGCTTCCTCCTCGACTTTTCTTCTGCGGAATGTTTAAAGATGTATCTTTCAAGTCTAGACATCCATGTTCTCTGCCTGTGGTTATACTGTGTGGCATGCAGGGAACAGAAAAAACTTTTCAATGCCTAAAATAAAGGATTCAAGGCCTAAAGTAAGGTTTTAGATGCAACACAGTAAACAGGGTTCACAGGTGTCACGGCGGCAGGCACCAGAGCAGTGATGGTGCTCTTTAATTGGCTATAAGCTTACATCCTGAATAAACAACAGAAGAGTTCTGTGTATGGATACATATATGGATGTAGGAAGCATGGAAAGTATAAACAGAGCATATATATAGAGAGAGTATACAGTATATACCACGGATGTCTGAATTTAAAGTTTTAACTTTGTTTCTGAGTCTCTCCCCCTCCGGTGAGAGAGAGAACATCCCACTCTTCATTATTTGCCGTTGGACTGAAATAGCATGTCTTGTAGGGCAGCGGCGAAAGATTATTGCTTTATTGACCACTGTTGTCCCACTGCCAGGGATGTCAGATAAAAACAGTGGACAGCTCACTGTAATTTAGCTAACTGAGCCGTTTAGTTAGAGCAGTCATTAACAGTTTTCAGCCAGAGGCACTGTAATGATATTAATCAAGGGTGGCAGAGAGAGAAAATTAAATGCCATAATGGAATTGTTTATTTTCAGAGTACAGTCGGACTGAGTGTCAAAGGCATCTTCATTTTTTCTCATGAAGACCTTTAACCCACTTTTCTTGATTTGTTTGTTCTTCCTCCTTTGTTGGTGGTTTGAGACTATTTGTAAATTCCTGACATTTATATATACAACTTCACAAAGTTCTGAGGATAAATTTTGCTGAGGCTTGGTTTACTTGTTAGGGTTGGAATTAGGTGTAGGTTATGGTTTGGGAGTTTGCATTTACGTCTTTATGGTCAGAATCAGAATTGAGATTCAAAATGACTATATGCACAATCTATTCCTGGTTTTCCATTAAGCCAGCCCAACTATTTCCGGTAAGCTGTGATGTAGAGGTGTTCTTCATTCAGAGTCTGCAGAATTTACCAAGAGTATTTAGGGATGAGTTATAAAATTAAGCACAGGCTATACACAGAGGATGCAGTAGTGCATCCGTTTTCATTTTAGGTCATGTTGAATACGCCAGGGCTAACTACTAAAACAGCTACTAAAAGACAATGTAAACGTTTTCAATATGGATATTGTGAATTTTAATCATTAATGCTACTTTAAAAAGTCTTTTTCCCCTTAACGACAATTGATCAGAATTGGAGGAGCTGCTCATATTTCGCACATACAAGTGCATGTTTTTGTGAACTAATTATATATGAAAGCACCTTTATTTCTTTCCACCAGTTATTCTCCAATCTTGAAGCTGATTGGCTTTTCAAGCTTTTTTTTTGTTTTCATTCAAACATTATCATATATTTTAACATGATTTTTTTTTTCTGTCTCTGTTATTCACATGATGTCATTTGTATCGTCCAACACAAGTAGATGCAAACTTCATCTTTGCATTGACTTGGTATCACCGTGAAAAACTTGCTTTACTTTTGGTGTAAACTCTCAGTGAGAATTGTATGTGATATCAACTAGAGATGAGTATCAGTATCGGTCAGTATTGGTATCGGTCCAATACTAGTCGAAATTACTGGATCGGATATCGGATTAAAATCCAATATGATCCAAAAATCCTGTATATGGCATCCTTCACTCTGCACAATCAGCAGAACCTTTTTTTTTGGTGACTCAGCACAGATATGTTGTTAACCACTCATAGTTCATAATTGGTCTAAAATGAGTGTCTAATGTCAGTATCAGTAGATACTCAAGTTTGTGAGATGGGTATCTGTGTCGGACAGAAAAAGTGGTATCGTGCCATCCCTAATATCAACCCACAGCTTCGGTGACATGTAGAGTTAGACAATATCACAAAAAAAATGTATTCAAATAAATCAATAAACCCTGAAAACATGGCGTTGCCATCTTAACGAATCAGTCCTTGTCAAGGACACAGCTAATTGAGAACACTGCAGCACATGTAATGAGAAATGACATACTGTGTGTTTTTCTTCTCTCTCTTGGGAGTGGACCTCAATTACATGTCAAATTTCTGTGTAATTTCAAGGATTATAAGAAATTCTTCAGGTACAAACTGAAGGCAGAAACACACGCACACCCCACCCTTGATATTAATCAAGCTTTAAATGCGATAGAGCAAATAAAAAATAAAAAAATCATTATTTTGGAACTGTGTGCTTTGGCTTTGTGAGCTTTTTAATGAATATGAATATTGACTGAATCTCTTGTGTTCTGCATGAATCTTTAATAAGTGCCTATTAATGAAATTAATAAGACAAAATGAATGAAACGCATTGTGTGAGAAGTCATTAACTCTGAACACAAGAGTGATTGCTTTTGAAGGATTAAGATGTAAAGGGGAGAAAAAAAATCATTGCTTTCAAAAGTGCAGTGTTTTTTTTTTTATTTCTTTATTTCTTTATTCTTTTCTGCCATTAACATGTTTGTAGTCAATGGACAAAATTGAGATAGAAATGCATGCGATGCATGTGAGCCAAAATGTTAGTTAAAACTAGCTGTTACATGCAGCAGCAGCTGAAGTGCAGATAAATGAAGTGCCAGTCATTTGATGTTGGCATTGTCACATCTCTGATCCTTATCTGACACAGATCAGCTGTGACAGGGGCACAGACACATGAAACCACCCTCAGTGGCTACACTATCCTTTTGCATGTTTTAGTTGTTTTTTTAAATTATCTTACATTTGCTTAACATTAACCTTATCACATGTCAGCCTGGTAAACTCTTCAGCGTGACAGCTCATTTGAAGGGCACAAGTTACAATTCATTGCTGTTGTGTAAATAGACTGCCAGCCGTTATGGACATCCCCCATTAACCTCAAATATGTTTTCTTGTAATTGCTACTTGAGGGGTTGATGCAAACAGTCAGGATTCACATCTTTAGACCACCCATTTTCTTATGAATCACCTTTCATTAATTGAGTGCTATTGGCTGGCTAGCCTTGGTAGTATAAATAATTCCTTAGCATGAAATTTGATTTGTATTAAATCTAACAAGTAAATCTAAGAAGCTAACAAGTAAACTAACGTGAAAACTAAAGTAACAACATTAGAAAAATATATACTGTCTGTATTTTAACCTCAGGAGGCTCTTCTGCAGTTGACAAGGCATGGGGTCAGAAAAATATTAATTACTATTTGATTTAAAAGAAACAAAAAAAGCAAGGACATTAATTAAAATAATAAAAAAAAAAAACAATTAAATTAGCTCTGAGCTCTTTGTGAGCAAACAAGTAGAAACAAGTTACACAAAATAAAAAGTCAAACGTGAGTTTGCTAAAAGTAGTATTTTTTGCAACTGTTACTGAGAAATAATGGAAAAAAGAATTAAAATTGCGGCCCAGTGGATTGATACAGTGCACACACAGGTGGAGGTAGCACTTCTATGGGTACTGCTTCTTATTCCTGTTGGGGGCACGGATAATTTGTGGTTTAATGTCTGTCAAGGAAAATTAAACAATTAAAAGTGAATGTTAACAGTTCAAATATAATATATATAAATATGTGGAGGAATGGGACTCTAGTAACAGAAAACTAAAAACAGGCGTGAAGGTAAAAGAGATTAAAAATTTCCCCTCGTTTTCCTCTCTCCTCAGGTGTCATTAGAACAGCTCTACCCAACATGGACCGGGAGACGAGGGACCAGTATGTTCTCGTCATCCAGGCCAAAGACATGGTCGGCCAGATGGGTGGCCTCTCCGGCACCACGTCTGTCACCGTCACGCTCACTGACGTCAATGACAACCCACCTCGCTTCACTCACAGTAAGCCTACAGCTCTAAATTTTGTCATGTAAAGTAAATGTGCAATACGAATAACACAGTGGATCATTTGCAGTGGTTTTGTTTTTGTTCCAGTTAAATGGGTTTTAAAGATCTACTAAAATTGAAAAACACTTGAGCCGCGGAACAAAATGAGGACATGCTTTGTGCAGTGGTACCAAAAAAGCCTGGCCGTTATTCCACGCTTGAAAGTCTTTGGAAAATATTCAATTTGCTGTATATTATCTGTAACAACCCTGTTAAATTATTTTTTCTGTAATGTTTGGTAGAACAAAGTTGAATAGCAAAAAACTCATCTTAGAAGCAAAGCACACTCATTAAATCCTTAAAATTGAAGTAGTTATATTAAGTACATTCCTAACTCAATTCCCTTTTCAGGTTTTGTATTTTCAGCAAATATTTAAAAAAAAAAAAAAAATGCTGTCCTGCAAGATGTGCACCAGAGTGCTTTACTCTTCATCTGAGCTGGGAGATGTGATGGTCTTGGACACCAGGATCAATCAGGCTCAATTTTTTTGTTGTCAGTCTATTTCACGGGCTGCTAATGGGTTCCAGGCTGGGCTTTAGGATTCAAAGGCATGTAGCTCTTCTCATGATAATCCAAAGCACCCGGAATGGGTTTTCTGCTGATATCCCAACCACTTTCTGGGTGGTGCACTTACCACTGGACTGCTGTGAAGCCAAGTCAATTTGCCAGCCCTAGGGGGAAAGAAAGGTTCAAGTTTGCTCAACAAGTCCTAACTGCCATTTTAACCTAGCGTTGTCACTCTGGGAAGAAAAAAAGAGACATTGAAGGAGGAGTGGGGTTTCACTCCTACTGTTATGTGCATGAGGTCATAGGTCAGAATCGATAGACCATTATGGAGCAACAGTGCAGATACAGTCCAAATGCAATAGGTAGTCCTTGGAAAAAATGAAGGAAAAAGAGGCCAAGGTTAGTTGCTTGAAAGGACAGGCAGGGTGTGTGTGTGTGTGCGCACGCGCGCGTGTGTGTGTGCAGGGGCAAATCGGAGGGAGGAAAGCAATTTTTTTGGTCTTTTAAAGAGCTGCTATTCCACGGCAAATTAAAAAGCCATTATAAAGATTACATGGCGGCAAACAATGTCAGGCAGATTAGCATTTAGACAGTGGCTGAGGGAGACAGTGTGAGGAACACAGAGAGGTCTGGTAATGAGCTCCACCATGGTGATTGGGAGATTATGATTATGAATATGATTCCCTTCTTTATTCTTAGAAGAGTACTTTAAATCCAAAAGGGTCAGACAAAAGCACATGGAACACAAAGGAGAGGCTCAGAGTAATAGAATCTTTGAGTGTACATTTCATCCTGCAAAAAGTACCACAAAGGTCTAACACTGACTCCTATAATTTCTTCACTTTCTCTCTTTTTTTTTTTTTTTTTTTTTTATTGAAATGATGACCTGTTACAATTGGATAGCATTTAGGAAGTTTTATAGTTTCCTAAAACTTCCACTTTCCACTGTTCTTGCTGTAAAATGATGCAGACATTTGAAATCAGAAAAAAGTATTTTTCTTACCCTTTCTTACTGGATATTTTCCACTGCCTGTGCTTCACTAGAAAGTGGAAGCAAATGCTTTATTCTGAATATGTCACTACTACTGGCTGGCTGTCTGTGTTATGCAACATGAATTCGTGAAAGCACACAGCCAAATCAAAGCTGAAGGGGTATGAAAAAAAAGAGGTGCGCTGCTTAAAGGTGAGTTGGTCATGAAATAAGCACATCCATTAAAAGCATCCGCTCCTGTCCCTTCTTTTCCAGAGAACTATCAATACACAGTGTTGGAATCACTGCAGGTGCAATCTGTGGTAGCCAGAATCAAAGCATCGGATGCAGATATAGGCTCCAATGCAGAGATGGACTACCGGCTCATGGACGGAGACGGGCCTGGCATGTTCAACATAACAACTGACGATGATACACAAGAGGGCGTGATCCTGCTGCTAAAGGTATGACATGAAAAACAGACTGCTTTCAAAAATACAAAGAAAAAGAAGTGGTCAGACTGTGAAAATAGACTATGGTGAATATTTAGCAGCACAAGCTGGGAACTTTGTATCAAGACTAAATGCCCATAAATGCCACAGAACCCTTCCTTCTAAAAGCCAGTGAGATGTAGGAAAAATTAGAATTTGAAAAAAAAAAAAAAAATCACATTAAAAAGTGAATACATGCTTTTTCCCATGGGTAACCTTAATTAATCCATGAGATATGGCCTTGTGCAAGAATCGAGAAACATGAAAACATGGCAGGGCAACTGGGAACTGAGGGCACCACTGTGACTAAAGGCAGATGTCAGCCTTCATTTTAAATTTAAAATCAAAGAAAACAAAAATTTGATCTTTAAGAATCTTTTTGTAACTGTTTTGTAACTAATATATCCCTTATTGAACGATATTGCATCAAAGCAGGAATCTAAACAAATCAAGACTTTGAGTTTTATTTGGAATCAAATCAACAATGGTAATACATGGCCATATAAAGTACTGATGCAGCAACTGTATACTAGAGCTATACTGATGAATTCATACATATTCTATATTCATATTCTAAATACCATTCTAACACATTCTTCGAGGAAATCATTGACTTGACATGGCTAACTATGGCCTCTTTGTCTTTATTTGTGTTTACTTTACATGACTTAACATGTCTTGACTTTTCAAAGAGGAATATATAAAATTAATGTTTTAATATTTCAACAAATCCTTCAAAACAGTCCAAAACCAACAAAGAGTTGATCCCAATAACAGGAGAGCAATTCCCCATGTACCTAAAACCTAATATACTGTAGCTTATTCTTCTGTGCCATAAACCTCCTTTCTTGTCCAAAAACTATTAAAAAGACATCAGTGGGCCACCACACACTTGCACTAGATGACATTTAGCTTTATTACGTTGACCATGGGCTCTGGAGTTTTTCAACCAGTCCCACCCACACATCATCCTGCAGCTGCTGTGAGTGCACACAGGAGCACCAAAATTGATCAATTCACAACAGGAAATGGTCCTCAACAAATGTACTATTGACATAAACAATATTCTGCAGCTGTTTAGGGATGTTCCTGAGCTCCTTCGATGAGTATAATGAGACATTAAGTTTTACATCTTCAATTGGAATTACTGAGTTTGGAGCTGAAAGCCAGAGACAAGATGGTCAACATGTTATCGCTTTCCAATAATGTTTTAATCTTTAACAGCCCTAGGTGTTGGGGTTAATTAAATACCTCACAAAGAAACATATAATTGAAGTCAATAATTACTTTTTAGATCTTTTGTACTGGATAATGCACTGGCATAGGAAATGGTGAATTCTGTTCTTATTTCTTATCAAGCGTAAATCATCAGTGTTGGTACTGTTTCATGTGTGATGTGTAAGCACCAGGCTGCATGATGCTTGTTTACTTGAGGATATTAGCGTAGCTTTCTCTTCCAATTTCCCCTTCTCCTCTTCGTCTGTCTCACTGTGTTTCAAAATGTCGCCTGGACTTTTGGATTAAGTGCTAATCACTAATGACAAATCAACAGTGACTACCTCCGACACCTTTGATCGCAGTAAACATCCCATGGTCACTCAGAGGTTTACTACCTCAACAGTCGGCTCAAGATTTGTGTTAGCCACAGAAACGGGGAGGCAGCACTGAGATCACTGTAGTGATTGATGAAAGGGAATAGAGAGACTGTAATGCTTAAAAAACACTCCTCTCACCAAGGGAACCAAGATGCTATAAATAATGTCACTGACATCCACCTACATAAATAAATAAAACTTGTCAAGTTAAATGTGTAACAAAGCCACTTATTCATTTACACAGGAAATTTGTTGCACATTCTTGCCTCATTTTTTGTTGCTGCAGAGCTCGTGGCTTATGCTTCACATTTCAAGGTTGTCAGAGGACTTGAAATGGTCTCCCCAGGTCTCATGGATGTGACAGTTCATTGCTGCAGCTCTTTTGTAGAATCAAGAGAGGGGAAGAGAGGCATTGTTAGGCTGTAGCAACACGTGTCTGTTGGACAATTTTGATCCTGTGTTTGTTTTGCACCAAACTCAAGACAATTACAACACTGGATTGAGAGGGACTCACTGACAATGAAAGTGTCAAATCAATGTTCTCCTAAAGTATATTATGTTTTGCAGCAGAGTTCAATAAGTCAGGCAAACTGACAAAATGCTTCACATTCATTTTAAAACTCTTTTCACAATACTGTGTGATTTCTTCAAAATCAATGTAATTGCTTTCATAGTGCAAACTAGATACAACTATTAAGTCTGACTACATTTGTATTGTAATTGGTTTTCAGAGGCTAAATTCTTGATTGGGATCAGTGGCTCAATCCCAATAGACTTCTTGCCCATACCAATTAGCCCACCTACTTTGTTTTGCACTTTCAACATGTATGTTCCAGTTCTTATCAAGGGAGACATTTTTCAAAGGCAGATGTAAAGTGGAACATTCATACCTATGGGCAATTTAGAGTGGACTGTGGGAGGAAGCTGGAGTACCTGGTGAGAACCCATGCACCATGGGGAGAGCATGCAGGCTCCTTGCAGAGGGCCCCTTGTTCCAACCGGGTTGTGAACCCTCTTGCTGCAAGGGCAAGAGTGCTAACCACTACACCAACTGTGGGCCCCTAGCCTGTTAAATCTCAGACAAAAATATGTAGCATCTGCTTATGTGATGATGTACCACTTTCTTGGTATACCATTTGATAGAGCTAGATTTTAACTAATACCCTTTCCAATTCATTTCCAAAGGGCAAAGGTAAGGGGTTGGACTTGCCTATTTCCATACATATGCTGAACAGTTTTTCACCTTTGACTTTGTAAAATAAAATTACTGATTTTGTAAAACAGATGCATGTCCATCAAACCACTCTACAGCTCACAGCTCTTTTATTTTGACAGGGGAAAAAAAACAAAGATTTCTTATACATGTTGCATTTTCTTCCCATCTGTGTCCCCCACAGCCTCTAGACTTTGAAACAAAGAGCAGCTTTTCTTTGAGAGTAGAAGCCACAAACAGGAATATTGACTCCAACTTCTTAAGCTTGGGCCCATTTAGCGATACGACATCAGTCAAAGTGACCGTGGAGGACGTGAACGAGCCGCCCATCTTTTCCTCGCCACTTAGCAAGATGGTTGTTTCAGAGGATGCCAAAGTGGGCACCTCAATTGGAAGAGTATCTGCCCACGATCCAGACACATCCAACAGTGCTATCAGGTACAAACAATTTGCTCACACACTATTTCACAGTGTCACAAACTCTTATCTGCTCCCTCAGCCACTTGGATAAGACCATTTTTTCACAGCTGTTTGCTATGGAATAAGTATACTGTGAATCCCAAAGGATCCCAATGAAACAACAGTAAAGAAGACTAATTACCATTCAACTACTCCACACAATCTCCAATCGCAAAGAAGCTGCAGACCCCCCTCCCAAAGTCCCCATGTGGCTGTCACAAAGACAGTGCCAGATGGTGACTGGGCCAAAGAGTGCAGCATTTGCAAAAGTGAAATGCCGTCTAAAACAAGAGAAGGCCATTCCTGCAGGAGGGTCAAGGCTCAACACATGTGCAGTGGCATTTATTACTCAAAACAAGCACCCGCGTTGCCAATCTGTGCAGTGTCACTCTCAAGATCCCTACCTATTTACATTAATTGAATGCATATTGTATGGCATTCATGCATGGTCTGTTAGGATTATTAGTAATTCTAATCAGAAAATCAAATTACTGCACCATTGTATCTGTAAATTGCCTATTTTGCTCCTGTGACTGTTATCAGCCTCTGCAGTATATTGCACTACATCTGTAGAAATTAAAATTATTGTGGAACTAATGCAGCCACAAGAGTCAAATTACATTGCAATAATACCCTTTGGATGTAGGCTAATTGAAGTTGTAATTTTCTCTGGAAATATAAATTGCTGTGTATTGAGAGGGTTTGATCAGTGTTTTGTGCTGAGGGACAAGTAGACGGCCGTCAAATTTAATGGGGTCCTGTTTTACTCCATAAGTTCCAAGTTCCTGTTGCATTCTTGAATTTCAAGTGATATTTGATGTTGTGTTCAATATCTACACTTTTGTGCATTGACAAAAGTAAAAGAACAAATCTTTCTTCTTAAATATAGTAACTGAGAATTGATTAAGGCTTATAATGAGGAGCCGTCTATCTTCTGCTAAGTGTCAGATCAATATCATTATCCATGAAGCAATCTTCAAACTTATAATGATTGTGTGTTTGTCTCCAGGTACTCCATTGATAGGAACACAGACTTGGAGCGCTTTTTTAACGTGGATGCTCTGAGTGGGATCATCAGCACAGCCAAGCCTCTGGACCGAGAAGCCAACTCGGTCCATAACCTCACAATCTTTGCCATTGAGAGCCGTAAGTTTTTGCTTTTTTTCAGCTAAAACCCTGAAATCTACAACACTCATCAAGGAACAAATGTTTGTTAAAATCCACAACTTAAATGACCATTCAGTCTGGGCAATTTGGCCAAAAACTTGTGAATGCTTAATCTATAAAAAAAATTATACTTCATCATTTACCTTTGTTATATTGCTGTTTTTAATTGTAATTTAAATTTTGCTCTTTAAATTTTTTTATGTAAATACATATTGTTTGAAAATGTAACAGCTAAATAGTCAAAAATATATGGCTACACAGGCCTATATGATATAATGAACTAGCTCTACATGCCAATACATTTAATGTCTTTTTCACATCAGTTGTTCAGGTTTAAAGATATTGTGCATCATCAAGGCTGTTTCAAAAAGTGTGTATGGCATTTGAAAACAAATTAGTTGGAAACTTATGATGGTCAAAATTATTTGAATTATTATTTATTATAACTTGAAAAAATATAAGAAACCTTGGATCCATTCTGTGCTTTCATCCTCTTATCCACCTTTGTTTACCTGTTAGTCCTTTCTGCTATGGACAACACAATAGTTGTTGGGGTTGTGTAGAGCTGTCGGGGAATGTTAATTCACACACAGGACGGTCATTCTGACCTCCACATCTCCCTGAGCCACAAGGATGAGATGCTGACTAAGGGTGGGTGATCTCAGCCACGGGTGAACTATGTTAATGTGATGTGAAGAAGTGCTGTGTGCCTTTCTTTCCCTTCATCTCTTAATGTCTTCAAGGACACAAGTGCCTTTTTGGTATCTGTTCCTGCATTCCTATCATTCCACCACCATCTTGCAAACACAATCAGCAACAGTCATCCACACACAATCTAGGCAGCTGCATCACATCAGTGCAAGTTTAAAAGACAACCAGCCTGTCATTCCGGCAGTGTCTCTGCTTTAACATTTACACACTTTGTGAAAGGGAGTATTCTTTTTTTTTTTTTTTGAGTACCTCTTCTATCACTCTCAGCTTCAAAGACCTGTTTTTTATTTACATCTAAGGCACAAAGACACACTAGTCGGTTGATTCCCGAGTGTGCGTTCTTGCCTGATATAGCAACAAAGAGAAAGAGAGGATATAATAATAGCCACATGAAATGTCACAACAGTCCCTCATGCATGAAGTACTGACTTGTGACAAAGAGTGACACTTAAGCACTGTTTTCAACTGGGAACATCTTTGAGTTCATGGACAGCAGCATCCACTGCCCTGTCTTCTGTGTCACAGTATTTATAGTAAACGGGTTTCTTTGTAACTGAAGAGGGTGTAGGGACTTTTTGGTTGAGGGATGTGCATTTGAGTTGCAGTCACTCATATTTCATCCTCTCTGCCCAGACCATGCCAGTGACAACAAGTCTTTCACCCCAGGCTCCACACGTCCTTTGTATCACCATTATATCAGCCGGGCCGTATGCAAGCACGTCATCTCTAGCTGGCATGGCAGCCATGCCAGGCTTAATCATCATCTTGCACTCAGACTCAGCCATTTAGGCATCAGTGCGTGTCGGGGAGACAGAGGCGTGAAGCCCACTGATCGCACACGCAGCCTTCCCAGACACCAAGCCCACATCAAATGTAATCACTTTGGTGTTACCACAGCAAAGAGAACACCAGCTGTTAGAGGCGCATTTCATTACAGCAGCACTTTCCCCCCCTTTCCTTCTTTGTGATTGATTAAAAAACACGAGAAAGATTAATGCTCAATAATTTGGCATCAACTCCAAATTAAAGCTGCAGTGTGTAACTTCCAAGTGGCAACCGATGGTGATGTCAATCATAACAATCAGAACGTTGCTTTTTTGAAGCCTTAAGATTGGTGATTTTGGCAGTGCCATATTGAGGATTTGCAACGAGGCACAGATTGAATGATACCACTAGTCAATCAAACTGGTGTCCACCCATCATCTGTATTTTTTTTTTTTCCTGTAAATGGAACTCATTGATTGAACTCCTTTGAAAAATGTTTATTGATGTTATAAATCAAGTGAGAAGTCACCTTTTTCCAATAGATTTTCATTCCCATAGACAAATAGCAGAGTCGCCTCCTTGTGGATTCTCAGTACATTTCCTCACCCAGCATAATGAAGCACATTTTAATTTATTATTAACGGTATATATTATTTGTGGTAACTTCTGGTGTCCGTCATCTGAAAATAGGCTATGTCAAGCAATACTATAAAACCTGTCTAAGGGTGTGTTTGTGTGTAAACAACAGCAGAGCAGGTGTGGGCGGGGACAAGAAGCATTTATTCCATCAAACTGCTGGCCATCTTGGTTTTTTGAACAGTAGCATTCACCTCTGACACTTCTTGTTGGTGCCTTTTTGTATTTTTATTCATGTTCCAACCTGTTTGCAGTCGTCTTGCTTTACTTGCACAACGCTACTCTTGCCTTTGTCTGATTTGACATAAAATTAATCACTTCCTGTGTGGTAATGTCTCCAGGCTAAATGAGATGCAAACACTGCTATACTGAGAAATACAGAGAAAGTCATGTGGAGCATTTTCTTATATCTAAAAGTTAAGCAGCAGTTGTATAGTAGCTGTGACACCAACCCTTTTCTCTTTCTCTTTTTCAGAGGATCCAACCCAAATCGGAAAAGGCATCACTCTCATCACAGTTACGGACATAAATGATAATGCCCCAGTGTTTGCCATAGACTATGAAACTCTCCTCTGTGAAAATGCCAGGCCAGGACAGGTAAGACCCAGGATGTCTCCACAGTTGATTATACTTCTCTTTCATTTTACTCTCCCCACGACACATACGCTTGAAGTTTGACTTGCAGTGACAGCCCACTGACTCTCAAAGCCATTAAAAATCTTTCTTGTTCCTCAAAACAAGTCTACTGTGCTCACATCCTCTCAGCGACTTGAGGTCATTCTAGGGGAATCAGCATCATTTGTATGAGACGCATCCTCAAGATTTACTAGCAGGTATTGTAGGTGTTATTGTTCATTAGAGATGTTACTCTCATCCCATACTGTCAAAGCCAACTAAATTAATGACAGTGCGTTGACTCTGCCTGTGGACCTAATCCACAGTAATATCACAGTGTAATGTGATATATCTCATGCTGGGATGGAGGGGTGTTCTGCCTCGCTTTGACTTTCTGTGCGGAAGCTCTTTGTAATTAGTCGATTACCAGTGAGGGCAGAAGGGTTGAAAATGCATCACAATATCAGGGAAAAAAGGAAACTCAGGAGGACTGAAGGTTTTGAGGTTTGGTCCAGGGAAGGAAATAGTAGACATGCGTCTCATATTCCCTGTGTTTAGCATTTGGCCTCATTGTTGCTAAATGACTGGTGAGTCTGTGGTGGTGATTTGTCTGCTCTTGGCATTTGGAAAATACAATCAGAGGCGGGGATAAAGGAGGCGTGCAGACCTGAATAAGTACAATTGATCAGAATGATGCATTGTTTTGGAAATGCCTATTACACCCTTTTAAATATGTTATTTGCATTCATATTTTGCAGTCTGTCATGGTGCTCACGGTAGTGTGAATAAAAATAGCAAATGATTTCATTTGTAAAAATGAGAGACTATATTTCATGTTTGCACTTGTTGTCTTTGTGTGTGCTTTGTTTTGTGCTTGTATTTTGCTTTTTAAACGACGTTACAGTAGATGTGGGTATTCTTGAAATCCAAGTTTGTACTGTTGACATTTAGGTTTATGTTTATGAAGTTTATTCACTAAAATCATAAAAAAAGCAAAATGATTTTTAGTTAAGATATTTTTAAATTTAGATCAAATTCATCATGTTTTTGCCTCAGGGCAGAACATGTTTTGGAGTAAGCATCGCCACTAACTGTAGTTATTGAAAAATGCAGTTTAGCACACACATGCCTGTTTTGGTTAATGATCCTGCCACTTTTCCTCATATGATTGTTATTCAGTGATTCCAAATTTGGAGAAACACAAGCCAACTATCTATCACCTGTCAACAAATGCATTTTCAAATTCAGCGAACTGTTTGCTGCTTTAGTGCCTTTTGGCACTGAGAGTATGACAATAGTGAAACAAAGTAATTCCCCAACAGTCAAACCAGCCCTCTGGACATGGCAACAGCCGTGGCCCATGACAGCACCATCAGCAGGAAAAGGTAGAACAAATCTGTAATTACTCAGCAGAAGCAGAGAGATTGCCGACTCAGTGCACCACCCCAGGTGTAGCTAGGAGCTACTCTGCTGTAAAACATAGAGCTGCTGCTGACGGAGGCCTGTCGCGCGCTGCATTCAAATTCAGTCCAGATACTCTTTAAGTGGTACAGTCATAAATGCTTTAGCTCAGAGCTAGTTCTACTACCATGCAAAGAGTCAAGACGCTTCAGGTATATACACAGCTGTGTACAGTAGAACAGTATTTCGGATTTTCTTCCAAGTACCACCAGCGAAAACTTATGTACCACCGGTGGTACATGTACTACAGTTTGAGAACCATGGCCATAGAGCATTTAGCTGTGAACTTAGCACTCTGTACTTTTGCTGTTCTTGTCAGTGACACACTTTTATGAAATCACGCTTTGCTTTAACGGTGCATTTCTAATGGTTTGTTTTGTGCAGTCGTGTATATTGAATGATGTATTGTCTTTTTATAATTTTACTCTCTCAGTGCAAGACAAAGGGCAATATAAGTATTGTTCATTTCTTACATGTAAAATGTATAAATGTATCATGTACAAAGTTTTCTTTATCACACATAACATTTTTAAAATTAAATTCATTATATATATATTCATTAGGGTTATCGGTGTCACAGGCCCCTACAATTTATTGTTTTATGTACACTGACTGAAATATGAGAATTAGCTTTTTCCACATGGCAAATACATATCTAAATATTCCATGTGACAATATTGTGAAGCCACATTCTCATGTCAGGTAAGACTGACATTATTATATGACTCTGGAGAAGAAGTTATTATTTCTCAATAATTCCAGTCTCTATTTCAACAGTTTTATTCAAATACATTCTCGTATTTGGGCATCAATGAAGTGAAACAGTGTAAAGACAGCAAGTAAAAATTAAAAATTCAGGATGAAATTTGCAGACAAAAAAATAAACAGAGTAAGGAGACAGCATGAAGTTGACATTTGAATGTGGAAACTCTGTATGAATACACAACTAGGTGTTGGCCGTCTGTTTGCAGATCCTGTCAGATGCTGGTTCCACCACCTCACTGAGTCCTAATTAATTAAAACACTCTGTTTACTGTATGTCACTGGACAATTGGCTGTGCTAACTGCCCCTGTTTCCTTTAAGCTTTGTTAAAAAAAAAAAAAAAGAAAAAAAATAGGCCGCCCACTAGCTGTCACGCCCATTGGCGACAAAGATGAAATAATATTGGTCAATTGGGACCAGAGTTGACTCTGTGGCTCTGTAGCACAGATTAACGGGGAGTGCAGCGATGAAATAACCTGCCATTTTTCAGGCCTAATTGAGGCCGTCTCGTGGTACTGGCGCTCTCCAGAGATGCCACTTGTTACGGATCATCGGTGCGTCTGTCTTCTGCCATAATATTAACAGATATTATGACGGGTGTTTGGGGCAGGGGCAGTGGGAACAGTGTGTGTGCGTGTGTGTGCGTGGGGGGGGTGTCATGTTGTACAATCACTTCCGTGTAACCATTACATACATGAGTGGACTTGGCATTCTGCTGCCCCCATCTGCTCCCCTGTGCCTCCCTGTAATCCTGCAGCATAGACCATAGACTGGTGGTTCTCACAGTGGGGAACAGGGGTAGACCACTTTTGGATAGAGTTGAAAATTTTGTACTATTCAAACAATTTGAAACAGTGCAAATCACTCCAGGTTTATACTTTAATGTCAATGAAAGTTTTTATCCTCACATAAGAATATAGAATAGTAAGTTAGTTAATGTCATGTGGTAATATTCCATCACTTTTTAAAGCTACAGTGCAGTGATTACTGAAATGAAGCTTAACTCAAAAATTATACTGGCAGTCAAATCACAATTGCAGTATCTGTCAGAGAAATTACAATCACAAATTTGCCCCCAAAATTTTAACTTTACCCCTGGACAGTTTTATGACTGAAGCGAGACTGAGTTGTGAAAAAGTGTGACCATTTCCACGGATGATGTGTCAGTGAGGACGTGTTATGTGTTTGTATTTTTCTTTTTTCTGTCCCTTCTGTTAAAATTTCTGTTAAAGCTTCATACATCATATACAGATAAATACTGAAAACAACAGTTTTTTTTTTGTCCTAGAGACACGTGCTCATAGGACTATGCTAAAAAGGAGCCGAGATTAAGATGGATCAACTTTGGTTCTGAAATCAAAATATTCCAGCCAAGATTTTTCATCTCCAGAAAAGTGAAGCATAATCCACAGCAGGGAGAGAGAGAGAGAGAGGGAAATGAAAACCTGAAATAACTGTGTCGCTGAAATAACCTCCCCTCCCCGATTTTAAAAGAGAATCTTTCATAAATCCAAACAATATTTAGAATTTACGAATTGCTACTTGTCGCAGTATACAAGCTTGCAAAGATTATTAAATGAAATGTGTCACTAGGTTATAATTTGCCCCGTTTAGCTTGTCCGTAATAAGCAGTTAGTATGCTGAAGGCCATTCTGAGTCTTCCAGCATCCAGCATTAACTTTAAAATATACATTTTTTACATTGACAATGCTCAATGTTTTATCTCTGCAATTTGCTCCAAACAACGTGCTTCTCCACCATAGCACTGTAACCCAGTCCAGCCTAAACACACAGACAATCCAATGTTGAATGCATTTCATCTCCCATGTCCACTGTGAATAAATAACTGTAAATTGGCCTTAAAACACAGAGAAAAGAAGCTATTTAATATATACAGTAACAGAAACACATTTTTTTTTCTTTTTCTTTTTAACAATTCCTTCAATGTGAAAGTAATCCTGTGATGGTTGTCTGCACATCCTTGGGTGCACTGCAAACAGCTACTTTGACATGACTTTATATGGCTTCCAATTTGGCCACAAAAAGTGACAGAATCACTGTTCCTGTATTCTTTAAAATATGGAGGGGACTGTTGTTCCACAGCTTTAGATTTATCATAGACACTAAGACAAAATATTTATGTAAATTATATAATTAAAAATTATATCCATCCATGCATTTTCTACCATTTTATCCTCTATATGAGCATTGCAGGGGCAGCTGACATAGGGTAAGGGTCACCAGTCCATTACAGGGTCTAATTATAGGATTTAAAGAGTTTATGTACACTATGTTCTTACATAGTGTATCCAATTCTATACACATAAAAAAACCTATGAAGACACAGATGCAAACCTATTATTTTTCTTCTTCTTACTGACTGCCACATGTGTCACACTGAACAAAGAAATAGAGAAGATATCTTCACACCTCCAGCATGAATAAACATCTGTAAACCTGCTTGGAAATCAGAATAAAACAATGCCTCTATAACTGCAGACGTTGCCTGAGTATCATCATGTTTTCCTTCAGTATCAAAGTTACCCACGCCATATTTGCTAGTATATCTACACCTACACCACAATATGCTGATAGCTTTATGCCACTTGTTATCTACTTCCTGTCATGTCAATTACACAAAGAACAAAAAAAATGCCATCACTTCAATGCCGGTTTTTATTAGAAGTGTTTATCACAGTGCGAGATGTACAGATACGTCAAAGGGCAAGAGACACAGAAGACATCAGTATGTGGCAGCGAACTGTCTGCCCTGAAAACGATGGAACACCGTGCAGGTTTAATCCCACATCTCACTGCAAGATCACTTGAGCCAGCAACCAGCAAATGACTGAGATGATTGATTTGAAAAATGAGAGAGACAGCTATAGAAAAGAGACTGAAGGATGACATTTGAGGAAAGGCACATACTTATTGCCATTATAATATATATATATATATATATATATATATATATATATATATATACAGTATATACAATGTACATGTGATAGCAGAAAGGTGGGGCGTATTAGCAGCTGCTGTTTATCTCTTGCCGTAAAAAGTTCTGGGTGTCACATTTAGGCCGTTGAGGTCATTTGTAGGCACAATGCAGCAGCGGAGACTGAAGAGGTGTGAAAACTAAAGGCCCACATCACAACCCCTGGTGGCAGCTGTCATGTCACCATGGCAACAGGTGCCACCTCTGATACACTGCTTATTTATACTCCAGTCCAACTTTCCAATGTTTAGTTTGATCTTGTTGTATGACTCATCTCCCAGCAGGGATTCAAGTGGCTTTAAATAAAAGACTTAATCAAATGTTTCACAATTGCAAATGTAATTATACCTGTAAGGAAAATATATCTGCTGGACTTGAAGATACTGTAGGTCAAATACGTTCAGCTTTCAATTTTATTGAAATTATCCACAGTTATGCTGTTGACAAAGCATTTAACTGCAGTTAATACATTTTATACATAGTATAGTAAGTATATGATATTATTATATTATATAACATATGTTTTATATATGATATTAATTGAATTGTTGTAAGGTTAGGCAGTTTTATAAAACTTGGGGACAATGGATCTAAAGGAACAAGCATTTTTAAAAATATAATGTTTATTCTGCTGATGTTCAATCAATCAGTCAAACTTTTCATACACAATGAAGGCAGGACAAAGTGCTTAACATCATAACACCAGACAAAGAACAACCCCCAACACAAGCACACATAAAAGCATACACCCACATGCACATTAACATACACATACAGAGTCATAGACGCGCATTCACACACACACATGCTCATGTCAAACGAGGAAATTCTATCCCACCCTGAAGAAATACTGGAGAATATAGGCAGAAGAATATAAGAGATAAAATAAAGTGAAAAATATGAATTGGGTGATAAAAGGATAAAATAATCAAAGTAGCATACTATAATAGAAATAAAATAAATAAGAACAGTTACTTAAATACAATAAGTGAGAATGATAAATAAATAAAATTCAGTTAAAAGCCAGACTAAAGAGGTAGGTCTTGAGTTTGCTTTAAAGAAAATGTTATTAAGCTTGTTATCGCGCAGTTAATTAGCAGACATTACTTTTCTCATTATAGCAACCCCAAAATGAATTAATCCAAATGAGTAGATTGGACATGTCAATAAAAAAAAAATTAAGTGAATAAAAACGTATTTTAACATTTCACTTAATAGTGTGGCACCGACATTTTGTCACCACAGTATGGACTATATCCATAAACAGCTCTGCATTTGTTAGTATTGTGTCAAGGACTGTCAAGAATACTTAACATTATATTGAAAAAAAAAAAAGTTTTCCATGCAAACTTTTTTGTACCTCTTACGGTACAATTTACTTATTTCAGTCAATTGGTGTTCATTAACCACACATTTTCTCCATTCAGTTTAACAAAATAATTATTTTGGTAGTTAATGTGCCCTTCTAAGTATTTGCAAGATTAAGATAGATAGATAGATAGATAGATAGATAGATAGATAGATAGATAGATAGATAGATAGATAGATAGATAGATAGATCTATTTATAACAAACACTGAAACTGGTGCATTTCTCACTAATAGAGGAAGACATGTTCATTACTGTTTGTAACCAGTTGACATGTCAGTTCCTGCTTTAAGCACCTGATTACCAGATGACTTTGAGGTGAAAGCATTTTCACACATGACACGTTAAGTTTAAGTTTAAGTTCTTACACCCTGTCTCTTTTTTCCTCGTTCTCATTCGTGTGTATTTTTGGCCACAGAGTATCATTGTTTGTCTTAACTCAGTGAACCATGTTTGTCATTTTTCTCAGGTTTCACAGAAATGTCACTGGTGTCGTGCTGCATGTTCTCAAACTGTGCTTGCAAAATAAATCACTGTCTGTGAGATCATCCGCAATGAGATTTTTTTTTTTTTTTTAAATGAAAACTTTTTTTTTACTTTTTAATTTTATTTTTCATTTTTCAATTTTGTTTTTGAAAATGTGTAATAATTAATTTTCAAAACAGGATCATACATTCAAGCAAATTGTGAATTATTGTCTCTGACTACATCAGTCAAAATAAATGAAATATATTAAGTAGATAAAAAAAAAACCTATTCAGACTATAAGTATATAGAAAATTATATTGCTGTAAATAAAGATTTAATACGCATGTTATACTGAAGTGATACCTTGAAAAAAATGTGTTTTGATTTTTATTTTAAATGTACTGTACTGCAGGCCATGGCCAAGTGCACTCAAAAAATAAACTAGGTGTGTTGTTCACTTTATATGTATTTTCTATTTTCAATTTACCTAAGATACATGTAATTGTTGAGATAAAATATGTTTATCATGTAATAACATTTTTGCTTCAGACAAACCGAATGCAGTTATCTGGAACCTGTTGACATAATAAATTTAATTAAGTCAACATTTCAATTTTTTGAGTGTGGAGAGGGAACTTGGCTTGTAACCGAGAGGTTGCTGGATTGAGTCCTCACCCTTCAGCAACATACCTAACCCCCACTGCCCTTTGTTAATTGGACATCCTAAATTGTGCGGATCATCCGCTGTGGTGACCCCTAAACAGGGAGAAGCTGAAAAGAAAAACAAAAAACAAAAATAAAATATACTGTACTCAAATACACGAAAAAAGTGTGCAGTACATAAAAAAAGTTACTTTCATTTATAAGCATTTGCACAAGTAAATCTTTTACTTTTACTGTATAAGGTTGTTTGTTTAGGTGCATGACAAAAGACAAACAATTGTGTCATCGTATTTTACAGTTCATGATTTCTGAGCTGTTTTGGGAATTTTGAGGTCTTGACTTTACTTCAGGTTCATACAGTACGATGATTTACATACATAACACTGCAGAGCAACTTTTTTCAACTAGAAACATTGATGCTCATTACTGAAAATGTAAGAGTGACACTTAAATTGACAACATATAGTGTTACAACCAAATGTAATCAAAGACAAAGTAACAGGAACAAAGTGATTTTTCATTAAAAAGGAAATTGAAGTTGTAGTTTAAGAGACAATTCATCAGGTTAAATTGTGCTTTTTTTTGCAGTGGGGAAGTCTGTACTGAATTTTATTGCCATTTCAGCCGCTTCTGCAGAGAGATTAGTATTCCTGCCTTCGAAACGCTGCTGGCAGAGGCGCTGCAATTCCATCAGTGCATCTGTCACTGCATAGTTTATGCTTTATGCTGTTGTTGAGCTTTATGAGTGTTTCAAGTTGAGAGTTTAGGTTTGATTTGATTTTTTCCCCTTGCAAGTGGCCACACTGAGAGCAGAGAGAACAGCAACATGTTGTTTTGTGTCTTTGAAAAATCTTGGCCACATAAATTGACAGAATGGCTCGTCTGATTCCCGTCCTCTTAAGAAAATTTGGGATAGAAGAGGCACAGCGACGTCGGAATGAGCTTTTCTTTTAAAGAAAATAAGGCGCAATGCAAAAGAGCGGGTACTTGAAGACTGAACTTGAGTAGATCCCTGCAGAGTCGTCCCTGTTCCACATTGGTACAATAGCAACTGTAGTCTCCATGCAAATCACTTGTCTCTGTCTTAATATAAAGGTATACAATTTAATTACCATTTCACTGTTGACTCTGTCTTAAAGACCTGCGAGAAGATTATTTTTAAACACCGTGAAATGCCTCCTTTTTCATCCAGCTGCTTTGGCTTGGCATGCTTTCATTATTATTATTATTATTTTCATCTGACCAACATATTTGCTGCGAAGGTTGGTTTCTCAGGAAGGTCTTGAGGAGGTCTTCTAAAATTTGAGGAGCGACCTGAGTGATTGAAATAGTATCTTCATGTGAGATCATGTAGGTTAAAAGTGTTCCGCTTTTGTATTCATGATTATTCAGCACTGCATAACAGCACAGTGACATTAGCAAGTAGTGCAAGGACAAGAGCCACAGATAGAATCTGGATGTTATATGAACAGGTGCCACCGATTCATCATATCTCTTAGAAACTGTATAAATGAAAAACAAATGAATGTAGGGTTGCAACTAACAATAATTTCCATAATTGATTAATCCGTTATTTTCTCAATTAATCAAGTAAATGTTGATCAGTGTTTACCAAATCTGGAAATGATGATATTCTTGAATGTCTTGTTTTGTCCACAACCCAAAATTACTCAGTTTTAATTGTGTCTTTGTTATGTGGAGCAAAGAAACTTGAAATTATTTACACTTAAGAAGGTGAAATATCTAAGCACTTGTTTGAACTGATAAAAAAAAACCAAACAAATTAATTGATTATGAAAATAGTTGATTTAGTAACTGATCAATAATCAAGTCAACAAATAATAGTTGCAACCCTAAAATTGAAATCCTGAAATTGTACAAAATCAACTTTCTCAAAGTCTGACAAACACACCCACATAATGTGATTGGGAGTTAAATTTGCTACTGCAAACATACTGTATGTTGGACTCACACTGGCCTGTGAGCTCCGGGCCTGTACCCTAGTCTCAACACCTGGCTAACACCTGAAAATAGTAGAAGAAGCCAATAAACAGAAGAATGAGACAACTTTTGACTGACCAGGAGACTGATTTTATGCTCTGTCACCTTAAATAATTAAATACTAATGAACTATTACACAGATTTCTTAAAATGCTGAGTGAAACTTGACTCAGTAATGCAATTTGGCTATGTGTCAAAATCTCTGAGGCACCAATCATAATGGATATGTATATTTGTGTGCATCTTGTGTGTCTTTGTTGTTTGCACATTCTCCTCCTCCTCCCTCACCAAAGCCTCAAATAGAGACACCTTTGTCCTTTTATATCCTCTCTGATCCGACGAACAGCCATGTGTAAACTCAAAAAAACCTTTAATTCTGTGATTCATGGGCCTCCTCAGTCTCTCCTTCCGACCGGCACCAGTCTGCTGCCGTTGTTAATGTCTCTCAGCAAGAATTTATGTCTACACCCATGCCTTTCTTCTCCTGTCTTCCTGCTCAGCCCATTAGAGAATTCCGCACCAAAAGTTCTCTGGAACGCCTTGCATCAGAGCCACACTAATGAAAGGCATTATACATTACAAAGTGTTTGATTTAAGGATGATTTACAGTTCTTTCCCTCAGCGGTGAGGGATAGAAACCTTTCTCAGGATAAGCTCAGCAAGCCATCTGCAATATTCAAAGGACATCAAAGGGTTCAAATTGTATATAGGATTCATCATCGGTGTACGAGCCACAAAGAAAGGTTTCTATCTGATGCGAAATTTCCATAACAGAGTGAGAGGCATGGGAGTTATTACGATTCGGGAATCAGCGGCAGCCTTCATGATATGCAGCCGAGCGTGTTTCCGTGTCTATACCTGTCACTGATCTGACACTGACACAAACATCGCTTCATTCCACGTACACACATGGAAGATATCCTGTACAGTCTAGAGCTGGAGTAGATAACCTTTGTCACATTTCTGCTCCCCGCGATAAATTCCCCCGATTTTACTTTAGTCGATGAGAGAGGAACCTTTTCGAAGAGGATATTTGTAAAACACGTATAATGAAGAGAAGCTTGGACCACATTTTTCTTTCTGAACCCGACTGATTTTTTTAAAATACATTTTAATTTTTTGTTAAGCGGGTGTTTGTTTGCCTTTATTTATTGTAACGGCAAAAGACAAAAGTTTCAGCACTTCTGAGTATGACAAAATTCCAGATTCCTCATTAACGACCACTAATAAGTATAGTTATAGTTAATATAATCCAACCATTGTGTTGTATTTTGAGTCGTTGGAGGAGGAAAAGAATAACATCCACTTTGGATGGCTTCAATAGCCTGTTTGCTACATTCACTCTCCTGACATCAACACAAGGTCAATAGCTTTTCTTTTTTTACTCACTGCCATATTTTTGCCACTAAAATTTTTACTCTATGTTTCACTAAAAGAAATTTCAAATTCTTCCAATGCTTGAGATTACCATTTTAATTGATGTGCATGAACCCGACCATTTGTGACCCATAGCTGCAGCTTCAGCTGCCACAAATGAAAATAGTGAAATATCTGGCTGCACCATTGTTTTTAATATCTATATTATATCTCTGAAGGCATTTTATGGTCATTTTAAGACTCAGTATCTTCTTTTTTTTTTTACATATAGCCCCTTAAATTTATTAAGACATTTATTAAGCATGGAATACTTCCCCCCACCTGCCAGATTTAATAATTGGCAGGATGCGTCTACCACCTACACCAACCTTCTAATTCCTGACAGCTTGTAACCAGCAGTATTTAATCACAGCTGACAACTGATAATCCGTGTCTCAGCACTGCTAGCTTTTTTTTTTTCTTTTTGGTTTGTTTGTTGTTGATTCTCTCTTGATGTTAGACACAGAGCAGTTTGGGGTTGGGAAATGTGATAATTTAGTGTGAATTGCTTTTTAAATATCCCATCTGCGGGTGTGAGTTGTCACAGGGTTGATTTTCTAGATTTCACTACAAAGGATTCCGGAGGTTTGATCCAAATGAATCAGGACACTCCTGCAGTAGCGCCCACTTTGATGGCCGTCACGGTGGCTATCATTTGTCGTCCATATGGCACGCTTACGTGTGATATGCTTCTCTTGTACAACATGTACCGAGTGAGATTACTCTCTTTTATTTTTTCATCTAAGTTCTTCTGCACAGGAGCTGAAATTAAAGCTCGGTGGGGATTCTTTTTTCCTTCTTTTGCTGAAAAGAGATAAGTTGATTTTCAGATATCACATTTGTATGAATACAAAAACCATTACAGCACATGCTGGTGGGTGCAAATAAATTGGTTTATTTGGTCATTTGATTTCCCTGCATTATTTATATTTGTCAACACTTGTATATAATAACAGGGAAGGGTTCAGTTTAGTCTTTGGTTTAGAGGCAAAATAAAATGGACAGAAACAAATAGAATTCACTTGTTAAACTTACAGATATGAATGCGGGTCTTGCACTGCCTCAGGCAAAACACAGTCCTTATCATGAGCCATTTTCATACTTTTAATAATAATGCAGGAAGGGCTGACTGCATAACATACTGTATGCATTTATTCTTAACAGCATCTGCACTTCAACATTCACTGGACTGGACTGACACTGACCGTACTTTTTTTTTTTTTCTCTGTGAAAGCCTGATTGTATTTTAGATATTAGAATGAAAATGTGTATAGTATATGCATTAACCCTTGAATGGTCTCCTTTGCAGTTCAACAGGGCACAATTTCAGCTATGATATCTTGTCTCAAGATGACATTGATGATATTGGTAATAGAATTCAGATTTCTTTCTGAACGCCGATGCAGTTTCTGCTCAAAGGAGTATAATCTACACTCACCATAAAAAGTTTATGTGGCTTTAAAAAAAGTTTTTATGTTGTGTGTAAAATGCTTTATTTCTACACACTAAATTGATAAAATAAAGCATAAAAATAAATTTCAGAAGGAGAAACATTAATATAGATGGTTAAAAGTGTACCTTTATTGACCTTCTAAAGACCTTTCTGAGAAACTGATAACCAGTAGGGAGATATGAGAAATAATCACTTTTCATCTTATGAATATCAAACATTCTACAAGTTTTTTTATAGACAAATTTGGGAGTTGCAGTCAATCTTGGGGATTTTTGAACAAAAGCCCTTCTTACGTATCACTTGAACTTATCTATAATTTACTAATATAGCAATCTTGAGGAACAGTGGAAAACATTTTTGAACGTCTGACTTATGTACATTTTGTAATCAACTGCTGAATACTGCAATATTAGTATTGTTGAATTAGTGTATACAGGTGGTTTTGAACTATTGCTGTCAATGTAGTTAAACCACTGTCAGTGATGAAGTATCTTTTGGAGGCACAACTCAAGTGTAACATGTCCATGTAACACTCGAGGAAGTGTTTTGCTGGTGAAAAGGTATGAAAACATCGGCTGCTCTAATTCTTTCCACCATTCTTGTTTTACATTTTTTTAATTGCTTTAGAGTTTAAAAAAGTAAAAAAATTAATTATTTAGCTGTATAATTGTATAATTGATTGTTTCAAATTCTGCCATTGCATATATTATATTCACCCCAAGAGGCCATCAATTAATAAATGTCATATTTACCATATTGTACTGTCTCTTTTAGAGACTTATTTATAAAAATGTTAACAAATAATTGATGTCTTATTATATGTCTTAAAATCAAATAATAGCAAAATGTATTTCCTCTGTAATATTTTGTGGTTTGGATCATAAAAGTGTTAATATACATAAATACTATCACTAAAGGTATGGTGTAGAAACTATGACTGAGAGAAAGACCACTGGACAATTATTTGTTGAGGAAATATCTCTTTCCAAAGACACTTCTTCGCTAAGAGGTTGCCAAGCTGCTGCCAAATGAGCACTTAGTGTACTTGAAGAGATAAACGATGGGAAATCACAGCCAAACATTTTAAAGAAGAATATTTTTCCATCAATCTGCATCAAGCTAATTTTCCCCAGTTTACTCACACAGTTACTCAGCCTCTCTCTCTCTCTCTGGATATAAATCTATGACAGGCTGAAGAGTGAAGCATCTATAAAAAGCCTTTTTGTCCCGTCGTTACTGCATGGCCACATTAAACAATTGACAACGAGTCGATGCCTAATCAGCCAGTGAGATCGGACAAAGATCAGAGGGGAAACAAGTGTTGTAAAACAAATCTGTTGATGTTGTCATCAGGTGATCCAGACCATCAGCGCTGTGGATAAGGACGAACCCCTCAGCGGCCACCGTTTTTACTTCGCCCTTGCTGCATCTGTAGCTGGCAACCTCAACTTTACTCTGCGAGATAACAAAGGTGAGACTTGCCTCAATGTTGCCTTATTTTCCTGGTATTTTGTGATAAGCAGTTGTTTTATGAAAGTGTGACTCCGTTATATTCACACGGAGATTTGAAAGTTAGGGGCATTTTCAGGTCTCCAACACGCTGAGTTCATTTTCTTCAAAATTGGGCTTTAGGAGGTAATAAAAAGTTTTAAATTTAATTTACCAAGGTCTTAAGTATTTTCTACTGACTACCATAGGCAATAAAGTCAATTCTAAACTGTTATTTGTACCTGACTGTGGATTGCTTTGAAAGGTTATGCACCTACAAATAAAAACTTTAGATTGTTTTGACTTGAGTTCGTTCAACAGTTTTACCACCAGACCAGTAGCAAATAGGGCTGCTATGACTGCTCAACAAAATCAGTCACTGATTGTAAAGAAAAAACTTGACACAGATTGTTAGTGTTGTCAAGTCATATTGATAAATATATAAACCATGTAAATGTTCATTTGGAAGTGGTAACACAACAACAGGAAGTGCTGGGGGCAGCACTTCCTGTGTGGGGCAGTATCGCTTTAGTTGTCTACCATGACTGCATTTGCTAATGAAGAAGAATGTATGAAATGATGATATTTAAGAGGGATTCAATAGCAAAAGGGTAAGACAAACTTTCACGTGTAAAAATTGTATCAAATTTTATGACTGTTAGCTATAGATATTTGGAAAAGACAGATGCATGGGCTTCAAATGTGTTCGACGACCCTCTTCGCCTTCTTAAAACAAATTTTTCAATATTTTAAGTCGCTTTGCAATGTAGGCAGTTGTTGCTGTAATAGTGACCTTATCTCTCAAGGGACTTGTTCGTGCAGCTGCTTACTAGAACAGCCAATCGGGGGTGTCCTCTCTCTGAAGTGTCCTGTGATTGGCGAGAGTTTCCCATCATAGACCAGAATTCCTTAAGGCTGGAAACAAAGTCCAGATTCTATGTTATCATAGTTTTTTTTTTTTCCATTTTCCTGCTATTTATTTGGGTCCTAACAGCCGCTTCAGTCCCTGGAAGGGCCAAAGACTGGGATGCCCCTGAGCAAGGCATCCACTCCCCCATTTCTCCCCAGGGCATAGACAAGTGCTGCCCACTGCTCCTGCACCCGGCTTGTGTGTGTTACTGCTGGTGTGTAATAAGGATGGGTTAAATACAGAGGTCAAATTCACTATCACTAATTGGTGTGTGTGTGTGCAAAATTTATAATTCTAAATGGAGTATTGTCAGAGACCTGTACACTAATTGTGTGAAGTAAATGTAGTCATGCACTTCAGTGGATATGATATGATTTCTCAGTGCGTGTAAGATAAAATCACAGTCTTAAGACTTAAATTTATCCTTGCTAATGCTGCAGTCATTACCTCAAACTTTTTTGTTTTTGTCAAAGCTCTAGGTATCACCTGAGCCCTTCTGCATTCAGCTCCCGAACCAAAATGTCCCTTGAGAAAATTGCTAGTGGCTGTTTGTAAAAAGGAGTCCATAAAAACATGTTGGTCGGTTCAGGTACAGGATATTTGCTGCTAACTTCCTCCCAGTTGAGCCTGGGAGCAATGCAACTGACACTTTGGTCATTGCTCATTCTGGCTCTTTGTATCTGCCCTGCATTTGAACACAAGCCACTCTGCAGCCTCAGTAACCGCTGCCTCCTGGCGTGCCCCTTTCTGCCAAATGAAACCATAATTCTGCTATGACAACAACATCCTCTCTTCACCCCTTTTTGATAATTCTTCATCACAGCCGAATGCAAAAACAAACTTTCCTTGGCAACTTGAGCACATCAAAGGTAACTCAATTTGTGCCTCATCCCACTATGCCGCTGTCTTGTTCTGCTCTAGATCAGATGGTAACAGACCAGTGGTTCTCAAACTTTTTATACTAACTACCGCCTGAGAAAATATTGAGCTCTTGAAGTCACACCGTTATCATCAACATTAAAATACAGAGGTGTAAATAGGTCGTGCAAAGTCAACTACTGACTTTTCACAGGAGGCAGATTTATTCCCAATGAGATAATTTGCTCTCTCAACACCCTCATGTGATAAAAGATGATTAAAGATGGAGTGAGACTGAGAGATGAGATGACTCTAATTATTATTATTTTCATTTTTTATTTGTTTATTTTTTTCCTAAATTCACCTTGACAGACTGTGATGATTTGCTCATCACCACCTCCACACAAAGA
Organism: Brachirus orientalis; assembly: GCA_016785285.1. Taxonomy (NCBI): domain Eukaryota; kingdom Metazoa; phylum Chordata; class Actinopteri; order Pleuronectiformes; family Soleidae; genus Brachirus; species Brachirus orientalis. Next base: position 9,254,225 of record JAFBJR010000258.1, on the reverse strand, counting down.
AGTGCGTGGATGAAGAAATTTAGCTTCTCTTAGTCAAAAACTTTTTGACTGTTTTTTTTTTTTTTTTTTTTTTTAATTGATAAACATGTATGTTGTAGCTGTCAAGACAAAATACAATTGTGTCCAGCTTATTGAAGAGGTAAGACACCCTCACCAGTTTGGTCACATACATAAAGTTAAGTAAGACCGCCACATTGAGCTTCAGCTGCCACGTTTAGCTACGTCCATCTGTGCAAGTGCAGATTTGTGTTACATGATGAACTGTGTGTTTGAGGTAACCTCCTGGCAGATAGCTTTGCTGGAGGACAGCCCGTCATAATGCTGTCAAGGAAAGGCTCTCTGTGACCATGCACTCAAGGAACAGTTTCTACTTTCTCTTTCAGAGTTACATGAGAAGATCAGGACCAACATCTTGTGGAAAGTCAAGCAAAAAACAGCTGGCAATAAACTAATTCGGGCTGATAATTGTGGGGAAATATGTAGTTGCAATTTGTCTGACAGATATTGCGATTGTGATATGATCCGTGATTTAATCTTTTGGTGTATTATAAATCACACACCATCGGAATATGAATTAATCTATGAATTGTTTCCAGCATGTAGGAATTACATTTTTAATGTGTGTAGAACTGTTAAAACAGAGTAAATAAATTACAGCCTTCATGATTTGGTAATTGCATAAATACCTTTGTTACGTTGTATCATCCCTACATGTCCTACTGTTATTGCTCTGTTTGTGTTTACTGCCTCACTGTATATAGACACAAACAAAATGTCTCCTACTAAGCATAGTATGTATTTTACATGTGTGTTAATAGTTTTACATGAAAACCTATCACTATTGTTCTCAGCCAACTTTGAGGTTTTTCTTTAACCTTTTGCAATGATTCTTTTTTTTTTTCCAATTTGACATTTAGAAAAGAACGTGTTACTGTTTTCATTTTCACCTTCCTCTTAACTTGTGAGAGCAATCTGACATTCAGTCAGGGGAATAATGATGCTGTCCTTCAGGAAGAAAATATGCATTTCAATCATGATTGCTCAATGAGTAGGTATTTAAGTCTATTGGTATGGATGTCATTAAAAAGCTCTCTTTTGTTGTTGCTATAACAGCACATTATTCGGTTCTGGCCGTCTCTTTTCTCTCCAACATTTCATACAAGATCTGACCATCAAACTGAAACTCTTTTTAGCCAACAGGTGGTCAAGACCAGAGAGAGATGCCACCGTGTGTCATGTAATAATTTTGTGTTAATGACACCATCTGTTGTTATTTCTGCTTTTACTACTGTAAAATCATTTCTAACAGCACAAGTAAAGCACAGCAGTCGCTAGAGAACACAAGCGAAACGTCTTGCTTGTCAAATGCAAAGTCTTTTTTTTTTTTTTTTTTTTCTTTTGAAGCCAATAAAGTTGATGTGCAAATCAAACCTCAACCCTTTTCCTCACACATCTGATTAAAGTTCACTTTTGCTCTGTTTTGCAGACAACACGGCGTCCATACTGACAAAGCGAGGTGGATTCAAGAGACGGGAGCAGCCTGTGTATCAGCTGCCCGTGTTGATCATGGACAGTGGGAGTCCTGCCCTCAGCAGCACAAACACACTGTCAGTGCGTGTGTGTGACTGTGACTCGGACGGCGTGGCCTTGTCTTGTGGAGCCGTGGCCTACACAGCGACTGGCCTGAGCACCGGCGCCCTCTTGGCTATTTTAGGTTGCATCATTACACTGCTGGGTAAGATCCATGTCACCTTGGTGTCAGAGATACACAACCATGTATGTTTTCTGAATTTGTGCAGCAGAATAGGCTGGTACAAAGTTCAAAGTGATGTGTCATTTGTGTGTAGAGGTTGTTGATGCTGTGGTTTTAACAACCTGTTTTATTTTTGTCGCTTTGCTCCCTGTTGTTTATCAATGTATGTTGGCTCCATTTTAGGCTGGAGATCCATCCTGTACTTAAACATTGTTGCCCAATGTCAGTTGAGATCAGCTCCAGTCTCACACACGACTCACAAAAGACAAGCGGTAGATGAATTACAACGGCCTAAGGTCACCACATGAATCAAAGTCATAATTGTCAGTACAGATTAGTGTAGTAGACAAAACCACATTTACCCAAGACAGATCCCATTTCACTCCCTACCTCTACAGGTTAGCTCTACCCCTCCATGTTGCACATTCAGGTGAAGTAGGGTGTCCAAAACCTTGTTGATAGCAGTAGGCTGAAGTGTAACCCTACAAACAAAGGTCACATTACAAACAAAGAGTTATGAGATATTTCTCCAATAAACCAAATCCAAAGAAACTAATGTCACCCTCACTATGCTAACCACAAAAAAAATTTAAAAAAACATTTTTGCAGTTCACATATCATGAACTATTTCCAGTCATAGAAAGACAAGTACATAATTATGTCTGATGCACATGGTAGCAAAATAACATCTCCAATAACATGTTCCATCTACTTATGTAACAGATATTAAATACTTCTGATGACGTGTCACATTTCATACAGGTAGATTTTAACCACTAGTTCCAAGGGATAAGTGGAAAGTGCAGAGGTAAAAAAAAAAAAAAGAAAAAATGGGATTAGGACCTAACCACTGCACACCAGTACCTCATTATGTAGTGTTTCTTTAGATTTTGTTATGCACTAGACATCTTTGTGCTTTGGGTAAGCAAACTTGTATTTGGCTGCATTTCCTCTCCCAAACAAATTGCTTGTTTTGGGGTAGGAGCTGTTATAGGTGACAAAACATTCCAACAAGCTGCATTATTGGTCACATTTGAAGATAGAAGTTTTGTATTCCATCACAAAAAAGATAAACTGAGACGCATTCTGACCTTCAAGTGTTCTTGAGAGCAAGACTGGTCTTAAGTACTGCAACACTACAGTTATCACACAGAGGTAAATGACAGCAGCAAATAAGCAGCAGTTACCAGCAGCTTATAGCCACTGCTGTTGCCAGGCACATAAACACAGTCTGACCAGACTCAAAGCATCCAACTTCTTGAAGGACATATTAGTGCAAATAGCAAATATTTAGCTTATTATATATATATACAAAATATGATGTTTAAGAATCATGCTTCCACATGAAAACAGTAGACGAAAGGAGGAATAGAATGAGTGGACCAATGAGGAAACCACAACATTCCTCAACTTAGTGTAACAAGCAACTATAGACGCAGCAGTGAAATACAATGGCACTGTGCATGTTAAATTTTGTTCCCAAGAAACCACCAGCAACTGCAACACAAACCATTTTATTCAAATCAAATTGTGAGAGTGTATCAAATCCCAGCATACACTTTCTCGAGGCACTTTAGACGATAACATTTTCAAGGTTAATTAAAAACAAACATCATGTCTTCTGCCTATTTAGCTGAGTGGGTAAAAGAGAGTCCACAATAGGTGGGATTATCCAGCTGCCTATTCTTGAACTTTTTCCAGGAACTCAGTTTCCAGAATCCATCCAAACACTCTCACACATCATTGGTCAACCATTCACCCTTTTAGACCCTCACACATTTACACTCACAAGCACAGAGACAGACACAGAAAGAAGGAAAGTACGACCCTAAGGTCATAACAGACAGCAGTGGGAGTAAGTGCACATTGTGTAACTGCACTGTTTCTTTGTCATATTTGTGTGTGTGATACATTTGAATGAAATCCAGCACCTGCACCTTGTGCACCTCTCCCTCCCACTTTTCATAACTTCAGTATGATTTTAATTCAAAACTCTTACTTGTTGTGGTCTACTTTCATATGGTTTTCAATTGGTGCTGAACTTCTAGTGACTGAGACATGACAGGTGCCGAGTATACAGCATACACTTCTATTGATTTTCCTAATAAACTGATACAACAAAGCTTTATTCATATTAACACCAATTTTTTGCAGATCAGATTTAAGTTCACATCTAAGTGGAAGTGGGTCAAACACCCTGTTTACCTCTGTATTTCATAGCCCACTCAGACCCATCTGTGCTGCGCTGCATTTATCAGTGTCCGAGAGAGGCTTCGCTAAAACAGAGCTGCATCTTTAGGTCCTGCTCGGGTCAAATCCGGGCAGAGATCGAGAATCTTCCTCTTATATTTCCTCTTTGGTAAATACATGTGACCTCGGTCTGCCTGCTCTGAATAGCAGCAGGGATGTTTACAAGTAAAGTACCTCTGAAATCCTGCCAACAGGATCAATTAATTACAGTCCTCAGACCCAGTGCTAGCAGGGATTTTGGAGTATTTTATTTTGTATGTGTTTAGTGCACCCACTGGGTTGTAAAATTCATTCTGCAGGTTGTCCTTAAAGAAAAAATAAATACTGTATGTGGTCAACCAAGGATTTTTAATCGTGAGTAGGGCTTTAATTCTTTTTAGTTTCTTTATCAATGAAACTGTTCCTATTTTATTTTTTGCCAGACAATGAAAAATTATGACACCTTTAAATGTCTTCTTTTGTCCATATCTGTTAGATATGGAATATATGTAAAATATTGGAAAATACTGAGCATATTTCCTATAAGTATAACATTGCTTGTGTATGCTTATTAAATAAAATAAACATAAAAAATAATTGTTTTTTGTAGATTATATGTACTTTTGACTCAACCATATTTCTACAACAGCCTAAATATGAATGTGTTTTTGGTTTTGAGGCAGAAGCTTACTATGCTAATAGACCTATGCTAATTTAACCTGATGCATAAACCAACAGTGTTTACATCCTTATGGTATGCTAAGGCCAGCGTAATGCTTGAAAAACGATCGCGTGAGCAAAGGAGTCCTCCACTTGTCTGACGTCTCACCATTAGGAGTCACTATGTTCTATACACTGCATCTTTCAGAAGAGAGCTTATTTTTTCATCCTTTTAAAAAATCCTCAACTGTTTAATAATTTATCAAAATACAGTAGTTACTGATGAATTCAGGATTTTGTTCATGCCCTCAGAGATACATAGAGTACATGCCTGTTCTTCCATTTATACTAAGGTTTAAATTCCCACATTGGTCTGGTGCTCCACACGCACAAACCTGATCCTCATTTTTTCCCATTACATTCTCCTGTCCTACCTTGAGTACTTGACACATGTGGTCCATGTAGAGTTCTGCATAGGTGTTTGCAAGGACAGAAGTGGATGTATAAAGTATGAATTGACCGACTGATTGTTTTAAACCACATCAATTAATTGCATGTCAAATATAGTATTCTGTTTGTCAGGGATTCAAGAGCTGTTACAAGGTTTGTTTTCTTATTTTTGTTGGTTAAAAAAAAAAAAAAAAAAACCCTTTATAAAATTGTTTGGACATAAACAGACACTTTCTTTTAGTTTGTCTTTTTCAAAGTATTTATAGTTTATTTTTCAGTCTCCACCAACCATCTTTTGCCAATTATGACTATGTGTCATTTAAGTGACAGCCAGCCCCTCCTGCATGTGAGCACACAATAGTAAAAAATAGAAGTGCAGAGCGATGATGTGCAGTTTTATTGAGAGGAAGCAGCCTGAAGACAGCCTGAGTCAGTCATGAGGTGTTAGATTTTAGGTCATTTTATTATTTCTCAGAGAGAAGGGAGGTACAGAACGTGTCGGTGTGTTTTATTAACTTAATTATAATGTTTCATGGAGGTCATGGTTCGGCTGTACTGTATGGGATGCTGCGTTTTCAAGGACAGACACGGATTTCTAGTGTTGCACCATATGTTAGGATGTTAGGGAAGCCACTTGTAAATGAGAATTCATTAACATACACTTAAAGATGATGCAGCGTGGAGCCGTCACCTCCAGGCAACGTTATTGCTCATAAAACCCACACACAAAGAAATTTCCCCATCAAGGCAGAGTCATAGTTTAACGCTTAGGCGAACTTCATGGAGAGCAGAGGAGGATCTAAGCAGCAGCATGTACAATACGTGGAACGAGTCCTTTGATGGGGTCAAACTTTGCTTTTTATTCCCTTCCCCTTGAAGTTTGCCTTTCTTTTTATTGTGACACCGGATCCTTTTGGTGATAAATGAAAACTTCAAAAGAGCAATGGGGAGGAAGAAACATGGCCACAGAAAACCCTGAACCTGACGTTGCTAATGAAAACTGACTCTATTCTGCTTGGCGTAGCCTCAGGCCACAGGCTTAGAACTAATGGCCTGAAGTTTAATATATACCTCCATGTTGCCTTGTCTGTGTGTGTTTGTGTTTGAGTGTGTGTATATCCTCAGCTATTCCCCTCAGTCTGTTTTGGTCGATTGGATCCCTTTTCTTTTTTAATTTTCTCAGTTCCTTCTTTGTGCATATTCATCGCCTGCCCCTCCTCTTCTTCCTGTTGTATTAGCAGGCCATGTGCAACCATTCTTTTATTCTGATCTGCCTTGATGCTCCTCCATCAAGCCTCCTTTCAGTCTGAGGGTCGCAATCGAGGCCGTGGTAGCGTGTGATTGCATTGTTTTGGATGAGACACAAGCTGTGTCTCAGTGCTGGTGTCCTCAGGTGTTGTCAGTCTCAGATATGCTCCCTCACCACCACCACCGCCACCATCCATCCATCCATCCACCTCCTCCCTCCCTTACGGCATCAATCTCTCTCATCAGGTGAGAGCAAAACACGCTCCTGATTCCAGTGATCTGTCATGTCGCTCATGGAAAACTCTTCAGAGCTCCACTTCTCCACTTGTCTCAGCATTCATTAGTTGTGTCTGAGAAATCAGGTGTGTTTCCATCAGTCTATTTTAATGTGCATTTCTGAAATGTGTATCAAAACACCTGAAGAGAAACATAGAAAATCTGCAGAAATCCTCCATGATACGTCTTTACACTCGATGTGGTGGAAACGATGGTGTATCGATTAATGGTCAATTTACTGTAAATGAGTACAAAGTAACCAGGTTTGCTGCTAAAAAAAAAAAAAAAGTAGGTTTACAAATTTTACTATGAATATAGTGGGAATGCTGGATAGATAGGTTTGCATGAACTAATAAGAACACCACAACATTTCTCTACATAGTGCATGCAGCAACAAAAGGCCACTATACTGTATATCAACAGCTAATCACACTATTAATGTCATCAAGTTTCACCCTGTTATCCTACTGTGTTGACCATAGATCATGTATCAAAAATGGACAGAAAGGAAGTAAGAATATGCTGAATAACCACCAGAGGGTGAGTCCACTTGTAAAAAGAATGTCTGAGTGGGTGTCTGTGGGAAAATGAGCTGAATTCTCATTTGATTTATAACATCAGTAAACATTTTCCTGAGGAGTTAAGTCTCTCTCATAGTTACAGATCTTCTTTACTTGAACATGATATCGGTTTTGTAAATGATGACTGGACACCATGTGATTAACAGCTGGTATATTGCCATTCTAGTGGCTTCAAAATGAGTGTTTGGATTCATATGGGTGACTTCATGACCAGTTTCCATTTGGTGGGCACACAGGTGTTCCACCCACCACTTATTTCAGTGAACTAACAGTCATTTGCGATATAGTTTCATGGGAATTGAACCATTCACTCCAGTAAGGCCTGCACAGAGCGTGCAGATCCCAACGGCCTGCCTTTAGTTTAAAACCGCACAGAGCCGCGTGCATGTTCACTTTGGCTCAACGCACTCATAAGCTAAGTGGTCATTAATCATGGGTTGATATTTTTAGATTTAATTACCGAGCTTGTCCTCTACTCCTTGCAGTAATATTCCTGAAAATGCCTGGAAACAAGTGTTTTTTTTTTGTTGTTTTTTTTTTTCTCTGCAAATGTCACTTATACTTTATATTACTTTTTATTATAAATGATGCAGTCACTTTTGGATGATACATCGAAACGACTGAGATGATCATCATCTTGTTAAAATCCGCTGCACAGGTCAGGTATGGCTCAATCCTCCGGAGTGCCAATTAGGACATTACGTAGCCTCGCAAATCTCTAGACAGCCATTGCTGTCTGAGAATTGCTTATCAGACTCATTCTATAAATCACCATGTCCATTCATCTGTCTCTTATTTTAGTGTCTGTCTCCTGTGTCAGCCTTATGTCTGTGTCTTTATTTATGGGTCTCTATTCAGACAGAAATTCCCTCTTTCTTTCCTCCTGATCGGATCTTTAATGCTCAACTGTGCATCAGCTTCCAGTCGTGGGATTTTTTTTATTACTTTACCCTGATGATGTGCTAAAAATACTAAAAGAAGTAAAAGGAAATCAACCCTTATGTTTTAACTGAACCAGACAGTTAGAGATAAATTGTCTTCATAATTACAGTCTGGAAGAAGAGCTATTACAAAGGAATTTGTGAGGCAACTGCACTCAGAGAGAAAATATAAACAGAAATGTTAATAAACAAGGATGTAAACTAGCCATACACAGTTAATATTGTGACAGATAACATCAGCAGCAACAAAGGCACTACATTGACTACTTGAATCATGAAGCATACACAGCAGCACTGATAAAGAGTCAAACCTTGACAGTAGTGGTGAGGTTTATGATTGTTTCTGTGTCCTTCACTAGGCTGTGGAGGCACGATGTCATCCCTGCAGCAGAGCGACATCTGTCATGTTAGAGACGAGGCTCGAGGCGTCTTCATTTGTCCATGACACATTTCTTTTCTTCTCCTTCGTGCTCTCTCTCGACAATGGGTGTTGTTCCGCGTTTTCTCATATTGGAAATCTAGTTGTTGCACTTTGAGGTCGTAAATTTCAGAGACACAGCTTAAAGTCTCACTAACAGGTGCATGGGATCAAATACTACTGACTTTAAAAGAAAACCAATGAATCCAGCACAGTAGGCACACAAAGGCTAGTGGTTGTTCCCCGCCGAATATCTGCCAATTAGAGGTATCAATTACAGTAAATGCGACACTGAGCTATTTTATTTATAAACATGGATAATTTTGCCAGTATCTCATATCATATAACAGATGCCACAAGGAGCATTATATAAGAAAGTTATTCTAATAAAACTAGATCACCTTATGCAACCTATAATGGTTAATAGCAGACAAATGCATATAAGGCAGCATTAAAGAATATTCACAACTGTGTTCTATAATAAAATGCTACATAACACATAGCCGCTAATAAATATCTGAATATAATTAATAGCATGAGAGAATATAGACAAATTAAAAGAATATTAAATATATATAAAATGGAATAATAATAATAATAATAAATATAATAGGCAATATAAAATGTTAACAGCATAAATATTAGAGACTAAACATTTTAAGATGAAAAATCCTTGAGGGATTAAGGAGTGTGAAAGTTTGGGTGAAGAAACTTGTGAGGGTGGCTGCGGATCAGGTGGTAGAGCAGTTCATCCTCGAAGCAGAAGGCTGGTAGTTCGAAAGCCAGCATCACCAGTTTGCATTGGCACGACCCTGAACTGCAAAATGCATCTGTCAAATCTGTAAATAGTATCTCAGAAATCCAACTTAGATAGAAAGAAGCCAGCAACTAAGTCCTTTTTAGAAGCCAGTGAAAAGCAAGACCACAGTCTTTGCGGAAAGCTTAGCTTGAATTTCTTAGCTAGATGTTCGGCAGAAAATTTGAAATTTTATCTTCTATCGGCCATATCACCAGATATTTATAATTTTTAACAGATTAAAGGTGATGCTGACAAGTTTTGCTAACAGAAGTAGGGACCTCTGTTTGGCCTGTAGACAAAAATATCATTGTTTTGTTTTTGTTTGAGTTCAGAAGCAATTTCAAATTTTGTATGCTGTAGATTATCGGTATCAGACTGGAAATTGGAAAAGGCCGTCTCTGCAGTTGTGGTATGAGAGTACTATACATGACTGTGTTGTGGACATACAGATGGTATTTGCAGCACAGATTGTATCTTGAGACCCTAACCCTAAAACTGAGCCCTGTGGGTCTCCGTCTGAGCCCTGCCAACTCGAAACCAGTGAAAAGCAGTGCATAGACATAGAAATATTTCATAATCAAATTAAAAATAACATTAGCTGTTTCAAATTTGACAGAATTTTGTGTTTATGTTGAACCAATTATTGCTTACATTGTCAAAACGAGAAATGTTTCTGGAGCTTTTCAACCATGAACTTTCTGCCAGGAATTCACATTCACACATAAAACTTCCTTTCATTTCACCGTAGCTGATTAAGACCTCTAAGAAATGGCATTGGAGGACAAAGACAGAGAAGGAGCGTGGGTGAATAATCAGTCCCAGACACTAGAACCATACAGTGCATGGAGGAATGCTCTAATTAGAAAGCACATTCAGTGACGCATGCTGGGAAGAAAGGGCAGCAGAAGAAAACTCATTCACAATCAATGGCAAAGGGTAAAATCTTTGAAACAAATCAATTACAGTTAAAAAAAAAAAGTCTGTGTGACACTAAACTCTTGTGTTTTTCATTTAGTTCTGTCATCAGGGAGTGTGCGATGAAGAAAGGGACTCCTGCCGTATTGTGGTTATGTGTTTTCCCAACATAAAGTCATTTCTTACCTTGGCTATTTGTATTCCCCGCCATCCACCTGTGTTCATCTCTAGTAGGATGTCATTAGATGTTGGCCCGTTTCCAGCCTGTCACGCATCACGGCTGCCTTCTAGGCATTAAACTCTAAAGAGCTTTGCTGGAAAGCACTGCGAATATTCAACTTTACTGTGCCACTTTGTAATTCACTTTTGGGAGGCCTTACTGAATGGTGAAGAATTTAGAGTGACCAAGGTTTCTGAAATTGTAGGAAGGAAAACATGGGCGGGAATATTCTGAGTTCTGACTCAGAGCATTAAAGTGCCATGGGTATTTACAGAGTGCTTCAAATCCTTGGCGGTGCTTGAATTTGTATTTTCAAAGTTTGAAATGTGCTTGAGAAGGTTTGGAGTAATGACTGTGTATAGCTGAGTTCACTCATCAGATGGAGACAAAAAATTGTTTAAAAGAGTAAATGAAAAGCGCTTCACTTAGACCTCGGCTGTGTGTGACTGTGGCTATGATATAACATCATCATTATGGTTTTTGGAGTAGTTTGTCTGTGCGATAGGGAGGGATCTGTTGTTTGGGCTAATCTAAAGTTGTGATACTAGTTTTCCTGTTGAAGCGTACCAACAGTCACCAAACAGCCAGAAAACAGAGCTGCTCATTTATCTCCTGCAGCCTTTCCATGTGACAATCTCGTCCCGTCCAACTCTCCCATTTGCTCTCTTATTAGAGAGTGTGAAGTGGTGTTTGAATTTGGTTCCTGGGCCTCTTTCTCTGCAGCCTGCACTAGCTCGACACCAAGACGGAGAAGAAATATGGGCTCATGGAACGATATTTCACTGGCACTGGCTTGACATTGATGGATAGAGGATCATTAGACATTTGCCAGTTTGCTTGGGCGTGGAGTTATTTTCAGCAATAATATATGGGAGAGGGAGCAGGGGCTGGAGAAGGCTCCTGCTAAGATCTCAGAGGGCCACAGATTCCAGGTTTGTGGAGTTTTGTGCACATCTTGACGCACAATGCAGAGATTCCACGGTGTATTATACTGAAAGTTTACTTTTAGTAAACATGGACAACACTGTCTATGAATTCTCAGAGAAGTGATTCTTCACCTTTCTTTTTACCAGACATTACTCCACAGCTCATTCAGATAAACTCAAATACCACTGCACTGAGACAGAACTAGTGTAAACCAGTTGATTTATTGTTTCATTTTCAATTATGTAATAATGAGTTTTGTTTTCCTGTTATTTTTACCAGTACTAGTTTTGCAAAGTTCACATTTGTAGCACTGGATTTTTTATTATTTCCATTTGTTATTTACTTTTAGCCAAAGTAGTTCAGTTTTTTCTAATTTACCATGTAAAATGTTCAAAATCAAACTATTAAAACCATCTTTGATCATTTGATGAATAATTTAAACTTAATATGTATTATTTTAGCTTTTTCAACTTTGTTCTTTTCACGAACAATTTTAGGTGTGAATCTAAAGCTGTAAAACAATTTAACTCTAACATCCCCACTTGTCAATCAGCTGCTGAATTTACAAATATAACCCATTACTTTTACCCAACTTTCCCAATTTCTTAGCCTTTTTCTCACAATTCCATTACAGTTTACTATTTCATACATCTTTTTTTACTTTTAAATCTGTTAATTTATCACTTTAGGACAACTGTTGGTCAACTGTAACCCCATTACTTTTAGGTACCTTCTCCAATTGTTAATGCATTAAAATGTAAATTTTCAGGCTGTAAATCCATTGCTTTTTTTTTATATTTATACTTCACACACTATTGCAACAGTAGTCAATGACTATTCACTATTTCAACTGTCAATCCATTAGTTTTTAACCACAGTTTCTAATGTTAATTCATTGCTTAAAAAAGTACTTCTCACTAATACACCAGTTAAACCATTATTTCTTTTACCTACTTTTACTTATTTTTTTTATGCAGCTTCTTTATTTTTCCTTTCACTAAAAGCACTGTGAACCTTCCTGCTTCAGTCCAATTATGCCTGGTCGGGAACAACTGTAATGTAGCAGCTCTTTGAGAAAGCTGCATATCTCTGCATCTGTCACAGACAGTGTGGTCACTGTCAGTCAGCACTAAGACATATCTCTTCCTTTTCTCTGCAGTGATGGTTCTGCTAATTGTGACGATGCGTCGGAGGAGGAAGGAGCCTCTGATCCTCGAGGAGGAGCGCGACATCAGGGAGAACATCGTCCGTTACGACGACGAGGGCGGGGGAGAGGAGGACACAGAGGCTTTCGACATGGTCACCCTCCGCAACCTAAACGTCATCAGAGACCCCAGCGTGCGACGAGACGTCACTCCAGATACTCCCACCTTCTTTCACTACCCATCAGCCCCCCGCCCGCCTTATAAATCCCTGCCAGACAATGTGGTGTTTCGAGAGTTCATTTGGGAGCGACTGAAGGACGCTGATGTGGACCCATCAGCTCCCCCCTATGACTCACTGCAGACGTACGCTTTCGAAGGCAGCGGCTCAGTAGCCGAGTCACTAAGCTCACTCGAGTCACTAAGTACAGACTCAGACCAGAACTATGACTACCTCAGCAACTGGGGGCCACGTTTCAAAAAGCTGGCCGACCTGTACGGCAACAGTGATGGCACCAGTGTCTTCTCGTAGCCCTTAAACGTCTCTCTTAACATTTAAATATGAGTAATTTATTGTCAGAGAAAGTGGTATTTGTCCGCCGCGGTGCACTAGAGGAAGTGACTCAAAAACAAACACAGGAGAGAGTGAGAGACAAACACTTTCACTTCAAAGGTTTTTGGTTTGTTTACCTCCTTGTATGGATTTTTTTCAGGAGTGTGCCAGGGTGAGTTTTGACACGAACTTCAAAAGTGACTTGAGTGAGAAAGAAACCTTGTGTGCAAAAGACATTAAAGGTTCCAGATTTTGGGCTTGAGTCCAGCCTCTGACTGCAGAATGCAAACATGTTGGACTATTTATATGGGGAGGCACCTGTCCTTTCATTCCAGCGATGGGCACAGGCCCAGCACTTGCTTTGATGCAATCCTTTGCATCTTTGTGCTTAAAAAAACAAAACAAAAAAAAAACAAAAAACTAAACAAAAACTAAAGTTTCTCATGGAATGCTGTGTCCCTGGTGGTTAATCAGTATTCACTTGACTGTCCACATGAAGTTTCACAAAAGCTCTTATCATTTTCTGTTTTATTTTTTGGTTAGTGGGGCAGGGTAATGGGTAAATTCATAAATATTATTCATGGACATACCAGTGAACGTTATATGAAAAGTGCACCTGCACACATAAAGTATAAACAAGTACAGGTAGTAGATGTGCTAAGGAAGTGATGTGAAGGCATTAGTTGTAAAAAAGTGTAAAAAGAATGACAAGCCGGTGTCAGATTGATGTCTTCAGTGGGTGAAAAAGAAAAGGCATATGATTTCTCTTATTCTCCTAACAGTACATTTTGCAGATGTAGTGTTTGTCTCTGCTTTTTTTTTTTCCCCTATTTTTCTTCAATTGCAAAAAGTCCAATGTATGATTTCTGAGCTGAGTTCTGCTTTTGTAGGAGTCTGATGGGAGGGGGGGAGGCGATGTCTGCTACTTCACAACGCTTCTCTGAAGGATTCATTCTTGTTGTGCTTGATTGCGAAAATCATGTCACCTAGACACTAGAGGAAAAAAAAAAGAAAAAAAAATTGTTTCTGAACAGCAGTGGCAGTCCTTACCTGGCTGAAGTTGCAGTCTGTGAGTAAATTAATTTTTTGCTTCTGTAGCTTGCTGAGTCCAACATGTATTGTCATTTATAAAGGAAACCAATAATGTTTATGGTATGTTCAATGATGACAATGAAAGGACACACTGTATGATAACCATATTGTGCCAATTTTTTGTGTTGACATGTACAACTGATATGTATTATTATTATTTATTTTGAAGAGGCAGAAATGTGCAAATGATGTTTTTATCCCTTTTCCTGAAAATAAAATAGACATTTGGTTCCTTAGTTTGGACTGGAGATTTTTCTTTTCAGTCTATCTGAAAATGTAGAGAGAAGTGAGTAAATAAAAAGAGGTTGTTTCTGACTGACACTCAGCATCAGACAGTAATGATCGATGATTTGAAATGAGTGGTACTTTGTTGTCTGTGCGTCGAGGGAACTCAAGGAACCAGTGAGGGGGAAAAAAATATTTATTTATTTATTTATTTTAGAAATTTCTTTTTGATAAAGCTTTTGTAGTTGAAAGCCCTGTTAGAGACAAAGCACTGTCGCTCCACAGAGGCATGTGTGATGACTTTGAGGTTCACTATCAGCCGTCTGAGAATCCTTTTTTAATTTAGCCAGGCCTGCACTGCACACTCAAAGGAAGCTTTTTCAAATACTGCGTCTTGTCGTGACCGAAAAAGCCACATGTACATATCAGGTGTATGTAGTGTAGGGAAAACATATCAACATTAGAGCTGCAGGGTTCTAACCTCATTCTACTCAACCATGTGATGCAGCTCAACTGGTAGAAAATTAAGCTTTGACCAGCAGGTTTCAGACAGAACAGTAATCAGAAATCTGAACAATAATAGACATGTTTTGTTAGTAAGGTTTGTGCAGCACTTATTTTATACATAACACCACAAACTTAAAGTCTCACCACTTGTCTCC
Source organism: Brachirus orientalis (assembly GCA_016785285.1). Classification (NCBI taxonomy): domain Eukaryota; kingdom Metazoa; phylum Chordata; class Actinopteri; order Pleuronectiformes; family Soleidae; genus Brachirus; species Brachirus orientalis. The sequence continues at coordinate 9,239,134 of JAFBJR010000258.1, read as the reverse complement.
CCGTCAGTGAATGCAGAATGAATTGGTTGGGTATGTTACAGAAGATGGTGCAACAGCAGCTCAGTACCTTAAATGACTGGTCCAAAAGCAAAAGACTTTAGAGAAATGTCACAATATAGTACTAAATAAAATGTCAGAATAGAAGGCACTAGGTACAAAAATTATAAAAGAAAAAAAAAAATATTATATTAACACAGAAAATAACTGTATAGTAAGGCATTCAAATGGCAAAGAGAGTTAATGAAATGTATAAAAGTCAGTATTGCAAGGCATTCAAATGAAATAAAAGTATAGTAATAAAAAAGTTCAGTAATGCATTAAAATGACAACTCAATTAAAAAAAGGTCATAATATATAAAAAAAAAAAGATAAAAATCAAATGTAATTTGTCTGTGTTTATGTTGTGCTTTATCTGTCATTCATTTACAATCACCAGGAGCTGTGTCCTTCACATCAGCAAAGCCAGGGATCAAACCTTGACCTCCTGGTTGGAGGCTGACCCACTCTACCACTGTACCATATCTTGTAGTAATAGAAATAAAATAATATAATAAATAATAATAATGGTTTGAACAAGTAACTTTTAGACCAATGTCAAACATCCCAAACAAGTACTCTGTACTTCTGACTACAAAATGGTGTGAAGTATTAAGTTACAAAAAACAAGAAGTGTCAGTTAATGTTGCAGTGTTTCAACAGAACTCTGAGATTCACACTGTTCACACTGATGCAAGAGACTGCAAAGAACCTATTATGCATCTTTGTTTGGTAAATATGTCATCTCCTCACAGGTGTTGATTTCCAAATCTTTGAACCACAGCTTTGAACTTGTAAATGTGTTTCTTATGTGTGAGGATTTTATTGGAAAATTACAGATTAATGGGTCTAGGTGGAAATCAGTAGATTAAAAACAAGGTAAATGCCCAATACGAAAAGAGATCTGACAAGACATTTAGCAATAAACTGACAAGTGTCAAATTAAGAATTTAAGTTCATAATTGATAAAGTTAAGTAAAGGGACAAAAGTGGAAACAAACTTTAAGGGAAAAGTTTCACAAATTAAGGTTTTTAGTTTCTGAAAACAAACTTTCAGGAAGTTCCACAGAACGTACAGACACCTTCATTAGATGCCTAACATTATAGTGTATGCATTATACCATTGTGTATTTTGTGTGATATGATATGATATATGATTTTTTCAATATTATCAGCTACCGTTTGCAGCAGAAAAACACGTAGTAAGGTAGCAAAGACTGTGTGTTTGTGCACTTATGCTAGCAATGATTTAGCAGATGATCAGCACGTTTGATTTTTTAATATCGAAGTCCTTCCTGATTCAACCCCTTCCATTTATACAGGCTTGGGACCTGCACTAGGATTACACTGGATGTGGGGCCCCTGTGGCTGGAATGTTCAAATAACAATAAGCAATGGGGATTGGGTACCTATTTTAGGGCTACCCCAGCCCAGGGACTCAAACTGGCAACCCTTTAGTCCCATGCTAAGGGCTGCTGCACATGTGACACAACACAGGCAGCTGAAAATGTTTAAGTTTTATGGCCATTCTTTTTATGTTCATTCTTGCAAAATATGCTAAATACTGAATGCTACAAAATGCTAGTTTAGCATTTAGCATCTACAACAGGGCTTCACAATTAAACCACAGAATCATTGTAATAGCCACAGCAATCATTTGTTAAAGATAACAAAGATTAAATAAAAGGAAGGCCAGAAAAAAAATATGAGAACTTTTTTTTTGATTGTAGATAGATAGATGATATATTTTATAATGAAAAGATGCAAAAATGCAAAAATTGTAAGTGATCAATTATATTACAATTGCATTATCAGTCAAAAACTATTGCAATATGATTACATAATATAATTTACCATCAGTGCACCTCAAAGCTACAAATGGGCTTCATTTAAAACTATAGCTTTAGTAGATTTGGCATAGCTTTGGCCAAACTAACTGGAAATTTTACACCTGTATGGCTTTCACTGTTATTTCACCACAAGATACACTTTGTAGTTTAGATTTAGAGTTCATGGGATCCCTGTTATCAAAGGAGATAGACAGCGGTTTGAACACAGACATCTGATGTAAACAGCGCTGATAGCGCCTGTGAACAGATGCTGATTTTGATTGACCAGCTATCAGTCAAAATCACCAGAAAGCATCTTAAATGCCAGTTGCCTGGAGGCACTTAATGAGCAATCAGGAATGTTCCACTATCAGGGGCTCAATCTGGTCTTCGGTTGATTATTCGTGTTGGCCCTGGCCCACCGGTTAAGAGCGGCCCCGGGCGAGCAGAGACACTTCACTCAATTCTTATCATAACCATGCATCACCAACAAATTGCCCTGACAAAGAGGTGCCCAGTTTCTGAGAGACTCGGTGAGAAGATCAGGTACACGCTTTTCCTCAGATTGTCTCCTGGAACAGCACTAATAGAGTCTGACCTCTTGGCTGCGTGTTAAAGAAATCATTCTCTGCAGCAGGATTTTGGCCGCACTTGGAAACCATTCGATTAATCCTCCCGTTCACAGCAGCAGTGATAACTTATAATGTGTGTAACAGCAGAGCCATAGATTAAATAATCCACTATCTTTGAGTTGCTGCCAAAATATAGTTAAAGGAATGAATTAAGTGAAGTATAGTTTTATGTTTCCAATTTTCAGTATCAAATAATTTCTCATGCACTATGATCACACATGGATCGTGTTGGAGCTACTCCTTTTTTTTAGCATATAAAATAAAAAACTAGAGTACAGTGCAACTATACTGGGGAAAAAAAATTCTGTCAGTCAAAAAAAATGTTCACAAAGTAACTGACAAAGAGTTGCTTCACATTATGGGCTTAAAAACTATTGTATATTGTAACTTACACACAATTCTGAACATGTGATAAACATCTAAATTAACTATTGAATCTCTGCAATGAATGTCAATGTTGGAAAATGTAATCGTCAGGTTGAAATCCAAGGCTTCAGCCTAATTTACACTTGTCTTTTGCTTTTGCAATGTGCTGAGTGACAGAAAGGGTGTATTTCAAACTGATTAACATGTCATTTCACACTTTCCTCTCACGTCCCATACTGTAGCAGTAGAGTTATTTTGGTTTGCAAAAACTGTCATATTTTCTTATTTTCAATACTTTTTTTTATCTTCAGCTGTCAGATTCAAACTAACCCTGACCACGTCTTTTTCCAAAATAATACTTCCTCTTCTTCCTTAACTAACTTCATCAAATCCATCCCTTATCAAAAGGGAAACAGTAGCGTAGACACACACACTGTAGATGCCTATGAACAAGCTGACTGAATGAAAGCAGCCATATTGAGATGACCAAAATCTTCAGGAAAAAAAAAAAGCAGAAATTGAAAAGGTTATAACTTTTGGTCAGATGATAATCACATTTTTGCTGCTGAACTTTAATATCGAGATTATCAGCAATACATGAAAGAAAACAGCCAAATATCACTCTTAATAAATGTCTGATTATTTTACATGAGAAAGCAACACATTTTCAGTTGAAAGTATGCTCGTTTTCGAATCTGACTCCCCAGATTGAAACACATCTGTATTTTACATTGCTTCTCATTTGTCATGTTTCAAACATACACAAACCTCTTTAGTTATACTTTGCTCCCTCGTTCCTTTCCTCAAAAAAATAAATTCTAACTATTGAAATGTGAAAAAAATCTTTAGGTATGTCTTTCTGCCTCATGTTAAGACATCAACCTCAAGTATAAGATGCCCTACGACTGAGAAATGTGCTTAACTCTAAGCCAACTGGGTCCTCGCATATTGATGCACGTAGGTGAATATTTATTTCTGCGAATACCCAGCATGAAACAAAACTCCAAAGAAAGTCTGTCTCCGCTTTTCTTGCTCTCACAGAGAACAAAATAAAAATAAATAATCTGCTGGTCATCCATCGTGGGGAGCCTGTTGGTGGCAGAGAAATGGGGCCCCTGCTGCTGCCTCAGCTGGACGGCTCCTCACTGCTCCTCTGAAAAACAGAAAAGGAGGGAAAGGAAGATCAAAGGCCATCGCAGCACCATGTTTTATTCTCTGTCTCTCTCTCAGTAGTGCTCATAGTTCGCCCGCCTTCAGCAGGAGAAATGTAAGACCTGAGGTTTGTGTACTCTATAGTTCCACCAAAATTAGACTGGTCCCAGACCTGGGCAGTATAAATAATTCTCTTGAGAGCTGTGAGTGCAACAGCTTGCTCTTTGATAGCCTGGGGCATGTGTGCTGTGGAAAAATAGGTCAAAGTAGCAAGATTAGGGTAATAGGGTGCAGAAAAAAAGGAAAAAAATGGAAATTCAATTGATATGCTGATGTATCAAGACAAGATTAGACCGAGTTGTGAAATGCAAGAATGAAAAATAAATAGATGTGAAATTTGATGAACTTGTGTGGCTTTCAGACCATCTCAGAAAAGTCAAAAACAACACCATGACCAATGGTGAAAATTGTGAGACCAATGCAATTCTGAGATATAATTTACTCTTTACAGATTCATACAAATCCATCTGTAACAGTCTGACAAATCATAGATGTGCAGTCATTTACAGTGGCTCTTTGTGGGTTTTGCTGTTTACAACAGCTGCTTACAAACCAAAACGTTGCAAGTTCAGCATCAGTTTTGTTTTTCTTTACTCATTAAAAGCTGCTTCCAGCTGTGGGAAGCAACATTTCTTTGCTTTCTACTGACCTTTTCCCAGCAAGAAACCAGCGGAAACTTACATGTAGTGTCTTTAAATGATGCATTGTACTATTTCTAGTTCACAGCTACTTAAAATGATGTCAAAATTTACCTAAATACACCCAATCCTAATTATTTTCAGTGTTGTTTTTCTGCTTTATCTGATGTTTATAAAACTGAGGTGACATCATAAATAAAAAAAAATGTCTTCTTGAATACATTTAAACAGAACATCAAGCTTCGATTGTCATGCCCCCCCCCCCAACCCAAATTCCCATAAATATCTGACCACTTAGCGCATCAGTAAAGTGATGAATGAAAGTAATTAGAAAATGATACACGGAAGCCCTCACCAGTGATGATTGGCAAAAACATGTCAGGGCAACATCAGCATTAATGAGCCATAATCGACACAGGCCTAATTAGCAGCACTTTATACTTTTATGTAGGTTTATCATCATTAGCCAAGCCTGGCTTGATATAGCGCCAAATATGTGGGTGGCATAAGTGTTTGTTTATCATGTAGACAAGGAAAATAGTTAGATGCTACAACAGCCTCAGTGGAGGGGGTTGTTTCTGTAGGCCTACACGTGCCATCAGGAGGAGCTTCGGGGCTAATTAGATCTCAAAAGACTTCGGAAACTGTGGAAGGGAACATGCATATTTAAACAAACAGTAAGGTTTTCCGTAGGTGTTATTTTTTCCCTTTCTTTCTTTCAAGTGAATTATATATTCAAATCAGGACGACTAATAAATCATCTATCAATGGGACTATTACAACCCATCAGTAACGGTTAAGCACCACTTTATTTAAAAAAAATGCCTATATACAGTATCAATATTAATGTCTGCACTTTGTTACCGATTCCTGAATTAGGTTTGTTGTGTTAAATCGATTTTATGAATTGGTAACATTTTTCCTGCAGTGGCCTGGAAGTGCAAACCATTATTACAATTGTGAAACACTTTTACAAACACTTAAACAAATTGACATTTTCAAAAACAAATTTACTAAACAATCAAACACTTTTTCTAATCCCACGACAAATTAACAAAAGTTGAAACAAAACCAATTCTAATACAAATTTACAAAAGCCACAGTCCTTACAGAAATGGACTGTACCAAGCAACAATTCTGACACAGAGGAATGTACATTTTCGAAAACAAATTTACACAAGATGCAAAACACACTTACAATTCCTGAAACAAATTTCACTGATACTCGTTCAGCTAAAAACAGCTTACAGCTACCAGCTAACCAGATGGTTTTTTTTCTTCATACACAATAGTCAATAAGCCAATCATATAAAGAATTAACAAAAGTTGAAACAAAACCAATTCTAATACAAATTTACAAAAGCCACAGTCCTTACAGAAATGGACTGTACCAAGCAACAATTCTGACACAGAGGAATGTACATTTTCGAAAACAAATTTACACAAGATGCAAAACACACTTTTTCTTCATACACAATAGTCAATAAGCCAATCATATAAAGGACCACTTCCTTTCAAACTGACTTTCAAAATAAGAGTCACTGACGTTTCAGCTTTTTATTACTTCTCATTACAACTTTTGCCATAACCTTAACTGTTGATTCTGTGAAACTAAATAAATGTTTAATGTCATTCCATAAGCATGTTAAATAGTATGTTAAACATGTGTCTTACTGTCAAATAAAAGAATGGACTGCTCACTGTATCACTTCTGGGTTACTTGCAGAAGTTGGTAGATTCCCCTTCAGTAAGAACTGTGGCTTTTGTAAATTTGTTTCAGTATATGTAAAAGTGTTTTATATTTTTTCATTTTATTTCAACTTTTGTTAACTTGTTTTGGGATTTGTTAAAGTGTTTCATGTTTTGTAAATTTGTTTTCAAAAATGCAAATTTGTTTCAAGTTTTGCTAATTTGTATTGTAAAAGTGTTTTTACAATTTTTTAATAAAGGTTTGCACCTTTATTGCACCTGACCTTCCAGGCCACCATACCAGTCACCTTCTTGGAGTCAAAGACAGAGCAAGTTCTCCTTCTTCAATCTGCATGAAATATGAAGTGCATGGAACAAATTCACATTTCTTCCATGCACTTCATGAACCATCTTGACATACCTTCATTCATTAAACAAGTGTTAGGACCAGGTTTTGGTCTCCATAAGGTCAACTGGTGCTGACAAAGTCAGTGTGTATGCCAGAAAAAGACCTAAATTGGTTGCAAATACAGTAAAGCGCTAGTATAGCAAAATGACATTGTCACCAGTTAGATGGGATAAATGCCTTTAGTCACTGCCCTACCTTGTGCTGCTGCTGAATACACACAAATGCTCCCTTAGTCAGGTCTGATAGTATTGCCTGACTGAGCCTGTTCTCAGATGGAGGACACAGCATACAAATTGTGTTTCATTGTTATTGGCAGAACATTGGCAGAATAATAATGTCACAAACAACACATAAAACAAATGATAAAAAAGTTTCACTCTGCAGCTTTTAATAAAGATGGAAACGTTCTCTTCTCCGATTGTCCGCTCTCTGCTGATCTCAGTGTTTTTCTGACATAATTAATGAAAATACTCATCCATCACATCGTCTGACATCCACCAATTTACATTTTTTACATGAAGCAACTGAACAAACCATTTACTCCCCTGCTTAATAATTCACTGGCTGTTTTTTTTTCCCACCCTTTTTTTCTGTTGTCATTTCGAGGTGCGAGCATACCGTGTTTATTTTTCAAATAAAACCGAATGGCACAAGGAGAGGGTGGAATTATCCTGGTTGTTTTTAATTGAGTTTGACCAGGTCTGTGCACAGTGTCAGTCTAATCTCCCAGCAGGACTGTAGTCTCTCTCCAGGGGAGACAGAGGAGGCCGATAAAGGCTGAGAACCTGCTCACTGCACTCTCTGCATTATTCATGATGCAGGGACTAGAGCATCGTCAAATGGCCTGTCATTTCCTTTTACCCTCCATCACAATGGCCATATGCTGCACACACTGGAGGAAGAAATGGGGTAAAGCAATCTGCAGTTAAGCCTGCACCAAACAGGGACGCGTATAATGCTAACAGATACATTCACAGGTAAAACCACACAAGGGGATACTCTGTGTACAAGTGGAAAACCTTGGGAATTGAAAAAAAAAAAATCTGTTGTGGCATGTTTCAATCTTGTGCCACTCAACACTAACCTCCTCCCACTGCTTCCTCCCTACGCAGCTACTGCTGCTAAAGCAAACACAATGATATCCTTCATATTCCTACCAAACTCATCAGTGCCAGAAAAGTTACAAGGCGAACAAAGGGAAGGTTTTTTTTTTTTTTTTTTTTGAAGCACTATATTCAAACGTGCATCCAAGTTTTGTGACATTGTTTTTCATTTATTTTTATTGAAAAGATGCTTAAATTGTTCTCAGAGGAAACAAATTTCTCACAGTGAGGTAAAACATTTATTTTTCCTTCTCCTCCACAGCTAAACCAAGTGTGGAGGCGTAATAATCGTTGTTCACGTATCAGCTCGCACGCTCTTCAGATTCGAACTCAGATCTGTGACATTTTGTCAGATCAACCCCGGGGTCCTTCCACACACTGTTCCACACATTATTTGTATTTACAGAGTTTGTTTGCGTGACAAAATCACACAAGACGCATCCCTCTGAGGTAACTGGGATTGCCGTCATTTGCCTTCCCTAATGTCTGCCATTCAGCATTAACATATCATTAACTCTTTCTGGGACCATTCACTCAGAAAATTAGAGGCCTCCACAGACCGGCCGCCCCATCAACATGGATGACGCTTTCTCTTTGTGGTTCTCAGGAGAGAGTTAACGGTGGTTTAAGGATCGGTGTGAGAGTGAGAATGATGTTCCAGTTGGTTCTTGATTATATTAATTTGTAAAACGTTGTATGTGTCGTCAGTTGATGGGGCAGTATTTCACAAAGAACTGTAAATGACATCCCTCTCCCTGACCTTCACCTTAAAGTGGAGAGATGAGTCCTGAGAGCAAACAAGGGTTGTCTAAAAAATATCATCAGCCTTTAAGTGAGTCATTAAATGCTTTTTGTAAAATGTGGCGGAGACAATATGTGCAGCATTGATACCTAACGACAAAACATCTGGTAGATTGTTTTTACTGTGTGAATGAATTACAATAGCTCCCACATTTATTTTCAGTAAACGGCCTGTTGTGACACCTATAATGGCAAAAAGTCAAACAGTAGGTTTTGTTGTTGTCACAGCCACTAAATAGGTGACGGCCACAAGAAACTCTTCTTTCTCAGGGTAATTAGAGGTTAGAATGACATCCAAATAGAAATAAAAACATCCATCAACACAAATAACTATCTTGTAGGAAAACAGTGGCTCAGGATGTTATTACTGAAACAACATTTCAAGACTTGTGTTTCAGTCAAGAGATATTTTCTCTTTTCTATACATAGAATAATATGTTAAGGAAAAGCAGAGGTAGAAGTAAAATAAATGAACATATTAAGTTACATAAATTTCTTTTCTTTTTTTCTTTTTTTCCTTTTAGTATTTATCAATAAAAACATAACCTGGAACAAAAGTATGTCTGGTACATCCTAGTTAATTGATATATTAATTATTTTACTGCGGATATTGAGAAGCTAAGTTGTATTTACCATAAAAACATTTAAATATATGCAGAAAACTAAAACTTTTTGATTCATCTGTCAATCCAGAGATAAATTGAAAATTGAAGTAAATAATACAATCAGTAAGACTAATCTTAAAAAAATAATAATAATAAAATTACAGTATATAAAAAAAATAATTTCACCAGGTAAAAGAGAACAATGTATTTTTGTATTTTTTTTTTGGCAGTAGACCTATTTGCCATTTGACAATTAAAGTTGCTTGCTGCTGTCATTAAGTTATGGAAAAGCATTAAATGTTGCAGTATATACACTATGATTTTTCTAGAGGTTTATTGTGAACTACAAAATATAATTATGTCAATTACTAAAACACTCATTTATCTAAAATTAATATAAATGTTTTTAAAATGGCAAACAAAAAAAGGCAACATTTCATATACAAGGATAAATTACTATGAATACAATTTATTGCCTTCAGTGCTCTTGTAACTTACAGTATATGTCAAATCTATGTTGTTTAGATTTTTCCTTCATAATAATATTAGTATATAATCCAGGCCTGACATTGACATAATCAATGCTTTTTAGTCAGTAGTCAGCTGCTAATGAGTAAATTATCCTCGAACCTGCCCCCCTAGTGTGGCAGCTAACCAACCTTCAGGCCAGCAGACATACAAACATGTCTCCTGGCCTGAGAAGCAACAGATGCAAGAACAGGACAACGTGTAAATATTTCCCGTGGAAGGCAAAGTCAGTGTACAGTGGTAAAGGCTGCATGTCTAATCCCTGCTGGTGAGTGTTTCAAATTCAGCTGTCAGAAGGAAGCTGCTGCAATTCCCTGCATCCTGCAGGACACAGATCTGCATTTCCTCTACACTTTGATGAAACAGCAGCCAAGCTGTCCTCCTCCATTAACAGCCACTCTGATTTTACACCAGGTTCTGACAACTCTCTCCCTGTGTGTGTGTGTGTGTGTGTGCGTGTGCGAGAGAGAGAGAGAGAGAGTCTGCAGGTGCATATTATAAATATGTTTGAGCACATACTTCTGTGATGGGTATGTTTGGGTTGTTTTAGAGTTTCAGGTAAAGCTTCACGACCGGTCTGGGTTTATTTTTAGCCTTAAATCAGTTTATGATGATGGGAGTTGCAAAATATGATACATAAAGCTTCATGTGGCGCTATGGTACCCTCAACACCACAGTTTTAAAACCTGCCGTACCTTTTAAATGTGAGGCTGCTGTTTCTTTATTATAGTCACGACTTGTTTGACCTTCATACCGTGTACTGTTATTTTCAGGATAGAGTAAGTGAATGGTGTCAGTATTGTCAGTATTTCAAATATAGCAGAGTTTCCCAGACTTTCTTTACAGGAACCCACTTTTTAATCATGACCCAAATCAAAATATAAATATACAGTATATACATATTATTAAAAAGAGGGGTGTCAAACTTACATGCACACCCCCCATCAATTATTATTATTATTATTTATAAAGTTATATATAATAAACAATTATTTTAATAATAATAAAACATTAGGTCATATTTATATAACACAATTAAATGTGACACTGTGATTATCTTTGGGTCTTTAGGAGTCACAGTCATCATAGTTTTTAATCCTCTCTGTTGCATTGTGTATGCAGAGGACACTACGGTGTATTACACATATAATTTACTATCTTCATATTAATTATAATACATTTTAACTAGTCTGATTTCCTTGTAGTTACATAGAGTACATTAATAACAGTTTACACTTACTTGAGCTTCATTTCTTATTGGAAAATCTGTCAAACAGCAGCAAACTGAGTGAGACAACAGCCTTTCAAACAAAGATACATAATATGCTGCATATTCAAGGTTATACATGTGTTATTATACAAAGAAGGAGAGTGTAGATTAAAACCAAGCTTAGTGATGTTTTCCCTGCAGTGTTTATAGGCCACATCCTTTGAACACTGCATTAGTACAAAAGCCTGACGACACAAGATGCCTCACCCCATTTTGAGCACTTACCTTTGCGCATGATGTGTTTGTGTTGGAGCTGAAGTTAGTAAATGTCAATCTTTACTGAAACCACAGAGAGTGCATTGAAGGAGAACACTATGCCGATTGTGGTACAAGGAGAATGTTTTATGTTTGTCTGCCTAGCTATGATTTCAAAAACGGAGGTGCAGAAGTGGTTTGGCAAACGCAAACGTCTTCACTTAGGGCAGATAGAACCTGTAAGTGAATCCATAATAAAAAGAAAAGTGGAATCCAAGTACACTGATGAAATAGAATTGCAGTCTGTTGAGTGCATGTGTTTGTGAAAATCCTCTTTAATTCAAACTGGTCTATTTTGAAATGTTAAAGAATGTCAGCCTGGATTCAACAATCAAAGTCTAAAAAAGTCTTTCATCCCTCCATGTTTTTTTTTATGAAACTCTGTAAGTAATTATTCCATAAATCTGCTTACAACTAGCAAATGGATTTGTCTAAAACCGCAAGGGTGACAACAAGACAATCTGAGAAAGATCAATGGGAAACAAAGAGACTTTATATTAAAGAGAGAGGAGAGAAGAAGGTGAAAAGAATGATGAGTCATTGGTAGATCCATAACGGCAGGAAATAAAACTAAGAAGATATAAAGGGAAGAGATGCTACAAAGTAAAACAGAAAGTGAATATAAGACACAACAAAGTAAAACCCCCAAAGTCATATTAAATATCAAAAGTCCAAAAAGGATCTCAATGTAAAAAAACTCAACAGCTTAAAATACAAAATATCAAAGATGAAATTTTCACTAGATCAAGTCACACTTTGCCAAACAAACCAGTCACAGTGGTTGCCGTCGTCTCCACATGTATTTACATTTGTCGCGAGGTGAACATCAGGCTACGCGGCGTCATCGCAACACAGAAGTAGAAACTGGAATATAAAGGTCTGCTAAATGCCACAGTGGCTCGTCACGGTTCTGCACAACAATGATCCACTCGGCTTGAAGGGCAATCACAAAAACAAAAAACAAAAATAATCAGGGCATATTTTTGTTCCACCTCTATGATGACGTGTATACACAGGATGGTTAACTGCAATAAATTGGCCAATGAGTTCAGACGCGCTTGTAATGTGGTTTAAATTGCCTGCCCTTTCAGACGGGAACAAACCTCCTCAATGTCAGCGCTCTCTCCCACATGTTGAGTGCTTAGTTTGCCATGCAGTACAGGGTCTGCAGGACTCTTTAGTATTCACCCACTTGAGTTTCCTAAAGGTTACCAAACCTAATTAGACATTTATGCGGGATCTTCAAAGGTCCCTCCGTTATTAATGATGTGCTACTTCTGAAGACTGCATCGATGGCTTTTTTTTCTGGCTCTAAGAGCACACTCTTCACAATATGCGCATACACAATGGAGACATGAACACATCCGAAATGCAAGGGGAGACCAATGGCTGGCTGGTGGTAATTACTAAAACTGCATGTACATGGGACTTCACTGAAATGTACACAAACACATGCAGTTAGGACACTGCCTTGACTTCCATCCTTTTGGACGGCAAAAAAACGGTTCATCCATGCCTTTACTTTAGGTACAAATGTATATCTTTATATTTTTTCTATGAAAATATTTTTAACAATTCCTTGTATATTGTATTTGTATTCTTGTACTGCTAATTTTATATGTCCATACATTTCTAATACTTTTAGTAACATCGCGTGTCTTCCTCTGACCCTTCTGCTGCTTTAAGAACTGAATTTCTCCAGTGTGGGATCAGTAAAGTCTAAAATCTAATCTCACCACATTTATCCTATCCACAATTCAAATTCCTTAGAAATTAGGTTCTGCCTGTTGGAAAAGGTCCTTAAAAGATAATAATGCTAGGACACACACTCACTGTGCTCTTGTTTAAATACAGGGTTGAAGTCACAAAAGAAAGAGCAATAAAAGTTGTCATGAGAAATTAAAACTGTATTGTTGAATGTAAACAAATGTTCATTACATTCAAACCTTTGTGAAATGAGTTCACACAATGCTAAAATCAGCCTCAGACAACTCTCTCTCTCTGTTTCTCAGTGACACGCAGCAATATTCCCATGCTGCACACAGTAAGTGATTTATTTTATGTCAAAAGAGATGGAAGTAACAGCAACAGTGGTTGTAGTTTGACTGAAAGCATGAGAAGCATCCTTAAAAGGTTTCTGAAGTGAGTTGAAAACTTAATCACTCCCTTAGTCAGATCTGATAGTTTTGGTGGCAGAGCTTGTTTTTAAATGAAGGAAGCAACATTCAAATAATGATATATTGTTTGTGTTTTCAACAACAACAAAAAAAATCAACCAATGTTACATACTGCAGCTTTAAAGCTGAAGATTCCCTCTATTAGTGTCAATACTTGTGTTTTTAGGTTCGTCAGGTAGTGTTGACTTTGATTTGAGGAACATTATTCCTTCAATCCTACCAAAATATTCAAATTTTTCATTTACCCTAAACCAGCCCCCTTCTCTTTTAAAAAGACCAACAAAGTTGACAAAGCAAATAATTGACTGGGGGCCCTGAGTTGAGAGGGGCCCTTAGAAAACAGCTGATAACATCTACAAACTGTCTGTAAATTTTAGAATTGGTCATGGTTGGAAACTTCCTAAGGTTACTACTACTTGCTTGCTTCAGCTCGATTTGATGTCGGCCCCCCAGGTCTTTTTTGCCTGAGGCCCCCAAAGTCTCTTGAAACAACCCTGTTCTCTTCAGTTCAGTTCAGTTCAGTTGGTGTGCACTCAGATACTCTGCTGCTGTACAAATGTCTCTCAAATGAGAAGCTAAAAAAGATGAAATTCATAATTTGTGCCTAGAGTATGTAATCAATTTTCAGTGTTGCAGATTAATATTGTTGATTTTTTATTGATTTTTCTAACCATAGGCTACTGAATTGTCCTGTTCCTTATCAACCTCAGATGGTGACAGCGCATGTCACGCCCTGAATGAGATAATGATGATAATTATTACTCGGTCTCGGTCTTCTTATCTTTTCTCTGTAAATTTCTAATGTTTTGTTTGTAACTTGCAACTGCTGAACTTGTCTCTGTACATGTGACACCTACTGCACGTTTGTTTGTCCTGGAAGAGGGATCCTCCTCTGTGGCTCTTCCTGAGGTTTCTATCATTTTTTTCCCCTGTAAAAGGGGTTTTCTGTGGAGTTTTCGATGTCACTCGATGTGAGGGTCTAAGGAAAGAGGGTGTCATGTGCTATACAGACTGTAAAGCCCTTCAAGGCAAATTGTGTTTGTGATGCTGGGCTTTATAAATAAAATTGACTTGACTTATAAACTTCAATCTATAGTTATGGATGACTTAAGCTTCAGTGTAATGGTTCATTTAAATCTCAAACATTGGAGGAATTGAGAGAAAATGGAATACAGATAAAAACTTTATTTCTGCATTGCTTTCAGAAATAAGAAAAAGTTCAGATTCAGATTTGAATGAATGCCTTTGGTCAGAACCAAGACCCTGACCCATCATTTCCTCATGGACTAGAACTGGGAAAACCTCATAGAAAAAAAAAAAATCTTCTGCAAGGTAAAGTTACACCTCCAGCATCTTCTCTGCCCTTTAACACAATTATGCAGCTATGTTTATATCCAGTCTCAGACAGTCTCTACCCTGGGTATATGTAATTGAGGAGACACTACAAGTTAAATTCAATTTCCATTTATTATTTACATTTAGACTTTAATCAATTATGAATGACAGCTAATTAGTGGTGTGCAGGGGCCATCGCTCTCCACTGTGTCAGAGTCGACTCAATGTAGTGTATGTCATGGATGGTGGACACTGACAAAAAACCTCTCACCAGATGTGGGTGTCTTTTTTTCTGAGGAGACGTCACTGAACATTCACGAAATGTATGAGGTGTGTGTGTGTGTGTGCACGCCGGCAGACGTATGTGTGAATGTGGACGTGCATGTGCTGGATAATAATAAGGCAGGTGAAAATGAAGAGGAGCTAAACTGTGTGAGTCGTTTCTCATTTCTTTGCTTCAGTGCCTGTCAGAAGAAAGCCCTGCATTTTGAATGATGGTTGAGTCAACAACAAAACCTGAGTAAAAATCCCAAAGAAAGAAAGAAAGACAGACCACAATACACCAAATATTACATTTATTCAGCCTATAGTTGGAATAGACATTTCTTTGCTATAAACATGTCACTATCATGCCATTTCTTAGTCATATAGATCAATAATATTATTTTTCCTCCTATAAAGTCTGTTTTTATTTTGGCTACCAGGACACTGTTTTCATGGTAAAACTTTATTTACAGGTTGCTGGTTTTTCCTCCTGCTGCTTTATTCTAAAGTTGGGCTGATTTCCTCATTATCTCCAAAGTAGGGTTGATAACTTCCTCTGGAGCTGTTGTTGTTCCATAATAAGAACCTCCTGTGTGAAAACCATCCCTGCAGTGACAACACACATTCATGTGGTGTTTCTTTTGGATGGGATGTTTGTTCTGGCACAATACCAGCTCTAAAGTAAAGTACCTGCATCCCTGAAGGCATATGATGCTGTGTCTTTAGAACACTGACAAAATATTGATAAAACCTGGAGCCACATTGTCTGTTACCTCTATGAAATATTACATTTAAACTAAATAAAATAAATCATTTCTTCAAAAAAAACAAAAAAAAACAACAACATTTTTTAATGAAGTGTACTTACCAACACAAAAAGCCGTGGCTGCATAAGTGCAAATGGAAAACAGATTGGAAATTGAATGGCATTGTGATTTCACAGTATAAAAGGTCAAGTGGGCACCAATTTCACCAACCAGTATATTCTATTTACATGTATAACAGCCTATGTCACTATCGACCAAGAATCTCAACCAAGAAACAGATGACAGATGACACCCACTGGTAAACATAAATAAATAATAATATTCCTTTGGCTCCAATCTGCATCGGTGGCATCGTAAAACTCACGTGGACAAATTCATTTTTTCTTCATCTGCTCTGTTTTTGCCAGAAATGCAACACCATATCACACATTCATCTTCCTGCCATTAACACAACCGTTAGTCAATCTTACGTTTTAAAACTTAGGCTGGTGCTCAGTGTCATTTATTCAATCATTTGGATCATCATAAATGATTCATTTAAAGTGAAAGATGCAAAATATCAACCACGGTAACATTATCACTAAGAATAAATGTTATTTTGTCACAATTTGCTAGCAATCCAGGAACGAGACTGAACCATTTCATGTAATTATTTTTTTTTCCATGAATGGGAAAAAAAAAAATTAAAAAACAAACAAAGCAACACACACCTTTGCAGCCCCCACCAAGAAAATGGAAAACATAACATAGGGAGAAAATATTGAGTTATACAGTTGGCACTAGCACAGTTTTGGAAGGACCTTTCAAGGGGCTGATTCAATGTGAGAGCATCAATCCTTTAGCAGCACAGGGCCTTGACAGCAAGTGAAAGTAATCTCCTCTTTATTAATGGGACTTTTCACTTAGGACCTGAGGCCTTTGGTATTCCATAATAGTAGCTTCATGCTACAGACCTAAGGAAAGAACAATATGAAACCAGATCACGTTGATGTGAGATGAATGATAAGTAGAACGTGTTTCTTTCTAAAAAAAAAAAAATCAGCTGTGCCTTTGAGAAGAGGACGAACAAGGAAGAAAATAAAAGATGAAATGTGATTGTTCATTTTGATTCAATGAAAAAGTTATATATGGAGAAGTATGAGCCAATGTGAAAAACACATTATGTTTCAAAGTTTTAAATCAGCTGTTACCTTTTCTGTCAATTTGACTAATTTGCTAATATTGAAGGTCATGTTCAGGAGGAAATAACTGATGTACTGTTCTTGAGGTTAAAGGTAAGTCTAAGAAGCCAACCAGTGTTCAAAACACACTTAAAAACACTCTTTAATTACTTACTTAAGTTTTTTATGCCATGAAGTCATGTTAAGGTGTAGGTTAACTATGGATCCAGTCTGTGCGAAACTCAAAGTTTTTCTTGCCCCTGTGAGTTCATAGGATATTGAGTAACATTTTTCGTGGTGTTGGACAAACTCCTTGTCCTACTACAGTGGTGGAAGTATAGATTGACCTTCATCTGCCCACAAACACACTATCAAACTCTTTTCCAAGTATTACACCCACCTAATGCTAATCGCCTCCTCTTATATAAGAATTAGTGCCTAAAAACCTGCTTTTAAGATTGCATAATAAATGTGAATCATAGTTGTGAGTGAACTCAACCCCTTTAAGTAAATTGTTTTGCTCTCACCACTAACCTAAAGTGTTTGTGTGCATATTATCCACTAATAACCTATGTGGGACAGATGCTATAGATCCACAAATCAATTAAGAGTTCAGTGATGTTTTGGCCAAGTTTGAGCTGGTTATTATTTGTCACAGACAACAAAGGGAGATGCACACAGATAAGCCAATTTACAAATTATTTATTAAGGAAAATGAATTAATAAAAGAAAATAACCTAGGATAAGCATATCAAGTGTCATCAGCAACATCGGTTGTGTAAGTGAGTGCATGAGTGGAAGTATGTAAGGGTGCAGTGTTGTATGGTGTAGCAACTACAAACAGAACCAGCAAAGAAACAGACTGTTGTCTCAGGCAGGAGAGGGGGAGACTGAGCTTCAGAGGCTTTTTGAAAGCTACTGACACACAGGGCCCAGGTGTGTCAGTGCTGCAATCGAACTCAGGTGTTTCACTCTGCAGCTCATTCTGTCCCCGCCCATCTGCAGTACCTGCAAAACACATGGTCAGGAGGGCAGGGTCGTCACACAATCCATTTCGCAGGCCAGCAGTTACTGTCAGACGAAGAATTAGTTTGTGTGTAGTATTCCAGTATAGACGGCGGACATCTTGACTTTCATCTCCATCGTTTGTGGTTTACAATGATATGTGAGTGAGGAAGTGGAGTTCAGAGACAACATACGACCAGATTTTTTCACAACGAAAGGAATTTTTTGTTTAATCTTTATTAAGAATGCATGCAATTCAGTCAGTGCGTTGTGTCTTCTTTGCTCTCCTCATTGACTTTTGACCAGAAAACCAGAAGAATCCGTCACAAGTTGTGGCTGATCGGTGTAAGTTTGTATCAGGATGCTAAAGCTCGATAGGTGGCAGTCAGTGGAAACCAGAACAGAGCTTTCATCCATTTATTCATCCTCTCCATCCTCTACCACTAATTCGTCACTGGCACAGAATGGTGTGTTCTTGAATTTGTTCTTTTGAGCTAATCTATTTGAGAAAATAGGTTTACAAGGCCATGAATGAATGAAAAACCTAGTAAGTGACTGACTTCGTAGCCTGCACAGCTGGGAGAGCTCTTCTCTTTGTATTTCTATGTGGAGTGCTAAGATAATAGGGCATAGCTACTAAAAAGAGCATCCTCGCTACCATTTGAAAACACATCTCTGCCAAATGCCGCTTGTGTAACATTTTTATGTTCTTTTAATGTCACAGTCATAATGATGATTGGTGATTAGCAACAGGCTCACTAACTCTTCAGTTGCACATCGGTCTCCTCCGTTTCTGTCTAATTCCAAGTCTGTTGCATCATAAGTTTACATCGCACATATAGAATGAGGGTTAGTAAGAGTGAATCCCTCATTTTTAAACACCTATAAATTTTACTGTCGGGTTTTTCTTGGCTGTCTGAATTATAGTAAACTATTATTTTATGGGTTTTGTGTCAATAAATACATTAAAAAAATCTACTGAATTATAAATCTAACCTTGGACGTGATTTAATATTATGTAGGACTGAATCTAAATCTGATGATTATATTTTTGATTAATGGAGTCATTGCATGTTCCATAAAATGCCAGAAAATGTTGAAAAATGTTGGTCATTGTTTCTCATGCCTGGAATTTTATGTGCAGAAACCAAATTGATTCAGTTTTAATGATGTTTTTCTTATATGGAGGAAAACAAATACAAAATATTCACAATTCAGAAGCTGAAAATCAGAAAGCTTGTAATTCTTTAAAAAAAATGCTCAAACTAATGAACTGATTATCAAAATAGTTGATGATTAATTAAGTAATCAATTAATAATTGATTTATTGTTTCAGCTCTAATATTAAGCCCTGACTGTTTCTGTCCCCTGGTGGAAGATTTTTCACTAAATTTAGTATTGGGTGAAAAATTAATACAATACAAAAAATCAGGTTTTTCATTGTTAACTAACAATTTACCATCTAAAAAAGTGAACAGCCCAGTGCCTAAGAGCTGAGACGACATATGGTCGACTTTGTAAACAATGCAAAGACAAAGTCAAAGGAAAAAGAACATCCTGAAGCAGCATGAGGAGGTGAGTCATTCAGAAATCAATGCAAACATTCAGTAAAGTGCAACACTATTTTACCAGCCCAGCTGTTGTGTTGTAGCTAAATTTAGTTCAAACTGGAACAAAACACCAATTCTGCTAATGTGGGATTTTAAATAAAAAGAAAATACCATTTGACATGCTGAAGATAATAGGTCCAAGTGTAATGTAACACAAAGAAAAACTTTATTTGATTTGATTAAGATGACTGAAATATTTCATATTAAAAGTTATATCTGTGCTGTAAATTCAAACCTTAACAATAATATATTGATAAATTGGATGATAGAGAAACTAAAATATAATTATATTTAGTTGACTGAAACTAGACTGAAACTAAAACATCTCAGATGACTAAAATATGAACAAAACTAAATAGCATTTTAGTCACACAACTGTTATTAAAACTAAGTCCAAGTGATATCCAATCACTAGTGGTCACGTGAGGCACAGATGGCGATGCATTCTAACATCAGATGTTAAAGAGGACATTCCCTGGAAAATCACAATTCTGATGTTTTATGGTGCGTCCCCGTATCCGTCCCATACCTAAACATCACTGAAGTGTCACAATAAACTCTTCAGCCACGTCTGAGAAAGAAGGGCTTCTCTGTTTACCTGCGCTCGAGCAAGCGGTTTTGAAAAGTCCAGTTGAGTTACGAACGTTCAACCTGAAGACAGAAGAAGAAGCAGCACTGTGGACCAGTCAGTCAGCTGGTAGGTGGCCAATCACAAGCAAGTGGAAATGCATTTGGTAGCTGGCCAATCACAAGAGACTCAGAGTTCTGGGGGGCGGGCATTAGCTCAGAAACAGAGCACCTGTTCAGAGGCTGGCAGAGAGCAGCAATAAACTGGCTTAATCTGAAGAGACTATGAGGTTTTTGACCATAAATATTATTTAATTTATCTAAGTAGACATTAGTAATCTCGATTTTTGGTTCAAAAAGACCATTCTATGTGACCTTTATCTGTCCAAAATGCATGTTAACATCAGGTTTGAGCAGGACCTAAAAATAATTCAGCCGCCTCATTTAATGGTGCACACGCCGCTCATTGAAGTAGCCATCAATTGGTCTTCCATAAGCAAACCCAACAAGCTTCCAATGTTTTCACACTCCCATATTACTTATTCATTTAACTCCAAATTGTGTCAAACCTCAAGCCTCACAGAGAAGCTCATTAATGTGCCAAAACAGTGAAGGCTCACATGAAATAACACAGGAAATATATTCTATTAATCCCAAAATGTTAGTTTGCATAATCTTTTAACACATTTGCTGTCAAATCTGACTCCAGCACACATGCTATGGTGTGAACCCACACCTGAGTTTGTGTAAATGATCACACATCCGAGCAACTTGGCTCTCACTTTAGTGCATAATGAGTGTTATTTGAGTGAGTTCGATTTGATACTGGTTATCATTATATTATTGGATTACTGTTCACATCTTAATTTATGTCTCGGACTTGTAAAAGTTGGGTAAAAAATGTATCTGCTCTACAGTCAGCAGACAAAGTTACTTTACACCACTCGTTCTTGTAAAAGTTCCTATGAAACTAAGAACTAAGATTCAAAACTCCCAGAGATAAAAGCTCCTCAGTGGTTTTTGTGATTTGCATTTTCAAAGAAGAGCCAAAGCCCAGGCAAGATTAAGCTGACCGGGTATATCACTTCTACAAAAACAGACAACAAAGCCTAGAATTTATTGGCGATCAATTGGTCATAAAATCTGTTAGGCTCCTCTACCCTGATAATTCTCTTCCTCAACCTGACTATTTATTTGTTTATTTATTTATTTGTTTGTTTGTGGATGTTTAGGGGGTGGTTGTACAGTGCTGAGAAAAAGACGGCCTACCCACAGAGTTGGGGATATTTGTTTTTTAAAATATCTCTGGTTTCTCTGATGGAAAAACAAGCACCACAAATGACAAACAGGTAAGACAGTTGCATTCCCCAAATATTAATTTTCCTCAGAGGAAAAGTTTACATGTTGATGATTTAAACTGTTCCTTTGTCATAAATAATCCTCCTCACAGTTTTATTTCTGTATGTGCACATTATCACTTCTTGTTATGGTATCAACTTGTCTTCGGTTAAAAAAATGGATTAACCTTTAGAATATTATAATACTGTATAATCATTGCAAAAGGTGGATTGATATTTTGCTTTAATTCAACTTTTTACAACCATGTCAAATCCACACTGCATCACTTACACATTTTACAGGCAGTTCAATGTCATTCAATGTCACAACTAATGCTGGTTTCAGTCACACAAGCTGTGACATGAAACATGAGTAATCCCTTCATGGATCTATAGGTTTTAAATATCTGTGCAGGAGTCTCTGTGAATGCTTGTTATTCCAGATATATGTCATTTTGGGTGCAGGTTTTCTGTCTTTCACTTGCGGATAATAATAGAAAAGGGATTTAAATTTTAAATTCAATTATTATTATTGTCATTTTTTCTCAACAGCCAATTTGTACATGTATCCTTGTAAGAAACAAATGTCAGAGTGTTTTTGTGGAATCAGGATGGTCTAATGTTGACCTTAAGATAACAAAAAAAAGAATAAAAAAAAATCAAAAATCAAAAAAAGAATCAAAAAAATCAAAAACTTTTCGACCAAGAACCATCGTACCATCTAGTCTTGTATTGATTCATATAGTGTTGTATGGTAGTGCCACAATCAGGCCGCTACGTTCTCAGTCTATTGAACAGCTTTTCATTATATTTAAAAGGGACATTTACAATATGATTCCCAGATGCTAAATATTGAATCCTCTCACTATAAGGACATGGTTCTCATACTGTGGTACGTGTGGTATGCACCAGTGGTACACATGCTTCCTTTGATGGTACTTAAAGGAAAATCAGAAATGCTGTTCTACTGTATATACTAGGGTATGTGATTGGAGTGGACCTGGGGAATTTTGCCTGGAGTGCTTAGAAAATTAAACAAATAACAAATAATAATAATAATAATAATAATTAGAGTCACCTTATCTCTCGCTCCATCTTACTCTAATTTCACTATACCAGTGTCTGAAGTGAGGAAGAGGATGATGATGAGAGAGCAAATGATCTTATTGGGAATAAATCTGCCTCCTGTGAAAAGTCTGTAGCTGACTTTGCTCGACCTCTTTACACCCACAGTATTTTAACGTTGGTGATAATGGTGTGAAAACTTTGAGAGCTCAGTATTTTCTCAGGTGGTACTTGGAATAACAATGTTTAAGAACCACTGCTATAAGGTACAGTGACAATCTGGTCCTTAAATCTACAGTACTACCTTCACAGACCAGTAAATATAACATGGAAATCAACATACATGGAGTTTACATGGGAAATGGCACAATCCATGCAATGTCAGACATCTATCTATCAAGCTGCTTTTCTCTGTCAGAGAAAAGCAGCCATCAACACAAAATTTAAAATTTTCGCATGAACACCTTCTGCTTTGTGTATATTTCATGTTGTCCCTTTTTCCATTGTGATCACACTCATTTACTATATAGAAAAACCTGCCTGCAATTACTGTGTATGGTTCTAAGATCGTATACCACGCATTATTTCCATAGATGTGAGCACAACATCCATTCAGCCATACACAATGACTTTTGTTGTATGACAGCTTGTACTGCACTCTTGTACAATTGT
The DNA here is from genome assembly GCA_016785285.1 of Brachirus orientalis. Lineage (NCBI taxonomy): Eukaryota > Metazoa > Chordata > Actinopteri > Pleuronectiformes > Soleidae > Brachirus > Brachirus orientalis. The sequence continues at coordinate 9,215,802 of JAFBJR010000258.1, read as the reverse complement.
GATGCCCAGAATATGATCCAGATATAATTGTGTCTACAGTACCAAACTGCACATAAATGATTTCGTCTCTCCTCAGCCAGATCTAAAGGCATAGATGTAATGTGAAATTTTCTTTTTTTTTTTTTTTTAAATGAGTCTCAGAACCCTTTCAGGCATCTATTCAAGGCTCTGTCTGCTGAAGAGCCTATAGTGAGCATTGTGAACATTGTGGCACTTTGCAATAAAATTGGCACCGGGTTTGACACACAAGGAGCTGAATGTATAATCTGAGCAGGAGATCAGAGCACGGAGACATTTGATGGAATGAAATTCTTCACATTGCTGTAATGGCTATAATTACACAAAGAAAAAAGGCTGTTAGGTTAAATTACCCATGATATTCACCATGGGTAATGACAGAAATTCAGAAGGTTAAATGACACCTGGAGTTGAATGACTAAGAGAGGCTTCATTGGCAAATCAAAATATCCAACACGTTGGAGTGAGGAGACTGGTTTGGAAGGACTTTAAAAAAGGGGGGGGGGGGAGTATATTTTGTGAGCACAATTGTGTCACAATTGTGAGGAAAATAATTTAGTCTACAAAAGCAGTAGGTGGATAGAGTGTTTACAATAGTGGAAGCGATTTGAGTTGCATTGTGACGCCTGGAAATTGTCCTGCTGAGATGTGCACGTACTCAAACAAGTAACCATGGCAGAAAAGGAAAAGCTGAAATGACTCCAGCAATTAGGTGGTTGCCATGTATCGTCTCTTGCTTTGAGTTACTCCAGTTTCTTTCCAGACAGGTTTGTGTATAGTAAAAGTCTTCCGTGCTTTTCTTCTGTCAAAACTATATTCTCTTTCATACTCTCTCGTACTGACCTTCAGAGACAACAAACAGCCCAATTAGTTCAGGAGAAGGTGAAGCAGGGCTGGACCTGATCACCATGCAATTACCTCAAGTCACCCCACGAGCAGACGCCCACACAGCTAACTATAAGGATGCAGCATTTGCTGATAATACTGTACAAATGACTGTGAGGGGAGAGGAGAGTGAGACGCTGTGCAGTGTATTATGAGCTTCTTCAAGAGTTTCACTTTATACATTTCAAATCAGTCCTCCGCTAACTTCTTCTCCTCCCACAACCTTACTTTGCTGGAGTTTTGCTGTTAGTCACTCTGTTCACTCTCTCTCCATCTCTTGCTCTCTGTCGCACACTGATTGGCTGACACAAGAAGTGTGATGGGCTCTCTGGTGACTTGACAGAAAGCAGAGGATCACATCATACAGCATAATGCATGTTAAACACTTGATATTTATTGAATGCTTTCCTATATGAACTTCTGACTGAAGAAGACAAATCAAGAAGCAAGATTTCATTCATTTATATAACTCTAGTGTACAAATTATATATACATAAAAAAACAAATATATAGAATACAAACTGCTTGCTATGAGCCAGATATGAAACTACACAATCATTTAATAATACATCAGACAATAACAAATCACAGTTAAGTAATACTGTTGCTATTATGCAGTGAATAAAGTCTTATTACACTATAATAAAAGCACTCAACAACTTTGCACACTGTCTGACACTCAGCCTGTTCACTCACTAGTAAATAACCTTCCATACTTGTCATTGTGGGTGACTCTAGTTAAAAAAAAGTATATTGCTGTAAATACAATAAAACAAAGAATTAATTTGATAAAAAAAAAAAAAGTTTCACAGGTGAGTGTGCTGTTATGACAGTCGACTGATGCTGCTTTACAAAATTAACACTGCAGAGAAAAAAAAAAGGTTTATGATCCGCCACTGTTTTTATCTTGCATAAAATGTGGTTAAGGCAGCTAAAATTACCTTTGTAATATTGCATATATCAGTGATATTTTACAGTAAAAAAAGGGCTAAGTGCAAATGGTCGCTCAGCGCCACCATCCAGCTTTTCATTTCCTCTCAGCTTCCTCTCAGCTTAATAAGCAGCTGTCATTTATTTTTGTTTTTTTCCAGCCAGCAAACAATGAACAGTAAGTAGATGACAAAAAAAAAGTATAAAGCCGCTGCTCAGTTTAGTGCAGCTACAAGCAAAGTCAAATATAGCTCAGAAACTGGTGGAGAGTGAAGCTGAGCAGAAAAAGAGAGTGAATGTATGACCACATTCATCAGTCTTTCCACAGGTCATACAGCTCTGTAGTGCCTCATACACAGCAATACACACATAATTAATATGCAACTAATATGAAACTGTAGCTAAAGTGTTTTTATCAATATTAACTTGCAAAAAATGTACTGATTTGAGGAAAATCATGAAGCATAAAAAGTACGTAATGTTTCTTATTTTAATCTAACTTTATTTACACTGATCCTGGGCTTTGAGCACTTATAGTCATTTTCCACCAGTGTAAGAACATACCAATATATGGAAGTTGCAAAGTCACAAAATGGTTATTTTTCAAGAATAAAAGGCCACTTTTTGTCTTCTGTAAAAAATCAACAGTAGTTCCTCAAAGCTGGTGAGGAGGACACCCTCATGCATGTAACATCTGTAATGCATTATTTACAACACAATGAATGGCACTTGTTTGTTGCAGAAGGTGAGTACAAATTTGTTTAAAATACCTAAACTCTCTGTAAGTCAGGTTATCTATGACTAAACAGGTACGAAGACAAATAAAAATAAAATATAAAGAATTATAAAAATAGGTCCAGATAGAAAAAACCCAGAAAGTATTGTGTTTTGTCTTGAAACTAATTTGTCGAATACAGTTACTCTCTATATGTGAAATGGGTGCCATTGGCAGTCAGTTAGCTTAGCTTAATGGCAAGTTCACATTACATGACTCTCAGTCTGATCATCTGGTCTCAGAGTTTTGCAGGTAACAATCAGCACGTCATCAACGTTGAAAAATGTGAAATATTCGAAGACATGACCAACGCATCACAGAGTCATTTCCAGCATGCTGTGAATTTAATTAAAATCTGTAAAGCCTGCAACAGCCAATCAGAGACAGGATGTGGCGATGACGTCTGAAACCCGAGTAAGAATACAAGAGTGGTTCATGTGAAGAGGGAGACAGAAAGAAGAAGAGAAATACAGCATAAACAAAATGACAGTAGGGAGACAGCACTGCTTCACTTAATGTTCAGTGGTTGATCTGGATACAAAAACCGAGCCAAACCGAGCCTGGCCTCACGCATCATTCGCCTCTGTCACTTCTTGTTACGGTGTTTTTGTGACTATGTGTGTGTTTTCACAATGCGACATACTCGTCTTAGCTTCTCCTGTTGTCGCTCATGTAGTGTGAACTCTCAGTAATTGCAACGATAGTAAGACAGCACGTCTTGTAGCGTGGGATGCATATGCCTCGTTTTCCGCCAAGCACTACAGTGTCGGTCAGCTCGTCGTGGCGCAGTTAAGAACAATCAGCCTGAGGTTGTGTGGGACGATACGTAAATTATGGAGCTATTTACATAACATGCATCAGCAGTATAAATAACATAACGTCACTCTAGTGACAAAGTGTAGCTCACTAATGAATTCCACAAAGAAGAACACGACGCAGTAAACAGAGAGCAACAATGGACGACATCCAGCATTACATGTGGATGTTAGAACAAAAGCTTTGTTAGAGAGAAGGCTGCTGCTGGTCTCACATGTTAATTGATTTTTTTGATTGTGTCCACAATGTAGGAGAGGGACCACTCTGCTTGGTATTCCAAAGGAAGGGTGCCATAAACTGGGATGTATGGATAGTTTATTTTGGTACCCTTCTCTCCTTTTGACAATAGAAATGCAAATAACAGTGTGACATGCAGAACTGCACCAAACTGTTTGCTTGGTGGAAATGGGGCCATATTGCTACTTAGCAAAGAAAAATGAGCCAGCTTCCTTGGGCTACCAGCCCCTCTGAAACCAGGAATCTATAGACACAGTCAAGCTATATCAATTTACTGGTGTGTAATGCACAGACAAATGTGGGATCTTTGTGTTTCACCCACTGCAACAAAGTGAATTACCATATTTTACTAAATGTCAAACTAAAAGCTATAACATGCGTCTCAGAAGGTGGTGTCCTCCTCTCCTCCATGCCATGGGGTGAGTCTCACTAAGGAGGGTCGGGGATTACAAACAGGCTGCTCAGCTACAACCTCAAAAGCGGATGAATCCAAAGAGCTCAGGGAACCTGTGGAAGACCCAGATCCCTCGTATGCATAGGTCCTGAGGCAGTCAAATGGGGGAGCATATGGGTCCAGATCAGCCTCTGCAAGTCTGTCCAGAATAAACTGCCTGAAGACCTCGTCCTCGGGCCCGATGAGGTGCGACTCTCTGAGGGACATCCGTATACTGGCCCTGACGTCCTCCCTCCGCAGCCTTCGCTCCCTCCTCCTGTGAGGGTGATGACGCAGAGGAACAACGGGCTGGCAGAAGTCCAACTCTGCTCCGCCACCCCCAGCTCCTCCATAGTACAGCACCTTTTGAGATACCGTTTCAGGCAGCTCCAGCTCCTTCACCTCCACATTCTGCCCCTCCTGCTGTTTCCGCCTGTGTCTCCTCACCATCAGCATAAGAACTGACAGAACTGTAGACACAAAACAGTTGGGGATCATTATAGTTAAACACCAGGGCATGAGCATGGTGAGAAAAGAGCATCTAGGGTGTCTGATGGAGCATGCACGCAGAAAGTGATAGAAAGTGAGCGTGCAATGAAAATAATAGGTGCCAGATTTGTTTTTGCTTTGTTTTGAAAGTGTTTGTGTGTGTGTGGAAGCAAAAATAAAAAAAAAATGAAGGTGAAATTAGACTATGAGTTATCATTTTGTAATCCCAGGACTCACTTAAAAGAGGAATTAGTTTATTTGCTCCATGTAGTACAGGAAGGTAAAGGGGATGTTTATTGTTTCTCAGTGATTTTGCCGGGTATTGCTCTCCTCTGACACAATGCTAGCATAGCAGGTATCGCCATTAATCTTTCATGTGATGGGCAGAGGGAGGACACAAAGCAGCCGAGGTCATAATAAAGCTTTTCACTATGCAAACCCATCAGTGTCCCTGGATGGCATTGTTACTGATGTACCACAACCAATACGCTCATTACCTGACATCATTGCACTGCAAGCTTCCAGCAATTTAAAATCAAAGGTTAAAGGCACACTGGTGAGTTTTGTGTTTAAAAGGGGGATTGCATCAAACTGTAGATTTGCTAATGACAAATCCTGCTGTTTAGCACACTTTTATATACTTACCAGGATGAGGTGAGCTGGAACTGCTCTAGCTCAACAGATGAGCTGAAAAAGAACATCCTTTTTTACAAACAATGTTTTAGTGAGAGTTGATATGAAATATAATATAAACAGAAAAACTGGCTAATTTTGTGAATACTTGTTCTCCTCTTGAGGATAATTTCATTGGTTTTACAGTGAGCACATCCACAGCCCACAAAAACTTGGCCCTTTAACACTTCAATTGCTCCCAGCCTCAATGGTCATAAGAGGTTGGAGGTCTGGCTAAACAAAATTTTAAATATTGATGCATTTTAAGTCAGCATTTATGTATTTTTATCAAAAATCTCAAGTTTGTGCTGTGTAGGGAGCCCCAAAGGTGAATGGAAATGTGGTAAAGTAGTTTGATAAGTGCAAAGTGCACAGGAATAGATTAATAACTAATATGAATCTGTAGTTAAAAGCATTTCAATCAAGATGAAATAGCAAATAAATAAATAAACAAATAAATACATTCAAAAGAAAAAATAAATGAAGTATTGATTATTCAAAAACTGCTTGATGCTAACCCAAAAGGGCTATTTGCATTCTTATAAACTTCTTAAAGGCTTAGTAAAAATAATAAAGGATTAGAAAATAAATATTTAAATTGCTTTGTATACTTTGTACACATTTTAAACGAGGTAACTAACAATCATTTTTATTGGTTTATTATTGATTTACTGCATACTTTTAAATTGATAACCTTTTTCTAACAACAATCTCACTTTTGAGGCTCCAGGATAAAAACAAACACTTACAATGGTAGAGCAACTTTTCAAATCATTTCCAAATGAATTTACACAATGCTGACTGGATGCAGTGTTTAGCGCTCATATTGTCGACATAGCACAACGTAAATGTACTGCACAAAAGAAGTGATTCATTTAATGTCAGAAAGATGGAGGCAACAGAAACGTTGCGCTACTATTGCAAGATGGCTGAAACTATTTGGAGTAGGACTGAAAACATAAAGAAGCATCCATAAATCATTTCAGAATTGAATTCTACTCCTCAGGTAACCCAGTCCTTTAGAAGTTTTACAGGATAAATGATCATTTTCCCTGCCTACCCCCTAGTTTCAGATGAACAAAGCAGCAAACAAACAATGCCACATTGTTTCTGGTCACAAAGCCCAAGCATAGGCAGAATAATATAATGAACAAAGTTGCCAAAAAGTTAAGCACTGCAGCCTTATACTACCAATACATTTTCTTATTTTTAAGACAAAATAAGGCTAAGACCACTCCGTGGGGTTGTGGCTAGCACCGTTGCCTTGCAGCAAAAAGACCCAGGTTTGTGGTCTGGTCTGACTGAGGTCTTTTCTATATGGAGCTTGAATTTGTGCAAGGGTTTTCCTCCAGGTTCTCCAGTTTCCTTCCACACCCAATGAATGAATAAGGCGAAGACATTCAAAAGACTCAATAAAACAGTGTTGTCCTTTATATAATTCAAGATCGTGGCATATCATCTAAAATTCCAGAATGAGATGGATTTAAATACAAAGTTTTCAGTGTTTGTTTACCTGTGAGTGTGACCAGGCAAACAAGAATTCCTATCAGTGTTTGCAGGCTGGCCCCCATAGACAGAGCGAGGGCCTCCACCCCTCCTGTGGGACAATGGCCGGCAGGCTGGCAGCTGCACACACTGATGGTCAAAGTGCTGGTGCTGGAGAGAGCTGGAGAGCCACTGTCTGTCACAACCACGGGCAGGAAATACTGGGTTCGATCCTTGCGGGTGAAAGTACTTCTGCGTGCCACGATGCCAGCTGTATTGTCTGAAAGCAATGTCAAGAGGGAGAGGTGCACTTTTCAGTTCTCTTCAAAAAAAAAAGGACACAAGTGCTGCTTGCTGTTTGAGTGCTGCTGATGTGGGTGGAATTCAAAAATAAAAACGATTAACAAGCGAAGTGACACACGTAATGGGATTTAAAACACAAACCAAGCTCCCTGGACGACCTGCACACCTTGTCAAAAGCAATTTTCAGTGTGTGCAAAAGTAAATCTGGAAAATCTGTTGGGGGCACCTGAGAAGCTTTATTAAGGCTCTGAACAAAACTTTTTGGGAATCCAATAAGTCTAGTGGCATATGGAAATGTGTTTTATTAAAAGTGCTACTTCTTGATTCATTATTCATTTCCTAGTTGCTGACTGGACTGTTGTGCTTGCCTGGCTAACCACCCATACACTGCACCACCTGCATACATTTCACTCAACTCATTCAATACATTCAAACATCCATCTGCTGCACACTTTAACAACACGGTTTCTTCAATTTCTCCTGCCCATTCTCCTTATAACTTGAAAAAGGGTCGACTGCCAGTCGACTCCAAGGCAAACACTCTTTCACACACAGAAACCAGAACCCACTGAAGGACTTCATCCCAAAATGTGCCCAAACACTTCAGCCACTAAAGGAAAGTCTGAATATGGCTTCATCAAGTATTCATTTTCCGCTTACATCTTTAAGCTCCTAAATGAAAATGCCACTTTTTTCTAAATCTGTTTTTATACAAAAAAGTATAATATCACAAATTCAGTCAATTTTTAGAGAAAAGATGAGAAATGAGAAAAGATGAGGAAAATGGCAGACTGTGGTTAAATGTGACTGCTGTTTAATCTACACTTGTGCTATCACATGCTGTCTATGAAGCAGCTCCAGCCTTTGTTATCATCATCATCAGAGAGTTCAGTCGCAGCTCTACAAGCTCTGCACTGTCATACAAATAAAGAGTGCCACTTTTATGCGGTTTGTTTCAAGGAATAGTTTGACTTTTTGAGGAAATCTGCCAAATGTAAGATGAGAAGATTGACCCCAGACGCCTGTCTATGCACTTTAACAGGGGGAGAGAGCTGGTTTGTATTCGTCCAGCGGAAAACAACTGCTGTATTTTGTCTGCCAGCAAATAACAAATGCTGTGTTTCCACCATGAGATGATTTGGTTTGGTACAGTACATTACAATCTGCAACAGTAAAATCCTTGGTTAGGCTCGATTTGCTGTGGTGTATTTGTATACACCACAGCAAATCGTCAGCCCCACACCACCACCGAGAAAGCAGCTCCAAAACTCTGATTGTGAACGTGGTGTGTGAGTAGCTATGTGCAATCAATGTGATAAAGAAAAACAACACGTTATGGTCAGCACTTACGGCTGACAACCCTACTTTTTACTGTCCAACAATCAGCTTGAGATGTGACAACTGATTTGCAGTTTACACTACAGTATACATTTTTTATGTCATTGTCGATGTTCTACTCCTCGCCCACTCTCTGACTATACTGTAACCGTACTGTAATTACGTTTGCCCAAATGTAAACCAGAATTTGCAAATAAGAAGGGTTACAGTCCTGAATTCTTGTCCCTTGCCTACAGATTCTGCATATTCACACATATAGTAGATTCTATAATCTTTTATAGATTCTATACATATTTTGTTTGACTGAGCATCAAGCATTCTTGCATCAGTCAAACAAATACAACTGTAAAATCATGGAAGTGGTATTCATTTTCTTAGCTAATGATAATATGACAAACATAAAAGAGATATTTCCCGAAAATGCTGAATTACCCCTTTCAGCACAGCAAAGGCTAACAGTATATTAAAGAAGGCGTTTGTAATTTATGTACATGTCTCAATGAAAAATGTAGAATTTAGCCAGTCATCTTTAAAGATTCAGAAAACAGTGTGCACAAACCATGGAGATGCTGATGTAAGTGCAAATGTAAATGTAGCAGAAATGGTTAAAATGCTGATCCAGTGCATTTCTTTTGGTGATGGTTTGATGCTGATGATTACAGTTTAACTCTTACCTCCATTTTCTCTAGACAGTTTGTTTAAAACTGGACATGTTTGCATTGCTGTATTATTTTATCTTTCCTCATAGTGATCAGCAGTTTCATTGAAAAATACCCACACGCTGTCCTTGTACTTTCTTTTGAAAAGCACATCTTCACCACCAACCTCTTTTTTTTTTTTTTTTTTTTTTGTTTAAATGGGCATCTCACTTTTGTTTTGAAGTCTTACTTCCTGACAATAAAAGCTACCAGCATCTGGCATCTGCATTACATTGTATTGTGGTCTAGATCAGGGATTTTCAAAGTCTGAGACTTTGGGTCTCCTCTTCAGACAAAGCTTGGAAAAAGATGATAGAACAATGCAAAATAGTTTACTGGCAAACTTTTGCTCAGTTTCTGGATGCATACAGAAACACAATTAATCATTCTATTATTATTTCAACTCGTGGATGCTCACCAGTCAAGCAAAGATATCTTAACACTGTAATCTGACATGATTTTAAACTGCACCAATTAAAAAAAATAGTTTCTTCTTCAAGCATTTTGCTGTTACTGACTAATATGTGGAAAAACCTGAAAAATTCACTTACCCCATTGGCAGGTTCAGTTTTTTAAAAACAAGGAAATGCAAACCAATTAGTTTGTATTTGGCTTTTTTAGTATTTTAGATTTTTGTTGCAGTGTGAAATAGGCTTTTTTTGGATGAACAGTGCAGGAACAAGTAGCAAAATTCCATATGTAGTTTTCTATTTTGTGTGATTCAGTATCTATCACCTTGATTATCTCTGATTGTAAAGTTGGGATTGATGTGCTTGTCTGGGACCATGGAGAAGTAAAAATGGTGTCCTTCCATGGGTTCATCTGCGTCCACAGCACTGAGTAGCTGAATAACCTGAGAGACAAAACAGAAATCAATGAGGGAACAAGAGCAAGAGCTGTGCAACAACGAGTACAGGATGTCTGCAAATTGTTTTACAGTATTACACAATCAGAGAACTTCTTGTTACTTTCACGGGAATATCCTTTGCATCACTGCTACGAGGCAAATCTTAAACATCAGTGTATCATAATATACATACTTCTCCTGCCTGTGTCCCCTCACAGATATATGGCTGGTAATCTCTTGCAAGCCTGGGCACGTTGTCGTTTATGTCTAGCACTTTGATGAACACCACCACAGAGGAGGATAAATGGTTCTGAGCTGCAGGAAGTGAAGAGAGGCATTTACTGGACTCCATTGGGTGCACGCACTATATCTTAAATGCTTTGTGAAATATTTAGTCCTATAAGTGTTTTTTTTTTTCCTTGAAACATTACTTTTCAAAACACACCAAAAGGATGTTGACATTTCACCTCCAGAAAGACAAGATGTTAATCTAAAATGTAAAAATAAGATAAAAATAAAAGGATTTACGTTACAAACCAATGGTTCCCAAACACAATCAACAACATCTGTTTGAAGATACTTGTTTTCTACAGTAATCTTTTTCAGTCATTTATTCATTAATTTTAAGTAATTATTAAGTAGCTAACTGCTTTCTTCTACTTCTTTAACATTTGCATATGCATAACAGATGCATTACTTGAAGCAAATTCAAATGTTTTCTTATTTGTTTCTGGTTAATCAACAATTGTTTGTTGTTTTTTCCAATTTTTAATTAAATAGTTCACTTTCTAGTCATCAAAGTTGGTTAACGTTTCAATTTGTTCACATTATTTTCTTTTTAAACCATTTATGAATAGCTTTGAGTTAATTAATTCAAAGGAGCTGTATGTAAGAAATATACTGAATTTTACAACACTGTGTCATCAGAGACTAAGAAAACATTTAAAACTGGAATACTGCTTCACTGGTAACAACGATGCAGCCAATTTATTCATAAATGTGGATCCTAAATTTGGTACCTGAGGTCTCTAGAAAGAAGAAGACAATGACTGCACTACCTATTTTCAATTCAAGATGCATATCTTGCATATAGCCCCTGTAAATGACCTTTCCATAATCCATTTTGTCTTGCTTTATTTTTGGCACGTGGCAAGAACCGTTGCCTCACAGCAAGAGGATTTTCCTGGCTCACAACTTTCTGGCTATATTCAATACTTAAAGCTATTTCAACCATTAATTTGATCTTAATAATTAGTTATTGTGTGTATATATATATATATATATATATATATATATATATATATATATGAAATGTGTTCAGAAATGAGCTCTGAAATGATGGTGTGTTCCCTTTGCAGCTTTAAAAATATATTCACCCTGGTGACCCTATATGGTTAAATGTGAATGTACAGTACAGTAGCATGAACATCAACACAAGACATGCAGTCCCTCTTACTTGTCTCCTTGGCTTCAACAGTCACATTATGCCAGTTTGTTGTCTCTCGGTCCAAAGCTCTAACAACTGTGACAGTTCCATTGTTTGGGTCTATTTTGAAAGCTTTTGTGGAATCACTTCTTTTGTCAACTGAATATCTGGAAAAAAGAAAACACAGGGACACACATTTAGCAGGCAAGGTTGTTTTCTGGGCAAACAAAACATTGCAATGCCCCAGGGAGAATAATTAGGCAAACTGCTCAATTTTTTAATTTGTTGACAGATATCCAACAAAGAGAATAAACACACACTCTCACAGAGACACACCGACGAAAATGGTGTGACAGCAACAACACTGTCATCACAGATGAGCCTCACACAGATGGCAACAACAGTTTTGTCTGTATTTTTTTCAGTTAGCTTAATTGAATATTATTTTAATCTGACCAAGCACAGACTTTTTCTATTTGTCATAAGTGAGGAAACAATTTAAAAACAGTGAGACAGTGAAAATGTTGCCAGAAGAAACAAAATAACTGTCTTTGAAACTGAATAATAGTCTTTCTACACAATGGTACCAGTGGTACACCTGTTGCGGAGAAAATGCAAACACATTTTTATGTCTGGTTCTGTGGCAATGGGGGACAAGTGAGGACCTGAATTCTTTTTTTATGTTACAAATCAACTTAAAAAAGGCCTTCAGTCAGATTGGTGACCCAACTGGTGACTTTCTGTCTGGAATTTGTATGTTCTTCCCGTGTGTCTTTGTAGTCCACTTTCCTCCCACCATCCAAAAATATTGCAGATGTTAATTGGACACTAAATTGGCAATAGGTGTGATTATGAGACTAAATGGTTGTTCTTCTCCGTCTGTTGGATCTGTGACGGACTGGTGTCCAAGGTGTACCCCACCTTTAACCCTACAGTATGTCAGCTGGGATTGGCTCCAGCTCCCTGTCACCCATGTGGAGGATAAAGCAGTTAACAACGAATGAATGAACTTGTAAGGTGGAAGATAAAAATATAACCAGGTCAGACAAGAAGAATTCTAATGATAGACAAGGGACATCACTGTTTGCAGCAGATGGAGAAGTGTTTTCTGTACAAGTAAAACCAGAGAGTTGCTTTCAACTGGACACGTTGAGCTATTTTTTTTTTCTATTTTCACAACGGATTTGAGTTTATACACTGTAAGATTACATACAAAAATCACCACAAAAATGCCATGCATTGCCAGTCCTACAAAGTCAGGAAACTTATTTGAGTTGCTCAATCTGAACTATTTGAACTCAAGAGAAATTATGGTTGACAGAATATCCCCATAGCCAATCATGATTGAGATTCTTCAGATGCTTTTTTCATCGTATCATAAATGGTGGAAAGTTGCTATACAGTATATGTGCATGCCGAGTGAATGAGACAGCGTAAGAGTTCAAGACTGGGCAAAGATTTTTTTTGAGACTGTAAGGAAGTTGTACTAACTGGTAACTCCTTAGAATGTGTGTCACTCGATTCAAAGTTGGTTGCTCTTAAAAAGAACCCATTTAGCTCTAGCATTAACCCAGGGCAAGTATTTGCTAGTTGTGTTTAATCACTTACATAAACACAAAAGGAGCCAAAAACCACAATTGTGCGAGTAACACAACGCAGCAAATAAGGGTTCCAGCATTTCCTATGGTACTCAAATGCAACAGGCAGACAGGAGTGTGACATCACTCTGTGCTCAGGACATTAGTTTTTTACATAGTTAGTGTTTGTTTCCTGATAAGGTAAGGTTGAACTTTGCGGGTTGCAACTTTAATATATCATCCACAGTCCACATCCTTTGAAAATAAATATTTGTGTTTTATTGCACTCATCTTTTACACCACCATATATTTAAAGCTTGTTGATATGTGATTATAAGTCCCTACTGAATTTGGGTAAACAGAAATGAAACCTCTCGAGCCACTTTGTTGATAACAAACCAAAGCAAATTCAATCATATTTACTAGAACTGTGGAAAACCCTAAAATGTCAGCCTGAATTTATTAATCAATGAGACTCTGTCACCAAAGGGACAGTAATAAACACCAGGCTGGGGATGATATGCAGCACCCGCCATTCTTAAGCTCTGCTGAGACGAACTACAAGAAACAGTAGGACTGCCGTCTCCTCTGCAACGTGCCCCACTTGCAGATTACTACAAATCTCAATTCCATATGCCACCTTGTATGGTGTTTTATTACATTCCCACATCTTAGCCATGTTGCTTTGTGATAATACCATGGAAAAAGATCGAAAAGCCTGTGAGGTACAAAAAATGTCATGATTTATTCAGCAGGGTTCATTTCCTATTAAAGTAATATGAGATAAATATGACCATGTTCAGGGTATCCAGAGATCAAGGGTAAAAATGGATAAACCGAGCCAGTAAGACTATTTGAAAGGGAATGATTTTTCACCTTGTGGTGGAAGCTGTCTAAGGACAGGCTGTCTAGGGATGTTCCTTCCCCACAAGCCTGGTTATCTACCACGTCATTATCATGCTGGCGGTCGGGTGGCAGATGCCATTCTTCCTAGTTTGGATGGTTCCATATTACCTGATGGTGTTGCTGACTGCATCAGTGTCTCTGGCACTGACACTGCCAAGCACAGTTCCCACCGCTGCATTTTCAGGAACTTTCCACTCGTAGACTGGCGAAAGGAAGACAGGCGGCTCATCCACATCTTCCACGATGATCTTGAGCGTCGTTCTGTCCGTGAACTCGTCCAAAGTCAGGAAACGTGTGTCCACGTGATCGTTAGCTGCCTCTGCCGCCATGACAAAACGTCTCTTTGTTTCATAATCCAAAGGCTATGAGAGGGGGAAATAAAGTTATAAGCAGAACCACTTTCAACAAATCATTATTTACAAGAGAACAATAGCGTCACAAACTTGTTTTGCCAACTTGTGCTTAAGAGTGATGATTATTTCAATGAGACCTGGACACAACTCTGACTGGATGTCAACATTGTTCAGTCAGTGTCAATAAGCTACCAGCTGTGAGGATGTACTTAAACATTGTTGTGCTTTCATTTAAACATTACAATGCCAGTACAGCAAAACAGCATGCAAACCATTATAGCCTTCCCAAATTGAGTCATAGACAGTCTGTGATGTTTCTTCTTTATTATTTCATTATCACCACATCTACACTAAATTGAAATCTCCCGTGAGGAGCATAATGTAATTGGGAAAGTGCGAGGAAAACAAGTGAAAAATAACATTCAGTTACACAAGACTTCTCATCTAAAAGGCAGTTATTTAAGATTAAATCACTGAATATATGTTTATACTCCCAGGATCAGTCACTTGGTGCTCAGATTTTACTAATCTCACCTTTGAGTGGGCATATTTTATATGAATGAATGCAAGTCCTGTCAAAAAAAATGACAAAATACAAAAATGACTAAATAAAGGGCTGCCTCTTGTTTCCCTCTTCTTTATCATCATTACATTAAAAGTCAGGAGTACCTGAAAGGTCCATGAGTTGTGACAATTTTGTTCAGGTTTTTAAAAATTATGAATATATTTTTGAATTTTATTAGATTATTAAAGCTAATGTTTTGCTGGATGGTAGGTTGTAAAAAAAAAACAAAAAAAAACTGTTGTTTTAAAGTGTCTGGTGGTGATTTAAAGACATTTTTTCCTGTCTTGCTTTGCATTACTCTTGGCGTCCATGTTGCTGTTGCCTTGCAACAGTGTCCTCACTATTTTACCATAAACACAAAAACACAATTTTGAGCACTCAGTATGTTGTGTTCAAAAACTTCAAAAAATAGTCTTTGCACTTTTTACTTTGCCTAAAGGAATAAAATTGGAGACTTCTTGGGTTCAATCATGCTAATGCATTTAACTGTACATTTCCAGACAACTAGTTTTAGAAGTAGTGTCAAAAGTGCAGGAGCAATAAGGAACAAAAAAAGTAAAACAAAAATAATGTTACCTTTGGCTGGTTTGGGTTATATACTAATTCTAGCTATTAGGAAAGCAATCCATCAATCTTTTCATTTAAATCTTAGTAATACTGTATTAACTTGACTACAGAAGTTCCACCATTAAGACTACAAAAGGTTGCATACTTTGATACTAATCGCTTATTTTGTATGTGTGCCTAGCAGGGGAGCTTACAATGATGAATGAAACAGAGCAATGCCACTGGAAATTGTGGCGGCAAAACAACAAAGAAGGAACCTACCAATGCCGTGCCCAATTTATAACATGCTGCCAGAGTCTACTGTCTTATCCCTGCTGCCAGAGAACAGAGACTGACTACCAGGCACTCGGCTTCACTCACTGCTGCCTTGTGGTTTGATTTACAGGGCTATCTGGTGGAGTAAGTTGTAAGGAGACATACGGAAATGTTGAAAATGCCACTCGTCATCTATCGCTCATCTGCAACACTAATGAGTAATATTCCTCATTAATGGGACGATTTCCATTTAGTGGTCATCTATTCCAGATCAAGCATAATAAATTAACCTCTTCAGTGGTAGCCATGCTTGTTGACGCCTGCAATTTGAATTATTCTGCAAACATCCATACCAACGCAACAGAAGTATATAGGGTAATGACAGGGATAATGTTTGGGACAGAGAAACGTAAAATGGATGAAAATGGAGTATGAAAGGGCCTTTACACTGTTTTTGTGTTGTTTCATACAGCAGCATAGTTTTCTTTGCATATGGGCCAAGATTAAACTCCTACATAAGTGAGACCTGGAAAAGACACATTAGTTTCTGCCAGGTGTGTGTAAGTAAGTGTAAGTGTGTATGCAAGGTGTAATGATTTTTCAAATTTTGTATGCAATGACATCTGTGACAATTAAATCTTTAACACCAGTCATATGTGTGCCCACCCACACTGTGATTTCTACCACCACTGCCTGAGGCATCAGAATAAAATGGATACAGAGGGAAGTGAAATAAAACAGGAGTTTACAGAAAATACAGCTGGCATATAGATATATTCTGCATTCACCTGGGCTAGCAGAACCACCCCCTCCTGTGTCACCGGGTCTGTTGTGATGATGAAAGTGGAGCTTCCCTCCAGATCATCGTTCAGAGTGTAGGTCATTCTAGCGTTGATGCCAACATCTCCATCTTCTGCCATAATCCTGCCCACTGTGGTGCCCACAGCTGCATTTTCAGGGACACTGAAGGTGTACAGGTCTGTGGAAGTGTCAATTAAAAAAAAAAATCAACCACATTGTACAAAGACCTGATAAGTTAGTATCAGCCATGTGAAGCCCAAGCCCATGATTTATGTTCTCACACTGTGGTCATCGAGCCAAGAACTCGAGTGCTAAAAATATACGTAAAAACCACCCATCCGCCCATGCAACCATCCAGGCCGTTGACAATTGTCAATAAAGACTTGTTTGAAAGCTCCCAGGCAACAAGCAGCAATGCTAAGAAGGCTAAGGCATGCTGCCCTGTGGGCTCTGAAACCTGAAAAAGGTGCCTTCTCATCTGAACTCAAAGACAAGGCAGTGGCTTAAAGCCACAAATTGATTATTGTAGTGTAATTCTTGTTTTGCAGTTGCAACCAGCTATAACCTGCACTTCTTATTTCATGACTACAGTGCTAATATGCCAAAATGAGGAATCAAGTCATGACCCTGCTTCAACCGTGTGATGGCTTAACGTCAGCCAACAGAAATTCCTCGCTTCCCCCCAGTAAACAACATGAAAAACAACAAGCAATGAAGAGAGCGAAAACATTTTGGAGCATATTACCCAATGGAGAGTCACAGTTTTGTTGATTTTAAATTCACTATGAAATCATGGTTAAAAATCAATGCAGTAATGAACCCATCACACATACTATTAACAGTAGACAGGTCAGGATTTGTTATTGTGAAACATATTAACGTTGCTGCATTTTGAATCCAAGATGAGTCATTTTCTGTGTTGGTGTTTTATATTTATTGTGACTATGTCTTGTTTTTGTAAATTTATTTTTACTGTTCACTTTCGTAACACAGATGATCATTCTGTTTTCCTGCTAACTTTAACTAATGCTGCTGCAGCTAAGAAGCCATGCACTGTTTCTGTTCCTAATGAATAAATATTAAAACCCTGAGAAGCTCTAGTTCAGAATAGGATATGAAAAGGAATACAAATTATGGATGGTGGCGGATAGGTGGTGCATAATGATAGCCTAGATTTGGAGAAAAGCAACAGATAACAGAAGCTTGATCATTAAAACATTGCCTACAGAGCATGACGGTAAGTTGTTAATAGCTAGTCAAGAGAGTTTGCTTGTGTGTAAAGTGATAAGAATGGAGAACATTGTGGTGAAAGGTCAATATGTGCTAGTCTAAGATAAGTTGTGGCAAGTCCACATAATCCTGGCCTAACTCTAATAAGAAGATGAGAAAATGTGATTGTGTCTTTGAGCAACTCCATTTGGATGACTGCCACAACTTGGAGGAACTCAACAGGCAACCAGCTGCTCCAGGAAAAAACAAAAAAAAAATCCCTGCTGATAATAATTTGTAATTATTTGACAAAACAGAGGACAGAGTTCAAACTGAAGTGTGGCCATACAATATTAATAAGTCTTTTTGACTGAACACAGAATCCACCTGATACACTGGCACCTGCAATAAATGTGGATGTGACATTAATAGTTAAAAGTATCATCCTCCCTCTTATTGCTGCAGAATTGATTCCTTTCCAAGGCTTTCATTTAGTGAGGTTTATCACTGTGGGGGCTTGGTTCGTTTCCAAAGGTCATGACAAATGTCCTTTCAGGTGTAAATGATTAAATTCATGCATGTGCAGGTGCACCGAGCATCTCCTTCCCCGTCTCCTACGCTCCATCTGTTTCTCTCTCTGTGTTTTAATCTTCCACTGTCCTCTTTTAATTTTGAAAACTGGCTTAAGAACAACATGTGTTCGGTCGAATGTAGTGCAAAACACCCGCCCAAACGGGAGAAAGTGGATCGAATAAATACCCTTCTAGTTGTAATATTAAACATGTCCTCAGTCTGCAACGCTTTGTAGTCTCTCATCGATTCCCTGAGTGTGAGTATGTGTGTGTGTGTGTGTGTGTTTGACTGTTTGCATTAAAGTTAGTACAGCAGTACGAGGATTACTTTTTTGATATAACACCTAACTTAACATGTTAGTCCTGCAATGTAAATACACAGTAGTTGAGGTTTTTTTTTTAATTATTTTTAACAGTTTTTATCCTGTACCTTTTGGCTACAAATACACACCATTTGCTGCACATTGCTGTTATATTACTGCACATTAGGCATGGGATGATATATAAATATTTCCAATCACAATTATTCCGACCAAGACTACTGTGGTTCATGATGTTATTGTGATAACTGGAGAAATTTGTTTTCATGTATTTTTTTTTTTTTTTAGATTATTCATTGTACTGTGCACTGACATTGCAAATAAGATACATGTATCTTTTAGAGAGAGATGTGGAATTTTAATTAAGATCATAATAAATCTTGAGGAAAGATGCAGCTCCCCATTGTGACACAAAATAAATGAATCATGTATGTTCTGTCTGTATGTTGTGTGGCAGACAGGGGTGACAGAGTCACAGAGGGGTATTAATTTTGGTTACTGTAGCAGTTACTTTTCTCAGAAGATAATGCTGTATTTTACAGAGTTACATTTTTGATTGCAATAGTTTTCTCATATTATTTACTTAACATACTGGTCTGATGGTGACTCACGGTGCTGAAACGTGGGTCCGTTGTCGTTGACATCGGTGAGGCTAACAGTGACTGTGGTGGAGGAGGAGTAACCGCCACTGAGGCCCAGCATGTCCTTCACCTGCACCACCACCAGGTACTGCTCCCTGGCCTCGCGGTCCATGTTTGGCCAAGAGGTTACAATAATACCTGCAGGTGGACCGGACAGAATAGAGACAAGAGGAGAATCAGCATCGTTAAGCATAACTGTGGGTGGATTTCTGTGTTTGTTTTCTTACACCAAATGCAAGTAAACAAACGTTTGCCTCAAGTCGTCTTTGAGAGTGCCGTGCAGTGTTGGGTATAAAATTGCACCACGATAAACTTCATCTGTGAATTGAATCAGTAAAAGAAATATCA
The DNA here is from genome assembly GCA_016785285.1 of Brachirus orientalis. Taxonomy (NCBI): domain Eukaryota; kingdom Metazoa; phylum Chordata; class Actinopteri; order Pleuronectiformes; family Soleidae; genus Brachirus; species Brachirus orientalis. The sequence goes on along the minus strand of JAFBJR010000258.1, from coordinate 9,196,336 downwards.
AGAGAGATTACTGATGAATTATTTCTTCCTGTGTTTGGCCAAAGTGGAGGGATGTGGGCTGTAAACAACAGATGAGCAATTTGAATCAAGAGAATTAGATCGTCCTGGCAAATGTATGCTGTTACTGCTTTGGAAGGCACATTTTAATCACTGTTTCATCTATTCATCTGCTTTTCATCAGTTTTGTGTAGAATCGTATGTACCACATGGCTATGTATATGCACTAAAAAACTTTTTATTCAAGGATAAGATCATAATTTCTATATTTTTATCATAAAAATAGATTTTATTTTCAGTATTGGTTAATCCAAACCCAAAAAGGGGGACATAAGTGAACAAAAATGCATTGTCTTTTAGGACATTTAAGATATACACTAATACAAATCTCACCATTATTGATTTGTCTTTGAATAGTTTCTCTAATGATAATTATTCACCAAAATACTTATTCCCTAATCTTAGATTAAAGATCTTAATATTATTTATTCATTCACTTATTTTATGCCAGCCTTGCTTATATAAAATGATGGGTGTATATGCTCATGTCCTCAGAGCGTCTATGATCAAAATCTGTGAATGGATTTTTTGTGTGTGTTTCCTAAAAGTAAAATTGTAAGTCCTTTTTTTTTCAGTTTTGACTTATACATGTACAGTATATCTGTATATTTTGTTGAGGTTTTAACATAAGGACAAACACATTTCTAGCTCATCTGCAGAAGAAATTTTCTTAGTCATCTCTCTCTGATCATTCCCACATTCGTGTAATGTTCTCATTCTGATATCTATCCATTTATTCACCTTAAAATACAATGAAATGTATTTTCTTATTTTGTATTATTTGTAGGATAAACAAATGCTTTCAGCTTATCGGCCACTAACATTATTTTTTTCAATTCCATGGGATTTGGACAGTAACAAAATTATATATACTCATCCACATGAAGCTAAAGCTGTGAGCAAATCTTCTACTTCAAACTTATCATAGTTTAGGTCAACGCTATGAGTGGGATGTGTTGCAGCTGACTCCGGCATTACACAAGTAAACAGTGCAAATGTACAGTGCACACTGACATCACTTTAACCAGTTTCCTCACAGGGTGTAATCACTTGCATTCACGTAAATAGGTTAAGCTGTCAAAGGCATTTGTAAGATGTAGTTTCAGATGTGCCTCGAGTGACCAGTGAGACAAAGCCAAAATTGGGAACATGCATCAGGTGGGATCATTAGTCTTCGGGCGGTGGTTTACATTTTGAGATTACGTGTCTCTGTCTTGAGCTCCTCAGCAGGATCAGCACAGACAGATGCATTCATTTCATACGTGAAAGATGAGCAGAGGCAAACTCTCCATCTCTGAAATGCTCTGCTGACATTTACAATTGCTTTACTGCATTTGTAGGAGCCATATTTTACTTTAATTCGTGTACATTCGTGTAAATGGTTTACTGACATTTTGGTTGGCAGTATGGACTCCCATGACAAGTCTTCTCCCTCACGTTTAAGTTGTGTTGGGAATAGCATGACACAGAGAGAGGCGAGTGACCAAGGATACTGTCACTGACCTCAGTCTTGCTCCCAGTATCAGACACGTCATTGGATTAGTGAGATCCTCCACAAAAATGTTAATTCTATTTTTATTTTACAGTACTTTCTACTTTTTTTTTTTTTTTAAGATCAAGGCTGTTAGTTTAAAACATGCATAATCAACTCTGCATATGATGAAACAATGATATGTTTTAAACTCTTTTCTTTAAGTTTCTTTGCAGTGCAGGAAGTTGTGTCGGTGCTAGATCATTTGTTAAAGACTCTTGCTGTTGTTGTCCTTATCACATCACAAATACATTAAGGCGGATTGGTTTTTATGGAGTTATTGATTAATAATACCAAAAAGAATCCTGCTTAATGTAATTTTAAGCGTAATTTGTGCTGCACTTTATCAGGCATTTTACTCTAAATAAGAATAAGAATACAAAGTTCTTCTGACATGAAATTAGTGATTGAAACCATTAACTCCTCAGGAAAATGTTTGCTAACATTGTAAATCAAGTGAGAAGTAAAATTTTCCCATAGACTTCGATTCTTATTTATTTATTTATTAATTTATTTTCAACTAGTGCAGTCACCCTTGGTGGCCATTCAGTATTAATACTTCCCCAAAGAAACCAGAAGACTCAGTCCATTTTCTTATATACTGTCTAGGTGACAACTAAAAGGAAAAATTGAAGTCTCCACCTTACCTGTTTTTGGCTCCACAGAAAAGTAGGGCTCCCCCTGCAGGATGGAGTACATGAGCTTGGCGTTGTTTCCAAACATGGGATCATCAGCATCTGTGGCTGTCACCTGGGCCACTGTGGTCCCTATGGGAGGGAGAGAGTGGGGGGAACACACACACACACACAACACACACAGGCTCAGTCAGCAGTTCCAGTCCACAGGGAAATAAAGTGATTATGCCACATTCCCGCAGGGTTTGTCTGTCTGGCATTGTGGGTGGGAGTGTTGTTGTCAAAGGCGTGGGTGGGTGGGGGTGCTGAGGATGAGGTGGTGGATCTTAGCAGCAGCGTTGGCTGTGCACATGTGCGTGACAACCTCCCCATCCTGCCGCCGTGCACTTGACCCCTGTTCCCTCTCTTTCACACTCTGATTCAGTTCTACTTCTCTATCTTTCTCATTTACTCCCATTTTCTTCGCTGACACTATCCCTCTCCTCACCTCACTCTGTACAGTATCTTCCTCTCCTTCACTTCCTGTGTCTATCTCATTCTTTTGTCCCACTGGGAGCTCTGTCATTCACACAGGCGCATGGTTTTACTGCAGTATTTCTGATTCTCATTCACCTGCACTCCAACCTTCCACTCTCACTCTCGCTTTCTAAATCAAATGCATTATGAATTATTACGAGTGAGATATTATGCTGCCAAAGCAGATTACGTATAAATTGAAATGGTAATGTTTGTGGCATGAAAAGGGCAGTTGTTATAATAACATTATTTAAGAAATTTAGCCATAAAGGCATTCAAGCGGCAAAGCAGAATCCAATACTTTTTACTTCCTGAATGAGGACAGATGACAGACATTCATATAACCTTTTGTTTATTGTCTTCACTCGAGATTTAAGTTAAGAAATAATATATTTGAAAAGCATACATCCAATAAAGCAAATACAAGGGCTTTATCTTCCCAAAAGTTTAAATATTTATCAACAAAAACACACTCAGTTGTTTCCATGAATAATACTTAAAATGTCATCTCAGGAGATCATAGCAATAGTGAAAAATATAGTCATAGATTTGTCTCTAAAATAATAGGCCCTTATTTTTCTCAGGGGAATTGTTTATGTGGACCAAAATAATCAGTGTAACAGGAAAAAGAAATAACGCCAGTTTGGTTTATTGCATCTAACTCTTGTACTGGACCAGTCAATAACTAGCAAACATCATTTTTTGCAAAATTTTTCATGTCAGCTCTTCTGACATCTAAATACTTCAGTCTAAATTAAATGACTAACATTGCCACTCAGTACTAGTATGATATAAAAAATATAAAAAGTGAATGGAAATACTCTTTAATAGATCACAGACCTTTATGTGAATGAGGACACTAATTCATACACATATTTCCAGTGAATGCTGGTCTGTAGATTAACAGGGACAGGACATTGGAAGGACATGTCGCTGTTGAATATTTAAAAATGCCATTCTTTATGGCACAGAATGGCATAAAGAAGCACAGACACAGATTAAATTTCATTTATCTCTGGTGTGGTATCTCTGGTATGGTGGGGAAGGCAAACATCTCAAAAAACCTGAGAAGATCAGTTTTGTTGTTCATTCATGATTTTTGTGGGGGTTTTGGTTGAACTGATCCTTGACCTTTAACACACATTTAATTCCTGCCTCTACAGTTTTTAGAGTTAAAGGTGCAGTGTGCAATATTCAGGCAGGTGTAGAGAAAGAACACACCACCCATAAGTATGTTTCTCTCATATAATCATGTTAAAATTAAAGTTCTTTCAATTTTAAAGCCACAGCTTAAGCTTTTTACTGTATAAAGTGCCTTGATTTATGAAGGCCACCATCTTGCACCAACATGTTTCTACACCAGCGTGAATAAAACAACTTTAAAAAATGTAGAAAAACAACATTGTATCTGATTGTGAATGCCACTACTATTCCCTGATGTGTTTAGGAAAGGGAGCATGGAGCTACTCAGTTCCTTTCTGCAGTCTCATCATGCAGTGTCACTAAATCTTACACACTGGTCTTTTAGTCATTATGAAACCTCAAAATTCATGATTTGATCCATGTCAGAGATGGAAACTGGAAATTCACCTATTGGACGATGAAAGCTTTCAATCAAACTAGTATTCACCCATGCAGTATGAACCATGATGTTTTTAGACTGTTTTCTTTAAAATGGTGACATCATTTACAAAAGTGCTATCATGTTCCTTTTAAAAAAACTTGATTGAGACTGTTAAGGAAAATGTAGTTATTAACCAAGTGAGAAGATGAAAATGTTTCCATAGACTTCCTCTCATCTGGAGCTCTTTTTGCAAACAGAAGAGTCGCCCACTGGTGGCTAACTGTTACTTAATCCTATATCCTACATCCTAAGGTTCACATGTTATAACAGAGGACTACATCCCTTTATGTACGATCCATTTTTTTTATAGGAAAACACTCAACTTTTCTTAAACATACCAATTGGACACATCTCAGGGATGCTGGACACATACGGCTCATTCAGGAACTGAGGAGCATTGTCATTGATGTCCTGCACCTTGATGATAAACTCTGACTGGGGCTCCTCCGGTTCATTGGATCTCCTGTTGATAGCTTGGGCCTGGAGGATATAAAAGGCCTTTTCCTCCCGATCAAGCTTCTTCAGAGTCCGGATCGCACCAGTATACTCATCTATCTCAAACACATCTCCAGCGCCTTCCCCTGATAATATGTACTTGATAGAAAACTCGCCTAGGTCAGAATCCGATTTGATCTGCAAAAGAAAAGGGGGGTGGGGGGGGATACACAGAAGCTTTATTTTTCCCACATGGTTTGCCAAGGGACCTCGGAAAGCACTATTTTTCAAAGTGAAGTACCGTAGCAAGGACATGGCGGACATTCAATCTGAAGCAGTACCTGGCCAATAACACGAAGAGGGGCATCTTCCTCTGGGACAAACATCTGTTTCCAGATCCAGCCTCTCTTTAGGCGACGGTGCAGATGAGTGGACCCCTGGGCGAATTGCGGGGCTTCCAGACCCTGAGTGCATCTCATATCGCTCAGCACCCCACCAGGAATCATAGAAAAGCAAGTCACCACAGCCAAAACACCAGACGTGCTCATTTTTACTGTCCACCCGTGCATTTCCTCTGCACTTCCCATGCTTAGCAGACAGTGGATGAAGATGTCACTGGTCCAGCGCTACCAATTCCTCATTCAATAGCATAGTAATCCATGATCCCAGCAGTGCTGTATCCCATATTGTTACGATGCCATTTGTATGCCAGCACATGTCTCTGAAATAAAAGTTAACAATTTAATTAATTGAGGCAGTGAGAAATCTCCAGCTGTGCACAGAGACTGCAAAATGAGGAAATTAAAGTCTGTACCAGTGTAAAATTCAAAAAAATAGAGGTTTAATTACACAAAGCACTAATCAACAAGGTAACCTTAAAGGATGGAAATATCCACTCCAAAAGTTAAAGTGCGTGTAACTAAACATTTACATGCTGTAGTTAAAAAGAAATCAACCATTATGTGCAAGTACTGAATGCACTGGTGTTTAATCAACCTATACTTATAGCTGGGTGTATGTGGTTTGACAAATTGGAGAGATTGGTATTTTGATTTGATTATTTAAACCTGTATTGAGTAAACTGTCAAAGCAGTGCATGCTGAATCTTGATAATTAAAGTTATCTATAGGTGTCTGTAATACACAACTTAAAACAGACAAAAGTAAAGAATGGTTTGTTTGAAAAAGGGGGTAAAATTAAGGAATGTACTGTTGAAATTTGCTACAAGAATTAACATTTAGAATGCATTAAAGTAGAACAAACATTGAAAATGACCAAACAAAAGGGAAGTACAAAATGTTAAGACATTTTACTTGAATAAAAAACTTGCAATAAAAAAATGCCGGCAATATACTCATAAGAAGAATTTAAATAGTTCAAAAAAAAAGGAGAAAGGAAAAAAAGTAAAGGATAGCAAATCACTTAGCTACAGGTAATGAATTAACATTTGAAATAGTTAAAAGTGAAGAATAAATATTTGAAATGATTTAATTCTAGGCTTTAATTAACATTTATTCTTTACTGTTAAAGCAGTAGCTGTGCCATGAGCAATTTAAAACTTATTTAAACTACAACAGTGGTTTAGTGGTTGAAATAGAACACTGACCCAACTGGTGGGATATTGCAGGTGGGCCTTAGCTTGGGTTATAGAAATTTCTCCTACTTACGATCATGTTATGATTTATCATTTTGTTATTCACCATTTAATGAGGCATAAAATGTTTATTTGTAAATATAACATGAGGGGTTTCACTTATGGCCAAAATAGCAATCACAGTGATTTTGATCAACATTTAGATCATGATTACTTGTGATTATATTGATTATAGGCACAAAATGTTTTTATTTAAATATCTTTTTTTTTTTTTTTTTTTTTTAATTATTGTTAATGGCAAGCAACATTCTTGCTAATGTACATATTTGGGTATAATACCTCTCTCGAGGCTTGACTAAAGAATGGAGTCAATACTTAAAAGTTTAAATAATAACAATGGGTAAGTGGTTGAAATAATATGGTTTAAAGTGGAGAGACAAAACATTACAATTACATACTTGACAGCACAACCAAAGTATTGACAGTGAAATTGTATGAGGGATAGGCTAATACTCTTAATATCATAAAATCAATAGTTTTTAATACAGTTTTGAATCAATGCAACATGGCTGGTGATGTAAATTGAAGACAACAGCTCATCTGACACAGATTTAGCAATGTCTGGTAGGAAGACGCTATTGTATATGACCTTGATGATGAGCTCATCCTCTTTTGTACATCTTTTGAATAGTGTCAAAGACACAGCACAACAATAATTCACACATTCAACAAATTCAAGCAAAACTAAAAGAAATGCATCTTCTGAGCTCCACATTCCTTGTTTTGTGTCTGGCTGTCCTGCAGAGGAGGTTGAAACACCAGCTCTCTGTTATGAATTCAAACAAGGCTCTGTATTGTGTTTTCATGAAGGGGAAGCTGAGTCCCAGCACCATTCCTTAAGCATGACACTGCACTCTGCAGCTGACTAATGAAGACTTCTAATTAGATCAATGTCTCCCCAGACACGAAAAACAGAGACACATGCCTCTGAAAACTGCAAGTCAAATCGATGCACCAATTATAATGTGCACCAAAATCAGGGTTAAGATTTTGAGTTTGAGGACAATGAAAGTCAGACAGCATGGAAAATCTCAGGGGACCACACTAACACAATGGATGGTGTTGATGATCAGAACGAACTGAATCTGACTTACTTTTTGTTTTTTTCAATTTTGAATGCACCCTTGTAACCTTTGCCATCATGTTCCTGTTTAAGAGAGCAGTCTCTTGTATCCAGTCTTTGTTACGAAAGTAACATCTCCTTTTTTCACTCAATAAAATTAACAGTTCTGTCACATATACTGAAACAATACTGCACATCCAGTAATGTTTCAAAGAAAGAAACAAAGAGGTTGCTGGTGTTGAGATTGCAAAATCGATTGGTTATCAGCGCTTTGAAATATTGCCATTTTTTGGGCCTCTGTACAAAAGTCAACAAAACGAAGAGTAAAAGCTATTCATTAAGTGGGAGTCAGATTAATGGTTTCATCTTCTAAACAGGCCCCTGTTCAGATGGGATGGAAAAATCATAAGTGACCAAAAATACTGGTGCTTAATCAATAGTTGGGGACAGTTTGGAATAAATGAAGTTGAAGTACACTCAGTCTAAAACAAGTGTCTAACACATTACAGCATAGTACACCCATTCACACCAATCATTTCCAAAGTCCAAAAACAGCCATAATGAGGAATCAATTATGTCATCCATCCATAGCCATCCAAGGATGACACATACTAAGCAACATTCAACTTAACATCACCAGGCAAGAGGGGAAATCCTTCAGTCTGCAAAGTATGAACTTAGACCTGATTAATATAACAAAAATATATGATATTATATTGTCATAAAACATGAGACATGTTCTGAGATTAAGGAATAGTGTAAATTGAAATACTTCATTCGCATATAACATATGTGGAGACATTATACAAAAAATTTCAAGCATTATTTGTGGTCTAGAGATGCTTTTTTATGCTTAAGTTTAATGTTTTGGTCTGTGCTGCCACCCAATGCGACACACCAAATAACACAACTGATCGCACGTCGACACCCAGGTTGTCAGAAGAGTTACTTGAAGATAGCGAGCAGCAGTTCTAGGTAGGAAACAGCAAATGTTAGCGAAAAAGGATGGATATGGATGATAATTTTGGGGGTTAGGGATGTACACAGAGGTTGACAACAAGTCCAATCATATTAGTTTGCACTTCCAAACACAATTAAAAATTTCTTTTGTATTTTTGGTTAAAAACTAGATTTACTTTACAATCATTTAATCATTCCCTCTTTTATTTTGAAATGCAAAAAAATTATTGACCTAGACAGAAAACCCTGAATATATTTTACTGCTCTCCAGTCAAGCATAAATCAGCACTCAGCGGGATCAGATGTTATCGAGGACGACAAGTCACAACAGCTATAATTTCAAACAATCTTTTTTAACTGTTAATATCAGCAAAATATGTACAATTCCATGCAAAATGCTGAATGCACATGCATGCGCTTTTTTGCATGGGTGGTCCCGGTGGAAATTTTAAATATAGAGAATAGTGTAAGAAGTTGTTTCAGCAGTTACAGTAGTTGCAGTATTAATGCTTAAGCAGCTCACAATGTTCATGTTTAATCTCGTAAAAGTAAATTAGCTGTCAAGATCCATTTGTACCAAGCTGGTAAAATCAATTACCGATGCAAGCTTTCATTTCTTCATTCAATTTCGATACAGAATGTGAAGGAGGATAGGTGTTTGTGCTTATGTGTGTCTTTACTGGGCCGGATTCATATCTCCATGCATCGCAGAGTGACATTCCAATTAGTGGCCAGTGAATCGTGAGCTGTTATGGCCTTTCATAGCGCTGCCAAGCACGCGCCACAACTGAACGCCCTGAGCCAAAACCAGACAATGGCCCTCGATTATGTTACTCCGAGAAACTGCTCAGCTGCCAACATGCCAAGGAGTCTGCTTAAAAAAAAAAAAAAAAACTACCACTGAGGGTACCAGGATTTACTGATGTGGCTGGAATAGTGCACAGGTCAACAGATGTTCAGGTGCCAATTTAACAAGGTGGGCCTTTCCGAGGAATAAGTGATGAAATTCTTACTAAATAATGGGTATAGCAGCAGAGCTCAGGAGCAAGTAAATACAAGTCCATACCTCATATGGATGAGGTGCATCTATGTATGGATGAGAGAAATGGGTGAGAGAAATATTAAAAAACACCAAGAAAAACTTCTTTTTTTTTTTTCTTTTCAAGAGGCTCTCATTCCCATGTGACATGCCGTACATGCAGAGTGCCCTGTGGTTGACAGCCATTCATTACCTCTAATAGGCCTTTCTCCCATTTCCTGCAGACCTCCTGTAGCTTGCATGTACAGTATACGCTGCTCTGCCACATGACAGAATGACAATGAGCTGCAGTCTCACAATGTTAAGCACTAGATGCACTGAGACGGTCACATTATTTTCCTACATGGCGGTGTGTTCTAGCTAATAAAACATCGCTCTGTTGAAGTAATGGCTTCGGGATGCTATTAAATGTGTCTAATGTGCCAATGCAAATGTTGAAATGCAACATTTCAAGAAGAAATTAAAACAGCTTCTGTTCAACATTGTGAATAACGGTTAACATGTTACATTACAGCACAATAACAATTGGTAATTGTGCAGTAATAATTTTGTAATAGATATGTAATATTATGTAATGTCATGTAATTTTAATGCAGTTTTATCTTTGTAATAACAATTTTAATTGTGTGGTGAAAAGGAGATAATATTACATTAATCTCATGTTATTTTAAAAAGGTAATATCGGTGTGTATGCTTAAAGAAAATCAGTACTGCAGAACATTGTAAGGTTCACCTTTATCGACCCGTGTATTAGTGAAGAACTTAGTGAATCAAAATATCAGCAAATGCTGTGATGGTAGTCATGAGACAATATTATCACATAAGCTACAAGGCAGAATAAAACCAATAGGTTGCAGTAGAGGTCAAAAGACATAATATAGTGCATATCTAAAACACATCCTATATGCTGTTGCTAATAAAGGATAATCAATAAAGCAGCAGTTGTAGTACATTACTGTGTAGGATATAGTAGTTTTACAGAAGTACTCAAAATTCTCAAAAGTGTGTATCACACTTATGTATCACATCGTGGTCTCTGTATGTAAGATGTGATACTGTCATATACCAGCCTGAGTAAAAAAAAAAGAAAATGACCATAAATTACCATCAGTGTAAAACCTTCTCATCACAGCTGATAATTACCATAAAGAAGATTAATAGTTATCCTCAATTTATCCTCTAAACACAGGGGTTTTACATTATTATTACAAAGCTAATACTTTGTAAATACAATAGGAATAAGATGCATTACCGTAATGGAACTTCCTTATTACAAAAGTCATACCATACTACTAAAGAGGTAAAGAGTTACCTAATAACAATGTCAGTTATCAAACCCACTGAGAAACATACTGCATACTTGTTCTGACTCTAATTGTGCATGTTCTTTTTCCATGTACTAATATAATTTAATGAAAAAGGGTGGAAATATGTAAATACACGATATGTGTGGAAAAGTTTGAATCCGAGCAGACACTCAGACCCCTTATTTTAATTACAACCATTGACTAAAAATAAAAAAAAAAAAAAAAAGAAAACATCTGTTAAGCCTCAGTTATTTAGAATCACCCTTCAGTGACAACATGTCCTTAATTGGTCATATGGGAGTGTATCCTGGGACACAGTGTTTACGGTTCAGCTTTGTAAAACAATAACACTGACGTGTAGTTGGTTTTTCTTCTCTCAAGGACTTGATAAGAGTCCACAGACCAAGTGAGATCAGCAGGGGAATGTCAAGTCATCATGTACTTGTTAGCAAGTAATTTGTTTGATTTTGCTATGAGCACAAGTGGAAATTATTACTGTTTAGAAGCGGCACACATTTCCTCTGACGTTTAACAGCAATATGCACTACATCGTATTATTTCTATCCTTTTGTTTTTTTTAAAGAAAACAACAACTTGACACTGTAAGAGTTATTAATAAAATAGAGAGATGAGCTGATTTAAATTGAAGTCAATTATGTACAAAGAAACTTTGTCATTATAATAAGCAGGTTCTGACATTTTTGAGAAGAAAATGACCATAATACTGAATTTAAGCATCAATGATTTTTTTCCAGTCGTGTTGTCTACTGTATGTGGCTGCAGTAATATTATGGTTGCATTTTCCACTGTAGACAAACACAAATTGTGAAACACTAAAACTGTGGCTGTAGCTGTGCTAATTTGGCCATGGGTTCACACATGTTAGTTCTTGTATAGGCAACATTTTCCTGTGTTTTTGCTCAGGCTCAAATACTTCATTTAAAAAAAAAAACAAAAAAAACATCCTGGGTTGATTTGTGCCCCCTGGAACAAATAAATATTCACATTTACTTCTTTGCATCTTTTTATTGACTTTTTTCAAAAACTTTGCTTCTCGTTTGGTGTGAACTCACACTGTGAGGAACGACAGAGAGGCTGCAGTGACACAAGAGGTTTTTCACAACTATTTAACTTTGATAGGTTGAATGAAATCCACCTCCAAGCATTTCTTTAGCAATTTAAAACATCATAGATGAATATTTTAGAAGGCACGGCGCTGGTTAAAATGCCAGCATCTATTTGAAAGTTTCAAGAAATCCACTAAAGTTTTACTGTGACAAATTCAAAGAACCTGTGACACATTAAGAGTCAGTTGTATCCACTTGTCCAACCTCTTTCCATTCCAGTTTGCCTCCTGTCCTTGATAAAAGTAAAATCACATCTGCTAACATAAGATGATTTCTTCTTATTATTATTTTTATATACTGTACATATAAAATCCCCGACCACACTTACCTGGTTGATTCTGCTCTCTCCCTCCAAACCATTTATCACCAGCTGCCATCAAGAGAGATCATCGTAAGGAAACACAATCTGCTTAACTAAATGTCCTGGTACTGGAAAGCAATTCAGTCACCACAATAGCAGCGACGAATGCATGTGGTTCTCCAAATGTGTAATCCCCTCCACTTATGACCTCCACTTTTTTCTTCTTCTTCTTCCTCTTCTTGTCTTTCTTTGTCCTCCTCAAACTTCCCGGGTAAGAACAAACACAGGCTCTATTGTCTTGGCCTCATGTCTAAAGGCTGAGGAACACTCAAGGCCTTCATCGCCATGCAAATAGTCACAGCCCACTCTTACAAATGGATTTCTATCTATTCACTCCCTGTTTTTTCTCTCTCTCTCGCTTTTTCTTTTTGTGAACAATCCGGGTATTATTAGAGTGATGTCAGAGCATAGAGGAGATGGTAATTCATCCACTATTAGGCTACTCTTTCTGCCGCTAGTGAGACGACGGCAACAGTCTGTTTTTTGACATTCAACCCGAGGAAGAGTGCTGTTCCTGCATGCTTCGCCCTGGTATGGGCACATTTAAAAATTGACCTGTCATGACACCGAGTTGCAAAATCAGTCAAGATGTAGTTTTTCCTACGTGTTCTCCCAGTTGTTTATATGTACTGGTGATCGGGATTATGGTTGGGAAATGAAAGCTGATAGAAAGTTGGGTCGAGCCATCAATCTTTATGATATTTTTTGGGGGGGCTACGTTATGTAACAGGTTTTGAATTTATTCTTTGTTTTTCTCATTACATCATTTTTTTACATCTCTATCACCTGAAGATAAGATATAGGAATGACCAAATATTCTTTTAAAAGCAAATATTTTAAAAGCAAGGGTATTTTCTGTCTGCATTTAACAAGGATTTTAAGGATAGACAGAAAATGTTGGAGAAGAGAAATGTCTGGCAGGGAGTCATACTTGGGACTCGCCTCTCAAATAAATTGCTTTGATGACTTATGTGCCCTTATGTGAATTTTTCAGCTATCATTTCACTCAAAGGTTTTGGAACATTTTAAATTACAAGTTGATTTAAGGAAAATTAACAGGTCCCGCTCTGAATGTAACAAACAAAGGCTACTTCTACCATCGTCTACTGCTCCACTGGTAATTATTTTAGTCACTTTTTGATATGAAGACAAAATAACCTTTCAGTTTGAGACAAATAACAAAACAAAAGGATTCATTACATGCATCTCGTAAACATTCTGACCTGACCCAGGCTAATTACTGTACTACCCACAGTGCCAATAGATTCAGTCATTAGCAAGCACTGAAAGTACTGTGTTGCCATCACTGGCTGTAAATAACTCCAAAGTGACTGAGGCAGCCTTCGTTCAGCGCTTTGTGACAGCGTGGAATTTGTTATTTCGGAAGTTGAGAATAGTTCTGGCTGTGAACTCCACCGCTCCCATTCTGATTACATATCAAACAGAGAAATGTCAGGACCTGCTCTGTGACATTTAAAACCCCCGATGTAGACCTTGTCTAATTGAGCCTCCCTCATTATAATGATGGAGTGTGGACTGACCACTGCAAAAGAATATCAGAGATGAAAGGTGGAGTTTAGCGCAGTCGAGAATTATTTACATTCCCATTCTCTTCTTCGTGCCCGAAACAGTGAAGCGATGAATGAACGGCTATCTCTCCGTTTGCAGTGACATTTCCGGCCCGTCGAAATATGGGCAACGAGTAATGGTCAGCATATTTGCAACAAGATAAAGGTGAGACTGGTCAAACCAGCATTCAGCGGGACGTCAGGTTGCATAAATTATATGAGCTGTAATGGTAATACAGTGCTTGCTGATGCCCTGTATTACTCACTATCAGTGAAGGCATCACTCTCTTTACAGGAGGCACAGCAAGAAAATAACATGATTCTTTTAAATGATGAATTGTTTTGCTTTTCTGAGAAACGCTCTTGAATATGTCGATAACAAGTTTGTTTTCTAATGCAATGTAGAGGCTTTATCCCGTTAGAAGCAGATGTGCCCTTCACAGATTACCTTCATGTAGTTGTAGCATCTCATTGCAATTGGAAGAAGCATAAACCATCGTTGGCATTCTACTCAGTCCACTGTAGTGAATATGATGAGGATGTCACATTAAAAATGCATGTCCCTTATATGCTCTTTTGGCCTTTGCCTTTATCCATGGAAGCGACACTTATGACAAATAAGGACGAGGCTGACGGTACCTGAGGTGGAGCTGTCTTTATTCAGCAGGAAGCATCAGCGACTTTTCGCTGTGTCTGCCTCCTCCACCTCCTCCTCCTCACAGGAGTTAAAAAAAAAAAAAACAGTCTTGGCAGTCAGAGGAGAAAAGGAAAATGGGTCAAAACAGAAAGTCCAAAAGACTTCTAAACATTACTCAAAGAAAAGGAAAACAAAGAAATAAACAATATTCATCACCTGATATATAGTGATGACATTTTTGTAGGAATCTCTGCAGCAACAGCTCAGACAGCTGACTGGTGGCCGGCTGACAACTTGTCAACCAGCTGCTGGACGATTACTTTTGAGACGTCTCAGGTCTCCCCGATCCTCCATGAATCTGCCACAAATGAGCACTAACTCTGTGCTCGTGAACAGCAAGGGAAATCTCCTGGAGCCAGACGGGCAGCATTTTGTTTAGACCAACATTTAAAGTGGTTCTGTTCATAAAATATACAGCCCAAGGTGGGAAGCAACTAAAGTGCATTTGATCAGTAAGTGCATTTTAGGTTACTTATATTTAACTTTAGTGCTTTGTGCAACTTTAAACCACAAGTTTTTTTGTTTTTTTTTTTAAAAGGTGCAATTATTTCCTACTTTAGATATTTAGTAAATTTACAGCTTAAGTGGAATTCATTGCTCACGCTTAAAGCTAAAAGTATTTAGGAGAAAATACTCCATCAGCCAATTTAATATAGTAATTTCTGATTTGGTGGCAGTCTACTAAAACTCACCTCAAACCTCTCCTCTCCATTTGAGGCACTTTTCTAAATCAAAAGACAAAGAGTTGCAAATGTTGGAGGTGAAACTCCCACTGATGTTTCCTACATAGGCAGTGTTACATGACTCACTGTCAGAGCACTTTCACTGCTTCCTCTGCTTCATATGGGTCTAAAACCTCTGAAAATGAATGAACTACGTTGGCAAGAATATCCTGTTCTTTTGAAGCGTGTCTGAGGTATGGTTTAAGGAAGGTATAGATTCAAAATGTTTTAGGCTAAATTAAAACAGTCCTCAAGGCTCTAGCAGATTTACAGTTAACTGATTAAACAACAATTTGAGTTTGTAGAATTTACTGTAGCTCTGATATTTTATTGTCTATTGATAAACATAAAATGAAGATTAGGATTTTGTGATTTTAATTAATAATAAAATGGACATTCTTAAAGGAGGTTTATTATGACAACTTAAATCTTAATATTTGCAGGCAGTCGACAGGAACGCCCAGTTTCCATGTATTCAATAGATTTGGCTGGAGACAGTACCCTGGTCTCTATTAATATGTATCACAGAATGTAACTGAATTTTCAAAAATTCTGCAAAAGAATGTATGTATGTATGTATGTATGTATGTATGTATGTATGGAGTATGGAGTATGGACACACAAAATTGAATGTCTGGGTCACCACAGAAGAAGGACAAGAAAGCACAACTGTGCTGTGCATGGTCTTGGTCACATTGTGTTTTGGGATTCCTCATCAGTCACCTCTTCTTTTTACTGTAGCTGTTCCTGCCATTTTGCTCATGCAGTGAAATGTCAAATCTGTAATGACGTTTCAATCACGTTAGTAAACATCATCCATTTACTCCCCAAATCTATTTCCATTACACTCGTTCACATTCACCTTTGATGGATTCACCAACTTTTCCACGTCCCTCAAGCATAAAAACTTTTATGCAATATTTCAAAATTGCTCCGAATTTCCAGTATTTCCATTCATTCAGTTTTGTTTTGATGCACAAATTGAAAATGCGCATAAAAACAAGCTGAAGGAAACCCACCTTGTGACTGCCTGTGTGCCCAGAAACATGGAAATGTGAGGGAGGCCATGGAGGCTGTTTGGAATATGCACCTAGAGAGAAACCTGAAAAAGAACTGTGTTCCACCTATTAATGCAATACAATGCCCAGTGAAATATGGTTTCATCCTGCTGCACTTTAAACCTTAAACATGCCTTTAAGTCATTTTAAAACACTTGCAAAGTTACTATGGTGTGCGTGCAACAGCTGCTGGGGTGTTTCTTCAAAAGAAGATGTGTCTTTTGAAGAAGCTTTTACTCTTATAAAAGTATAACACAACGTTTCTTGCAATTTGTCTACACTGTGTTAAGCAGTTGAGTCTACCAAAAGTAAAGACACCGATGTCACTGAGGTAAGAATCGTACCTGTTTTTCTATTTAATGTCAGCAAAGTTTCATCTTCTGAGAGTGAGAGCTGACAGCGTTTCTCAAAGGAGTCACTCGCGAAACACGAAGCGACTTCTCTCTCTCTTCTCGGGGGAAATATAGTTTTGAGCCAAACATGCGATATCCATCACGGTGATGAAATGCATAATTAATTCTCATCATTCCTGTAATCCTTTTCTAGACTTGACCGCAAAGATGAAATTTACAAGCCGACACCTGTCTCTGCAGGCTGGGTGACTGTAGTATTCTCACTCAGTGGCAAAGAAATGCAGATGATAAATGAGCAAGGTTACAAAGTATTTACACCAATAAGTTGAAAACAATCGATCCAGTGCTCCACATTGTCATACCCTAAGGGATGTGGTTCCCCTGAAAGAATGCACAATCCCCCTGGCCTGGGTTCATTTCAGACGCAGATTGTGTCCGATTGATCAATGAGAACTACTGCTGAGCCATCAATCTAACAGGAGTGGAATAGGAAAAAGGGAGCATTAACATGTATAAGCTGCCGTGTCCCGACAATGTCCTCTACCTTGAGTTTGTTGGGAAAGCAGACACCTCTGGGGACATGAACAAAAGTGTTAGCCCTGTGACAGGAACGTGTTATATAGGAGCAACAGGCTCGATATGTCAGGGTCCGGTTTCACACGACTTCCTGCCTTTTATATCAACATTTCAACTCTTTCTGTGATCTCATCTACAGGCTCCCCATCTCCTGCCGCTACTGCACAGTTGTTTTTCAACACAGGTGAGGAGGTTAATAATCTCTGAATTGCATGAACCTGGAGAATCACCTTCAAATGCCCTTCAGGTAATCATCACCGTAAGTCGCTAATGAAAGCATAAAATTGCTGGCACCTTTCTGGCCGCCTCGGTGCCACAGTATTTAAAACAAACAGGTGATTAATGAGGGATTTCTGCTGGTGTTGCTGCTAGACAGCTGTTCTGTACTGCAGCAGTCACTGGGCGGAGCAGTTATGGGGAGTGTTTGTCAAGGTCTTTTTGGTAAAAGGGCGTTTCAGATCCATCAGGGAAATGGCTTACTTGGAGCGCTAGAGTCAAGCAAAACTTGCATTTTGAAAATCTGATGTCAACTGTCGAAAAATGGCAGCAGTGGAGACTGTTTTTCTGTGTAAAATATAGATTATGGATGTGCTGTATGTAAAGCCTAAAATTGCTTCTGGCTTCAGTGGGTGTTTCCCGTGGCAGAGGCTGACATTTCTGAGATCCAGCATCGCCTGGAGTCACATTAACTCAATTTATGTGTTGTACTAAAGACTGGAGCAGGTCAGAGCATATGTATGTATAGCTGCTGGTGATACAACAACATTTTTCTCTTTTTCAACACGGCCAAGAAATGTATGTTGAGAACTGGTGGAGATTTAAAGTTTCCCCAGGGAGTGTTTGACCTCCAGTGATACTATGGCTTTGTATAGTTCAAGTGAGCTCCAATACTGTCTCCCACACACACATACACACACACACACACACACACACACACACACAAAACCCTGTAGACCCTCTTCAGTCCTGGAGCAATCTTCAGTCAAACTTTGATCCTCTAAATAGTTTTAGAGTAAAAAAAAAATCAACTAATGCCAGCTGCTTCAATTAATTAATTGTATGCCTAAATATTGCTGTCTTGTGCTATGACTTTATTTGTATTATTTCTACTTATTGCTATTTAATCCAAGGCTGAATAAATGAAGTCAGATGGGAAGGAGAAGATAAATCTCTTGTGGCAACTGCAAATTCAGGAAGGCATAAGAAGAAGAAGGGAAAATGTGTATTTTTTTTTCCATATTCTCACTTGTTAAAGATATTTTAATTTCAATATGAATTCCTAGTGGAAAAAAAAAAAAAAAAAAAAAAAAATCAATCAACACTGGATGGTTTGAATGTTGAGCAAGCAAAGGACATAAGCATTTGGTTAAGGAAAGATTGTAGTTCCATTTAAAAGATTTTTTTATAAAAGAGAAAAGATCACATTCATTTTTTTTCTTGATTAAAATAGGCCACATTTCTCTAACTCGATTAAAGTGCTGTGTTCATGTATAGAGTATCACCCTGAATTTCTTTGCACCAATTTGTGGTCCAGTTGACTTTATCATTTGATTAGGCACTTTGTATTAAACAGAAATATTACAGCAAATAATGACCATGGAGAACTGTGTCTGCCTGATCTATAAGATGAGTTTATTAACTAATATATGACATTAAATCTATCAGACTGCAAACTCTCCATGTTGGGAGTAAATGTCAGTCTGGGGGATACACAGAAGCTTAAATACTGACATTCAGATGGAAGCAGAGTAAGTCTTCATTGTCACAAGTCACTGTAATACTCAAGTCATGGTTTCATTCATTTGGTCCTACAGTCATGCATCAACACAGTAGCTAATCTCTGCCCCCAAGGCACTTCAGCAGTAATGCACCTGTAAAAAAATTAAATCCCCATCCATGTCATTCTGAACTGTAAAAAGATTGGCTAATATTTTATAATAATTTGGAGGATTTATAGGACACTTGTGTGGGTTTCTTTGGCTGGAGGGCTGCACCATCACTCCATTGGTTCAAGACTTTTTTTTAAGAAAACTGGTTTAATTGCAGTCAAATATCTGTTTTATACTCTGAAAATAACAAATTTAACTCTATAATTATGTAATCAGGTATGTAAATTAGAGTTTCGGTTTACAAATGACTTCCTGACAAAAACCATTTGGTGCTGGATTTTTACAAGAAGCTAGACCCAGATGCAGGCACATTCGAAACACTAGGAAGTTTTAACAGTTTTATTGTCTATACAATGCAGGGGTGTAATGAGGGGGAATATTGCTGGAGCTTGTCCGAGGAGAGGAGGCACAGTGCAGGCAGAGCGCAGACAGGGTAACCGCTCCGGCGACTGTGAACTCAGTCCAAACAGTGCAGCAACGATGCAGCAGGACAGCAGGACAGCGGACCCAAACAGTGCAATACAACAGAGGAAGGCTCTAACAAGAGGGCCAATCAGAACTAGTCTGAGGCATTAAAGACCGACAAGCTATGTACAGAGGCCAAGACAATACACGTTACCACATAGAGAGTCAACAATGAACTGGCAATGAGTCACAGGAAACCAGGAGTATAAGTAGGCAGGAGCTTGATGAGGAAATCACTGGCAGGTGCGCTCCAGCGCAGGTGAGTAGATGGCGTAATCACACCAGAGAAGGAGGAAAAGGGGGAGGCAGAGCAGACTCATGACAAATACTTGGTTTTAGTAGCTGAACACTAACTGTATTGTTGCCATGCTTAATGTCATGTGTTGATCTTCCAGGTAAAAGAATCATTAAACACTTGTGTCTATTTCTTGGTTTCGAAGTTCTGATAATCAATTTCCATCACGCACCTGCTTCCCCCTCAGGTGTGTGTTGCCTTTACATTTTCAGAGTCTTTATGCTCCGTAAGCACTGATATAAATCATTTCAAATTGAACTGATTCAAATGCAATCATGTGCATAATAGAGTTTATGATGTAGTGCATCTCTGTTGAGAATTAATCGAAATAACTGTTGGTAAGTCATTAGACAGGTTAAAACCCAGACATCAAGTTTTAATCATTTGTTTGGTTGTTAATGTATGTGTTTGATTTTCTCTACCACTGAAATCTGATTATAAATAGAAATCCACACTGAGAAACACAAGATTTCTTGATAGGAGATAAGATACTGCCATGGTGACTTGTAGCAAGTTCTCAGAGCATTATAACATCTTTTAAAAAGTACAACCTGTCCATGGTGTACTTCTTGAACAATGCATGCTGGGATAGATGTCAGCCTCCTAAACAAGAAAGAATGTACCCTATCTATTTTGCCAAACCAATGGTAAGCATGTTAAACACAATTTCACAGTAAATAGAGTACAATAAGTAACTTTATGCTGCATTAACAGTCATTCTGACACTGCATCTACTTTAAGTGGACCTTAAAACTGTGATTGTGAATTTTTCCACGCCCACAACAATCCTGCCAGACTTAACAGCGAATGTCAGTCTGGACAATTGATACGATAAACCCAACTGAAACTTTTAATCTCCCTCCTGCTGATGAGAACAAAGGAAGTCTGCGATGGGGAAGAAGGGGGAGGAGGAGGAGGAGGCTGGGTATTTCTTTTCTTGATGGCCTAGTGTCAGTAACAGCAGAATCTCCATTAGACTGGTGTGGAAAACAACATTTGGGAGCACATCTCCCACAGTTCAGCTCAATACATTTTCCACAGCAATGCAGTTTCAATTTTTTGGAGGAAGATAAAGAGCAGAAACTTTGGTGAGTTATTGTGTTTTTGTAAAGAAAGACATTCTTGGTGTTATATTCGAAAATTCAGAAAGTACTAGTAAAATAGAGGGAGTGTCTGAGGATACAGAGATTCTTGACTCACCAAAAATGTCAGTGGTGCTAAGAGTAATCAGATGTTTGACTTTTCTGATACATCAAAATGAGTGAACGCATCATGGACATGTACAACTATGTATAAGCTCTGTGAGAAAAGCTGTGTAACTTCAGAGAAGCTTTGTCAAAAAAAAAAAAAAAAAAAAAATCAGATAGGAGAACAGGTTGGTGCTCATTGCACCTGAAAGACCAACGTGTGGATCCTAATCAAGACCTGGTACTAACATCAATCCCAACTAAACAGTCCTACATAACTCTGTCCACATGTGATCCATCCACTGAAAACTGACAGCACTGTAAAATATCTCTTTATGTTAATGCATTAATATTCCTCCTTTTGAAATTGGGCAAAACTAGTAATTAGTTCCAAATACAACTTCCTCTTTAGGCTTCCACCTTTGTGAAAATAAACGACATATTATCGTAAGTTGCAGCTCTAAATTATAAATAGTCACAGTTTAGTTTTTATAACCATGAATTAAAACTATAGTTTGTGTGTTTCATCTATATAACATCACCACAGCAGATCATCTGCCTCCATCCGGTCCTCACCCTTGTGTCCTCTTCTGTTATACCAACTGTCCTCATCTCCTGCTTCACAACATCCATGACTCTTCCTCTGTCTTCCTCTTTACTTCCTGCCTGGCAGCTCCATCTCCAAATCTGTGTCCAGTATAGTCCCTAGCCCTCCTCTGCACATGACCAAACCATTAACTGTTCAATGTGAGCTGAACCTTGACTATGCTCATTTCTAATCTTGTCCGTGCCGGTCACTCCCAACAAATGTCTCAGCATCTTCAGCTCTGCCTACCCTACCATCTGTCCTCTCAAGAAACTCAAAACTATTTTTTTTCCACTCAGCTGCAGGAGAACTACACACTGTTTCTGTCTAACACAGTGAGCAACACATGAAACGATCCTGGTGGCTGAGAATACATAACCACCCAAGCTCTGCCACGGTGGCTATCGATCCAAAAGACCTTATCAAGCAGTGTATCTGAAGCAAACAGTGTTGGAAGGATTGACATTGCAAATCCAAACCCTCCCTAACTTTCCTTTTGATCTGAGCATGGCCTGTTTGCCTCTGTGTGCCACAACTCTACATTCCATTCTCTGTGTGTCTCTGTGTGCGAGTCTCTTTTGAGTTAAAAGCAAAATTTTTCCCTAATTCTGTCACACTTGTATGCGTCATGTCGGAATCACTGTGTGTTTAGTTAAGTTTCAAAGCACTTAAAAAATTCAAGTCGACTCATCAGCATGTTGATGTGTCACACAGCTTGTTGCCATTTAAATTTGTGTAATGTTTTATTGATGCACCTTGTGTAACTATTGCATCATGGATTAGAAAGAATAAAAATGCAGGAACATCAGTATCATCAGAATAAATTTAATAATTGCTATAGTTGCAATGTCTATGGATATTTGATGATGACAAGAGGCAGAAGCATACATTCTGTGTCATGTCGTCCAAGAAAATCCACAGATGACACAGAGCAATAACAAATTCAGGCCGTTTCTGGTGAATACAAGACAACAGAGTCATCTGATGCAATATGCAGTGTTGATGTACTAACTGTTGTCCTGTAATGTGCACCATCAAAGAGCCAGGAAGTCTGTGCCACAAACCATTTAAAAAAACAAACAACAAAGTAACACAAGTGCATTTTTTATTAACGTTCTGCCCTAAAGTGAGCTGAATCCACAGGTTAAAAGGGCAACATACTGTGATACTACTGTATATACTACCATATCAATTAATTTTGTTTATGTAAAATAAAATCCCAATAATTCTAGAAAAAAGTGTCCAATTATAATTATTATATTAATAATTATATATAATATATATATATATATGTAATCTTTAATTCACTTTTTCTCTGAAGCATATGCTTTTTTTAAAAACACTTACAAGTCATCATCAGATCTTCATCCAGATGTCCTTATATTACAGTTTAAAGATAATTAGCCCCATAAATGTGAATAAAATGACATTATTTTAAACAGACTACCTCATCTGCCTGAATAGCTCTGTGCAAACACAGATATATTTATTTATTTATTTTTCCCCCAACATAATTTTATTATTGGCTGGAAACATTAGCATTAGATTGTATTAGATAGGTTAAGATAATAAAACTGGACATGAGAAGTACACTCTCCTTTTGTTGTGTCATCAATAAAATATAATTGTTTCATAGATGAGCAGTTAATTTTATCATTAACTGCCAGGATGTGAATTTTGTAGTAAAGGTCAATTAGGGCTTAGCAATAAACAAAATTATCCGCATTAATAATAGATTAAAATGGTGCTAACTCAAATTAAATTTGTATTTGTATCCCATATCTTATGATGAAATAAACTTTTTTGGCTGAAGCTTGTCATGATGATGTTATAGAAAAATGACTCTGTCAGTGTTTATAATAATCTCCTATAAGCCTTGTTTTTCCTGTGTTATTGTCTTGGGCACCAAGAGACAGCATCTATGGCAAAATGGTGATCCATTTACGCCTGTAATATATCTGTCTGTTACTATTTTGTTGGAGAGATATTCAAGTCAATCATTTTGTACGACACAGCCTTCTGTTAAACCTTCATTTGGATATCTGTTTACACTTACACTTAGTCCTTACCCTCCACTCAAGGTATGAACCCAATTGGACTCTGTTGTTCTTTTGATGGTGTGATGACTCGAGTGTTCACTTGAATAATCTCTCCGGCACTTTGAGAAAGCTCTTCTAAAACTAAAGGGTGTTGATGGCGATGAGCTCCGCGATTAAATCTATCCATCCCCAGGAAAAGGTGAGCGTATTTCTGTGCTCTGTAAAACCATCCAAGCTACAGTAATTTTAAGCTGCATGTTGCAACGGAGGGTTATTAAGAGCTTTGCAACCAAGAGGATACATTTGATGTCGATCTGAAAAAGGATTGTTGAGACTGAGTTTAAGACTCAACTTGTGTGGTTCAGCTATTAGAAAATGTGTTTAGAATTAAATGTGTGGAAAGATTATGGTGCAAATGTGCTGCTTCTGACATCGAGCCTGCAGTGCTTTCATTTCCCTCTCATCAAATGTTAGTCCCACAACACTTAGCTTAGTGATTATGGATTTGATTAATAGATAATATAATGTTTCACAGACAGTCGTTGAAGGCACCTTTGTCTAAATTATTCATGTATAATGAAAAGCAAGAGGGTAATTTTAGTCCATGCATTTAATATGATAATGATTGACTGCATATTGTTAGGTTTGCTTATTTAACATGTACGTGCTGTATCATCTCAGGCCAAAAGTTTCCCATGAAACTGTGTTGTATTAGAGCATTTTACAGACTTGTTTTTCAGGGAATGATGCCTGGCTTGTATTGTTTATGTGAAGGCTTTATGGTATAAACAGAGGCTTCTGAAACACATATCAAAATCATAAAGCAACACTGTGAATGCTCCGGGGAAGGGTTGTCCGTTTTAATCCACAGGAGCGAGTCAAGGTTAAGGTCGGTGATCTCACAGTAGTGTGGCCGCACTGTGATGGTTTCATTACATTTGTATCAAACCTGTCCAGCTTCAACAAAAGCAGAGTTCACAGACTGACTTTTACATTGGTCTTTTTCCATGGCAGAGAAAGTTGAGCCTTTCCCAGTCCTTAGATTGTGTTGTTTACTAAAAAGAGTAGTGGAAACAAGTTGTGTAAACACTCACTTCTAAGAAATGGAGCAAACTTTATAGTGAATAGCCGTTCATTAAAACCATTCATACACAGGGTTTCTGGCCTCCTGCTGAGGGTCAGTTACTTTATCTTTGTGCTTGTTTGGTATCCAACAACTCTCGGGGGAGTTGGATCTTTAGCTGCAAACCCCTCCACTATGTTCAGTTGCATTGCTTCCTGAGCAGGTAACTTATGGAGGATTTTTGAAGTTTTTCTTTGTTCCTTAAATGGTTGTCTGTTGCAGCTTAAAACTGTTCTGAGTGTTCTCAGATGAATAGGACCCAGAGGGCAGAGGCTCCAGGCAGCGTTGGGAGTTCCAAAAAAGTAAATTGTATTTATTGGCACAAAAAAACTTCAAAGAGGTTTGAGAGCGACGGGCTAATCAATGCTTTATCTATCAGATCAGAGATCAGGTGGGCTGTGTTGATTAACCAGGAGCAAAGGAAAAACAAAAAATGAGTCCTCCCCAGAAAACACATAGAATAGAAACTATGGATACACAGACAAAAAAAAAACATGGCGTGACTGGGGAGACGAGGTGAAGATGAAGAGGAGGTTCATGAGATCTAGAGGATCAGGAGAGACAGTAGCCAAAAAAGCCAGGAAACACTGACACACTGCAAAATCCTTACAAATAACAACCTTATGAGAGCTGCTCAGTTGAAACAAGAGTGAAGTTTATCCCAAGGACGGATTCAGAGAAAAGTTCAAAAACAAGAGTTTATCTTCTTTATCATGAACATTTGAGGACATTTTAGACTTGGCTTGTGGCTGTACTTTCATCAAAGTATGACATTGTTAAATTAACTTGTTGCTTTATCATTCTGTGCTCATACAATAAAGGGCTATTGTTTGTCAGTTCCTTCTAATACACATCTGACTAGTATGGAAATAATTCATTTGACGATAACTTCATATGGCTGAGGTTTGGTTAGATTTAAGATTATGGTCATGGTTAAAGATAATGAGAAATGGGATACAAGCAGTGTCTATGTCAGTCACACACTGCTGTACACTGCCACCACCCTAAAACTGGGAAAACAATCCATTTTGACTTGATTTTCAACACAGTCATCTGCAGTTTGAAGTGCGGTGGACGTCAAAATTTGTCAGGCTCTCACACTAATGAAGCAGAGCCACGGATCCAATCACCAACATAAGTACCATTTTACTTACCTCACCTGTGCAAAGTGGCAATCATAACCAAGAGAAACATTGGTGGCATGAAATGGCCACTGTTTTTCAGTTGCCTGACAGTATATTTTTTGGTTTGGATCTATGTATGTTATTAGTAAGGCTATTGTTGCTGCTTACCTCATAATACAGATGGTTCGGTCAAACAACATGAGTTGGAATTACACAAGATTTCTACAATTGTGCAGTGTTTTTCTACCTTAAAAATGTTCCTGGCAAGGTTTCAGTGGTGCTGCTGTCACAGAACTTCCACTTTTGCCTTTAAGAGGTAAAAAAAGGTGTAAGTTAATTGTCAGTGTTACCTCTGGCTTGAGCCCAGAGATTACCTTGTTAACATGCTGCAGTTTGCTGCCAATATTCTGAGTTAAAGGTAGAATGGGAGATCCTGGAAGAACTGTTCCAGCAGGCTATATTTTGAATTAATCCTCAGACTTCACACCTCCAGTTCAGCTCTGGTTGTTCACAAAAAAGCGCTGAGATTACATGGATTCACAGCAATGACAGCATAATGCCAGAAAACAATAAATACTCTCTAAAGATGACAGACATAAAGTTACCCCACCCGTCCAGTAGAAACAGAGCCACCATTTTGGCCTTTTTTTGGCTGTAGCTTTTCTGAAAAACGTGAAGTGGGCCATTATAAACCAGGGCGTAGGTTTGCATATGGACAGTGAGGACATGTCCCCATCAATATTTGGAGAAAAGCAAAGTGTACCTACCAATATTAGAGACAGGAGAAGTGTATAGTATGTGTACACAATGCTGTCAGAAGAGACGAGTGTGAGAGTGAGCAAGAGACAACCCAGCTGTGACTGGGTTGTGCATGGGGGAGGGAGGAGTAGATGGCAGTTTGTTCGATGGGTCACGACCCAATTATTTTGTTGCTGACGTTCATTATGATTGGATGGTGTTTTTACAGGCCTGTACGCTCCACAGGTGACTAACAAATTTCATTTCTGTGACAATGCACTCATTAATTGGTTATGATTAATTGGTTACAAGAGGATTTTAAGCAATACAGTAAAAAAAAAAAAAATCCTCCAGAAAATAATCTCCCACCCCACCTTTAACTGGAAACATATTGACACATGGTGACATTTGGCTTTTGTTGCTTCAGCCTGCATTTCTGCTGAGCTATTCTCTGTCTCCCTCTCTGCATCCCCATCTCTTTTACTCAGTTTTTGAATGCTCTTTTTGTCCCCTCCATTTCTCTCTCTCTCTCTCTCTCTCTCTCTGTCTCTCCATTTCTCTAAATACTGCTGCCTCATGACATGGTCAGCATCGCTCGGGGCACCCACAGTCTCTGCATCGCTGATGATGTGATTGGAAACAGTGTGAATAAAAATTACAGCCAGCCTTTCAAATTGAATACATTCTGAAACCATCTTCTTAATTAACTACTAAGCTGCAGTATATACAATGATAAAGTCTGAACAAAATGGTACTTTGCATCACTGCCAAAACCGTTAGAGGACCACTTCCAACAGCTGATGATTAGTAAATTATAATGTAGCCAGTTAGCGCATTGCTAAAGCTTTTAAACATAAAATCCTCAGTTTCTAATGACATTGTACATTTATAGTGTTACAACTTATATAGAACATTAATTTTGTCCTTGTGCATTGGACTTCAAGAAGGAAAAGGCACACTGAATCTTGACATTGTTGAATCATTGGTGTTATGTTGCTTTCTTAAAGGTAAACTTTTACAGAAGTTGTACATTTTAAAGTTTTGTATTTCCACTCACATAACTTAATTTATGCGTTTTTTTTTTCCCTTTCACCTTTTACTTCCTTTGGTTAACTTGTATTCTATACAAGGTCATGAATCTCAAACTTCTCAAAATTTTTTTGTACTCTATACTTCTTTTACGGAAGATTGCTGCAAATCCACTTAGTTCCTCAGAACATCCTGTTAATCAATGCACAGCAGCAGACTGATCAAAGAAAAAAAAAGGTATGAGGCTCAGCACATACACAGGTTTATACAGCTGAAAATCCCTTCTTTGTAGTGCTGCACAAAAAACAAAACCAAACAAAACAATTCATATGATTATGCATAAGAAGGTTGAAAAAGACAGAACAGTTAAAGCATATATCCAGTTGTAAGCTTCCTAGGATCATGAAAAGTGATAAAGAAAAGTCTAACATGTCAGAAGACCAGACATGACGTTTTCAGCTCTGTTTTGAGAATCTCCTCTGTGAGCTAATCTGTGGATTGCTGAACAGTGCTGAGATTGCAGAAGAATTCAAAAGTCTTAATGCTTAGCATTAGCATACAGCACGTTGCCACCATATTGCCCCAACTGTGTCAGAATGTTTGTAGATTATTGTACATTTGCATAAAAATAAGTACGAGAGCAAATGCAAATCCTGCTATTTTCCCTTCTCACATAAGGGATCATCCCGGAGCCATGACAAATCCTGAGCTTTGTTCATTGACCCTGTGGGGTCAATTACGTTAGCAGGGAGACGATGCCGACGAGCGCCTCAGGTTCACGAGACCGTAGTGTTGGCACATTGATCGATGATAGGGATGCTTATCAGCCACAGTGTGTTACAGACACCTAATTGCAATTGATCCCACCGTGCTGTACCATTAATTGAAAATCCTCTCTCAATCTCACACTCTACACTATACATGTTGTACTCGAAAACGCAAACTTCATTCATCAGTGGACTCTATATTGGTTTTCAATATGAGCCTGCTGTGGCAGATACAGAGTTAAGAGGCACGGTGTGTGAATCTCCAAGTTTAGCTTCACTCTGCTGCATGTGGCGTCTGAATGGTGAAAAGGTCAAGGTTGATAGCTTACAGCTGAATGCTCTTATCAAGATGTCAACACGCTGGCTTGTGTTGTCAAAACTCCAATAAGCAAACCAAATCAAATTTGATAAAATAAATGACATTTTAAATCTTTCTAGCCACACATGGCTTGAGGGAGGCCAGTGGATACACGGGTGACCCAGAGTAAAATTCGTGCTTGTAACATCTCACTGACCTTGTTGTATATCTGGACTTCAATGCTGATTCCAGAATTCTACCCTTTTCAATGCCAATTGTATTAAATCCATTCATTCATTCAGGAGCAAATCCCAGCTGACAGAGGGAAAAAGGTGGGGTCACACCCTGGACAGGTCACCAGTCCATTGCAGGGCCATCACACAGACACGACCAACCTAAATCCATTTTTAATCAATCTTTTCCCATGATTTATCACGGAAAATATACAGCTGAAAAGGTTGAAGGGAACAAGGGACACCTAAACCACACATCAAAATCCTACCAAATATCAACTGTATAATTCTTTGACAACAAAATAATGTAACATCCACCAAACAAACCAAATTCACCAGCCTTGAGGGCTGATTTCAAAATCACACAGAAAATCAAAGGCATTTTAGATTATCATAAGATTCTTTTTACTTACTCCAACTTTAAATAAAGATACTGTACTTAATTAAATACATTTACATTTTTAGCATATTTATTATGATATATTATACATATTGTTATGAATGTATGTGTATATATGTCTGTGAAGGTTCTCGGTCATCCAGGTCATAGTCTTCACCTGTAGTAGCTGTAGGTGACTGGACTTGCTTGAGTTGAAGACGTTTCACTTTCATCCAAAAGGCATCTTCACTTCTGACTAACTGGTGGGAGAAACCAGGTATTTAAACCCCTGAGGCTGACACCTGTCTAAAGAGTCATTAAGTTGAAGAATACAGATCGTTAACACCTCCCAGTTTCAGGTTGTTAGTTTCACCTGAGACAAGGTTTGACTGAGGGTCGTTAAGGTCACCTGAGAGACAGAAACTCATATTATGTGGGTTTGTGGAGTGATGGTTTCTCCAGGTTAACATAAATGGCTTCCTTCACTCCTCTTTCAAAACCATCTGTCTTCTCTGGCCAGAATGTTCATATTCTCACCCTCAAACAATTGTCCCTTGTCCTTCAGATGTAGATGGACAGCTGAGCCCTGTCCAGATGAGGCTGTTCTGTACTGTAACATGCATTTATACAATGTTTGGTTTCCCCCAATGTAGAGGTCAGAACAGTCCTCATTACATTGCATTGCATAAACCACATGGCTTTGTTTGTGTCTGGTGATTTGTTCCTTGGATGAATCAGTTTCTGAGATTTCTGATTTCTCCAATGTGCACAGCACAATCAAAGAAGGCCAGGCTGTTGTCTTTGACCTCTTCATGAGTGAATTTCATGTTCTTGTTTATGCTTTTGATGTGGTCTGTAAAGCATTCCAGCTCCTGTGTTCTGATTTTCACCCAGGTGTCGTCCACATATCTGAATCAGTGAATATGTGCCTGTTCCAGTGTACAAGGCCAGCTTTCTACCGTTTACATGCATAGGTTGGCCACTATGGGAGATACAGATGACTCCATATCACACACACGTTTTTGCCTGAAGGAACATTTGTTGTATTGAAAGTAGGTGGTGGACAGATGTGGTCTAGAGTGTGGTTGGTCCTGTCAGAGAGAATGGGTCTTCCATGAGTTGTTTCCTTGTTATCTCCACTGCTTCTGTGGTGGGGATACATGTGAAGAGCGATGTTACATTGTACAACACTGTGGTTTTCTCCGCGTCTAGTTTAATTCCCATGGTTTTGGTTGTAATATCAAATTTATATGTATGTACAGTATGTATGTACTGTATGTATGTACTATGTATATTATTTTAAGCATTTGCTAAACTATCGCAGAAAACTTGATAAAGCATGAAAACACTGATGTGATAAAGCCTAAAAGACAAAATGTGTTCTTATTCATGCGTTAAGAATATATTTGTTTTAATGTATGGAAAGGTACAGTTGGTAAAATGGGGCAAGCAGCTTACAATATAAATGAATGATTAATCATATGATTAATTTGTTGCCTTCACGGATAAATTACATGCCAAATTATGCAAACATTTTTCAGGAAACTGTCTTTTCTCATTTCCTTGCTTCCTCTGCTGAGGTTCCAAATGAAACACTTCCCCAGAGCTTTATTGAAATAAACATAATACCATACAAGGCATCAGGCAGTTTGCAGCCATGCGGCTAACAGCAACGGAGTAGCTCCCTCCCTCTGGCAATATAGTATACATAACTAAACAGCAGGTTCTGAGCAGTAAAGAAAGGCTCACCCAAAGGATAAACTCCTCCAGGAAGCTGTGAGAGAAATTGGTTATTAAATAAGGTAGACTGGAGATAAAGATGTCAGCAGTAATAATGCTTTTCATTTTGACTCTGATCTTGTTTGTTCAGAGGGGAGGATGAGCCATGCAGTCTCACCCAGTTGACATAAGGGTTTCAGCCACTGCTGGGAGACTTATGTGTCCACAGATACATGGCACAGGGGCCTTTGTCGCTCCACCCTGTCAAGGCCAAACTAATATAGTTGACCTGCAAAGGTGGCGCTTTCTTCCCAACGCACTTCATAACCAGTACATGCACACGGACGGGCCTGAACATGTTACAGTAACAGTCAGTGCAGATGAGGCTGTGGTGGTTACACTGAGTGCAGCTCAGGTGCTGTGGTGAGTGTCACCTCCCAGTGGCAAATAGAAATGATAGGATAGTCTGTGATTCTATCGTCCTTCTATGAACAAAATGAAGATCTGGCTGTGCTTGCTGTTGTCTTTACTATATATGTTGCATTCAAATTTACTTTTTTTAGATTCAATTTATGTATTGTCCTCATAACACCAACATTTTCAAGCCCAGAAAGCAGGACAATTTGAAAAAGCTACTGGTTTCATTTTAATTTTAAACTTCATTTTAGTTTGTTTTAGGACAGTTGTTAAATCACTACTAAAAGGAAAGGTAAAATAAAAATTATTTTATTTTAAATAAGAATAACTACTATAACCTATAGCTATTTTTTATTCCCAAGTGTTATGGCACACAGTTTATACAAGAAGTAGTAAAAAAGCAGAGGCCAGTGTCTTTTATTTTGAAGGCCAGGGTAAAAGGAAGTGGTGATGTGTATGTTTCATGCAAGGAGTCACTTTGTCTCTTTTGTTTTTAGCTGAATAGTAGTATATGTTAAAAAGGTTAAACTTCCAAAATTGAAGGACATAAAAATGTGTATCTATTGTTAAGGGTAAACTACAACTAAATTACAATATTTAAAATCCCGAAACTTTATTTAAAATCCTTAAAACTGCCCAAAATCATTTCGGCATAAGTATGGTCACACTTTACATGAGCAGAACAAATCAGGTTTTCGGTACAGATCATGTAGTGACATCCACATTTACTTCCTGATTGTTTTGCTGTGAACAAAAAGCTCAATTAATAGCACAGATACTGTTTCATTTAACAACACATACACAGTTTGCTTAGGACACACCTGCCATCCTCACTAACCTGACATTTTAAAGCTCTTAACACTGAGAGGTTGAGCTGCCCTGTCTTACAGTAGTTAGAAAACATCAGGGCTGCATTTTAGTCTGGATGACCAGAAAAAAAACGAGATTATTGAAAATAATGATGCAGTTACCTGCATTCACCTTCTGATTGGTTCATATTGGCCTTAACTCAACTATATCTGCTGGGAACAAAAAGCTCAGTTAACCCTTTCAGTTTCGTCTGGTTTTCGGACTCAAACCAAAAATCCCTTTGTAGTATTTTCTGACACAAAGCAAATAACTACACAGTATAGAGGCAGCTTACTGTTTACACCGGTGTGTTACGGTCATGTGAAATACATTTTCAGCTGTGGACGTATTATTATCAGATTATTCCTGATATGGACCTAACATGCTTGTCTGGACAATTATTTGATGCTGTTATAAAATGAAACCATAGTAGTATGGATCAGGCCTGTAGTGTGTTTTTGTGTGTGTGCAAACAGAAACAGATTCCTGCAAACAGGAAAAACTGTCAGGACATATAATGGAAATCACCCCCAGACACAATTACTCATGGAAAAAGGCTCAAACTAATGAAAAACATTTACAGAAGAGTCACAGAACTTTAACTGCCTACTTTAGTTCCTCTTTAATAAACCACAATTCTCCTGCCTTGTTAACAGCATACTCATGCAAAATAACGTTTGGCTAAATAGATGAAACATATACATGGTAGCAGACCAGAAATTAATTTATGAAATTTACCCAGCAAAGACTAATGGAGTCTAATTCAGCAGCCTTGTGATAAATCTGCCGTCCACACAGGTTATACAAAAGAGCTGATTATTTATAATTACTTTCACTTTCTCAAGGAAGCTTGAAACACAATGGTATTCACTTTTTTTCTGGTCAAACATGTTTCCTTTGGAATTGATTTATTGAGGACTTTTGTCAGTATAATGTGTGATCATGTGATTTTTTTTTAATCACCTTTTTAAATATTGGTTATTATATCTTGAAACTGAACATGTTGCACACAATTAGGAAACATTGTTTATTGTGTCCTGTTTTTCTGTCTGTACTTTAAAGCTCATTGGATCAACTGTGATTTTCATTAATTCCCTTTGCTGCTGTTGAATGGGTGCACAAATAATTGGGGTGCATATTGTTTTTATAATTTTTTTTTTTTTTTTTTTTACAATTTTTCCTCATTCGAAGCTATTCATTGTGTGAATAAACTTTCAATTAATGTGTGTCTTAATTAATGTAAGCTTTAAAGTGGAATAAGAATATAGATGTGAAAAAACTGAAAATAATGGCAAATCACATAGTATTGTGTTACTATAAAGTAACACTGATCATTTGTACTTGTTTAAGGCAGTTAAAACAACATACAAACAAAACTATTGTTTAACAGCTAGTGTTCTTGTTCCATGGATTTGTTGGTGTTTTTGTAATGCCTTTCTGCACTGCCACCTATCTTTGATCATGGAATAAAGTAAAACAACAGAAAAGTGAATCACTCTGCCTGTGTGCATGTGTATCCTCATTGGTGTGCAAAATATAAACAAAACATCTATTTGCTCATAAAAAATATTTATCTTCATTGCTACTCATGGTCAGCAACATTAGTTTAATGATTTTATTCAAGGACAAAAATTTATATTTCATTAATTTTGTTGAAATTAGGATTAGGGTGAACCCTAGGGTTAATCAATGTATTTATTTATTTGTTTTGTATAAAACCAAATATTGTTTATTCTTTAATATTGTGACCCCCCATTATTCCCATACAAATCCATATACTGTAGGTCCAAATTTGTACCTTTCCCCCACTTCACAGAGATAATCTGTATTAATCAAATGGACAAATGCAAGAAAAAAAGGTGTAATGTAACTGACCCTCTGAAGATGTGGGACACTGAAATATGATTGGTGTGATTGGACAACTGACAAACCACCTGCAGGGTGAACTTTCTAATCGTCAGTCAATGAAAAGTGGGCTGGGTGTGGATCAATATGAAATGGACCGCTTCGCTGGCAGACACTCAACCTTTCCTAGTCTGGAATTCAGGCAATCAGCATTACATAACAAACCACATGACTGCAAAAAACAACTCCAAGGATAAATACATGTTATTCTTGAACAAGCCAATTCCATTAAATATTTTACTGTTTTCTTTCTATTCATACATTTCTTTTGGGTACTATAAAAATGCCCTATCTTTTTCTCTCTTACAATAACATCATAAATACAAAACATTTCTAATTAAGCCTAAATTCAATTTAAAACCCAATCTACTTCCAAGAAGCTTTGTTGTGTCTTTATAGCCAGTTCTCCTTTTTCCTCCAATAGCATAAAAATTACAGCTTCTAGTGTAATTCTGTCATTCATGTTTTATAGGTTGATTCATTTCCTTAAAAATAAACCGTAATTAAAGCTTTACACTGACCAGTTTCTTTCTGCCATGTGACCAAAGTTACCAGAGTCCTTTAAACAAGTGCTGCCTCCATATTCTGTCCCAATATCTCCCACATTCACCTCAACTCGGATCATAAATTACACAGTGTAACATCAACCCCATAGTTTTATCTGCTCAGGACTCCAAGGTCTTCTATGTGGTTAGTACTTTTCGGAGAATTTAATGGTTTAAGCCATGCGGAAAGGTTCAAGGTGGGTATTTTATATAGTGATTACACGTTTACTTTCAGGCTAATAAAATATAAAGGGCAAAGGCTTTGCACGGTAGCTGTGTGCTCTTTGACCACCTGAATTTGATCATGTAATTTACAAAAATGGATCTTGTCAGTGGTTGATATAAAAAGAACTCTTCTTACTATAATATTAAAACATTAATTTTTGTGATTCTAGATAATGTTTTTTGGTGCAATATGGCGAGTGCAATAAAAATACACACACACACACACACATATATATATATATATATATATATATATGTATATAAAATACCTGATTTGTACCAAAAACCTTAATTGGTCTATGCATATGTTAAAGTGCATCACTAATGATTTAAGGATTTTTTGCTGCTACCTGCCCTAAAAAGAAAAAAAAAAAGAATCCCTTACTCCTCACCCTATTAATTTGTAAGAATGCCTACAACAACAAATCATAAAATTATTTTATTTGAAATCCCCAAAGCTGGCAAAAATAGTTTTCCTTGTTTTCATAGGAAGTAGCTGCAATAAGTACATGTATAGAAAAAATGGAGTTCTTGGTACAAATGGAGTTTTGGACAGACCAGCAGTATACCATGCTTTACATCTGCTGTCAGTTACACCATTACCCCGTCCTATTGCTTACATCACTAATTTGGCCACACGGTGGTGCAGTGGCTAGCATTTCTCATGGCAAGAAGGCAACCAGTTTGGATCCCTGTTTGACCACCTTTATTTGTGAAGGTGGCACGTTCTCCCCTAGTGTACATGGGTTCCCTCCAGGTTCTCCTGCTTCCCTAACCACTCTCACTCTCACTCATTTTCTACCGCTTTTATCCACTAGGGGTCGCGGGGGGCGCTGGTGCCTAACTCCAGCTGACATAGGGCGAGAGGCAGGGTACACCCTAGACAGGTCACCAGTCCATCACAGGGCCACATAGAGACAGACATCCATTCCTTCCCTAACCAACAATCCGAAAAATTTGCTAAATTGGGGATTCGGTTAATTGGACTTTGTAAAGTGACATTAGTTTCACTTTCAGGATGTCAAAGGATACATCCATTATTTATCAGGCTTGTGCACTTATAGTGCAGTACACACAGAAAGTTTTTAATAGTAATGCAGGCACCATAGCAAGAAAATAGAAAACCCACCATTTCCTGTTCTACCCTTTGTTTAAGTTTATTGTCTAAAATGAAAATTATTTCCAGTTAATGACCTTAGAAAAAGTATTTTCGAGGGAATACAGCCTAACTGGTGCAGAGACAAACTCTGGTCATTTAGCTCTGCCAGGTTTAACTAAACTAACAAGATTACTCCTGCCTCTGGAGAAGCTCTGCCTCTGAGAAATGTTGATAAAAATAAAACTCCAATTTGCTTAATGCAAATAAAGTGCCGTTCATTCTCTCTTTGGGCCTTGCCTCAGCTCTGTCCTCCAACCAACTTAACTTGATTTATCATCCTGCTCCCCTGATACTTGAACACAAAGATCAATACAGGTTAATGATAGAAAGAAAGAAAGTGAACAACCATGTGGTTTGAAGTAAGAAGGACCCAACATTTTCTGAGATCTTTTCCATGTCACTAATATTCATCTTTTATGTTTTGAAACAAAGGATAAATAGACAATAATCCCTCTATACAGTACTAAGAAGCATTGAAGAAATCGTTGCTTCTACTGTATTTAAATCCTACTGACAGTAATTATTGTTCTGTTCATGATTGTTTTTTTTTATAGCACATCAAATTAGGTGTCACATACCAACATGCTCACTTGCACAGTAAACTGACAACTTACTTTGAAAAATTCCAAATTAAAGCTGCTATGAAGAATATTTTCATGTTGACAGTTGATTCATTTACCACATAGTTTGCTCGTGTCAAAGTGCCCAACAGATAATTATCACCAGAGTCTGCAGTTGCTAGCACTTCAACCAGGCACTTAATTGTTTTTTTTAGGTTTGTTGTTGGATTTTCAAGCCAACAAACTTACTTTTGGTGTATTAAGTTTCCAAAAACAATAAAGGCTTTGTCTGGTATAAAGGACCAATTAAAGGCTAACCAGACTTCACTTGGTGAAGAATTTATCCTGTTTACAATCTCTGTTTCTAAAATAAAATTGTGTTTTGTGCAGTTACCCAATTAAGACAAATGCAGCTCATGTTTAGCAACGTCCACAACTCACGGCTTATTGTTAAGGTATGACTATAACTATGTATTGATTTCTTAGATGCCAAAATCTCTCATAACTCACACTCAAGATTGCAGAATTAGCAATTATTTCATCGGCTACTGTGCTGTTTACAGGCTGTCAGAGACAATACAGCTTAATTAAAAAGAAAGCAGCTGTCAGCCTCATTATGGCCTTGAATTTAGACAAGACGACTCGGGCAACTCATTTAATTAACTGGCCTTTATAAAGGAGCTTAGCACCTCGGAAAAGTGAATTATTGTCTGCTTTCCCCTCTTTCACCCTCGTTGTTCAGACAGACACAAACACACAGATGCCGCACTGTCTCTGCCTCTTTGTTCATTATCAAGGTTAGTCTCTATTTCTTGTGATGCTTTGTGCCATGGATCATCATTCTTTCATTTTTGGACACTTGGCTGGAAAGACGTGAAGGTGAAATATGACAGAACTTGGCATTCTCCTTAAAATGAACTCACCTCAAGTGTGTTATGAAGACCTGAGTCTGCTGCCATGCTTGCAGCTGTATGGCTGTACCACTGCTGCATTCACACAGGAAGGAAAGAGGGGAAAAAAAAATCTCATCACTGTAACTTTTGAGTAAGTATAAAGAATTAGCTACTTACCACATCTCATACATACTTACAGAAATCTCATACATCTCTGATTCATTTTCACATTTTATGTGGCAGCTTTTCCTGTCACATAAAAGTTGTAAGAGTTGTACTCTTAAAATTCCCGTCTAAAAGATACTGTATCTGAATGCAGCACTAGGTACATCAGTGCCTTGTGTTAAATGTTAATATCATCAACAAATTTGATGATCTTCCATTATACAGTCAAAGACTGTACACGGTCTTGCAAATCTGTATCTAAGTCTTTCAGAGAATGACCCTACTTCTCCCTTTAATATATTATTAGTAAATAATTTCTAAACTAAACGACATGTTTTTATAAATAATGACCCACTTTAGGTGACAATGAAGCAGGGAATATTTTAGGGTGAGGCTATGGTGTGATTAACAGCCAAACTTTCAGCTCTCAGTACGATACAAAAGTGGACATAGTCTTTCACTTGCAAAATGACCTCCAGTTGTGCAGCCTTGAGATTTTCAATTCGACTAGTGCCATGTCAGTTTTTTAAACTGGAAAAACTCCTTACAAAATGCGTACTGACATTATAAATCAATTCTATTGATGCACCCCTTGTTTCAAATTCTCAACTCCATAAACTAGTAGGTGGCATCATGGTGGGTTGCAGTTTGGTATAGATGTCTAGTAGGTATTATGAAAAACAGCAAAACACACTTCATCCTGAGGAGGTCATTAATGTCTATAGCAAGTTTTATGACAAAATACACGTATAAATTTGACACTAAAGAAAAAGTCAGACCCATCACCTGGGAACCATGGCTGTCAGCACAGAATTTGCTGGTTAACAATGCAATTTCACTGTAGATCAAAGTGGCGGAGCAACAAAAAGGCTGACACTGACCTGTAACCTCATGCTGCTAGTATGGCTATGAATTTATCATTGAATAAATGCTCATACGAATTGCAACAAGAATAGGTTTCATGAGGCAGATATAGTGAATCTACTGCTCAAAAGAAACAGCAGCATCTCGTTAACCTTGACTTGCTCAGCCAATAAAACACTAAATCTTAAACCACCTTTACCATTGATCCTCATTATATTTTAAAAGCCTCTTGTCTTGCCAGACATTTTATTTAGCAGCAACTCACTGTATTAATTTTGGTCTATATTCACATCATACTCTCCCACATTAACCACACTGGATAAACAGCCCCTATCGATTAAAGGGTGTTTTCAGATTTAGTTTTACTCACTTCTTCTTTACTCAAATAAATCAATGTTCTCACCTCAGCAGGACACTGAGGTGTCACTGGTAACACAGTTCAGTCAATGGACTGAACTGTGTTACATTCTTTCACTAGCATTCACTTCACTGAATCTGCCACAAGCTCTTGGTTGTTAAAAAAAAAAAAAAAATAGGTGAAGATGGAAACAAAGATTTAAGTAAGTAAATATTTTAAACCAAGACCTTTTTTAATTACACATCCCTAAATAAGAATCCTCAAATCCCAGAACTCATTGAGCTTTGTTCTCAGCTGTCAGTTTTGTCTGCAACTAACCTTGAGTCACTGTAATTATATATTACATTATCACAAAGGAGGAGACTTGGGCATCTTAAATGTGGGTCATGAATGCTAGTATGTGTTCTTTCCTTTAATCTAAAATATATTTAAGTGAGACAGCGCCCAGTCAGGACACAGCTCTACATCACCAAGTGGGGTGCCTGTCTGCTGTAGCCACAGGGTCCTGTTGGGTGATTTATACCACAATACCATTGGCTGTGATGGTAATATACAACAGGTAATTGAAAAGAAAATTGAATTAGGTCAACAGAAGCAGTGGTGGTCATTGGATGTCACACAAAAGCTTTACAACTATAACATCATTCTGCCGTGCTGGCCCCATTAAGTATCTCGCTGCCAATTCTAATATCAGGCAGCTAGATAATTGTCGTCATATTTCATTTGGACTTTGCAGACCCCAAAACTGTAGCTCACCCTATTGTGGTACACATTCTGCAGCAATGATAAGGTTTTGTACAAGTTGTCTAGTTGTATAACGTGAGATAAGACCTTATCTCTCGAGTCTCTCTCTCTCTCTTGCTGCGGGGAAGTGGCTTGTATACGCCACACACTGACATGATGTGTTGACATCATGACAGCGACGCCAACGGAAGCCATGGGTGGCACAGCCCCCTCTTCCTGGAATCTGATTATCTAGCCCCCTACCAGTCAGACAGTGATATGCAGTTGGCTTGTTAGTGCCATGGATGTGTTATTGAACAGGATTACTGAGCACAACTGTGTCTCTATATATGAAGTGACCTTTTAACACTGGACTACAAAGACACAGTGAGATACAAAATGACAGCAGAGAGAGAGAGAGAGAGAGAGAGAGATGCAAAGCAACTAGAGAGAGATGCGAGATGACTATATGATAGTACAAATGAACAGCAAAGCAAGACACAAAAGGGGCGGTCCACATCTGTTGCGACACAAAAATATTTAAACTTTTTGGAACACAGTGAACCCTCTCAATGCGTCTTTTGATTCTAGTGCCAAAAAAGTAGGTCAAAGTGATCTTTGCCATCTCTGAGTTAAATGCTGAACCTGTGATGATCTGTCTATACTAAACTGAAGCCAAATTCAAGAAAGAATAGGTAAGTTGATTTATTAACAAATGAAATAGTACCAAGCCTCCCTTACCCAGACAAACCTCTTCAATCAATCAGATGATGAAGAAGAGGATGCACACAAACAAGTTTTATTTTCTTCTTTCTTACATATCAAGCAGAAAATATGCTGTGAGGGAAACAATAATATATTGTCTTTGTAATGATTGTTTTTCTAACTTTAATGTGATAATTCAGTGCAGCTGCTCCCAGGTTTAGGTTGCTTGATAATGACGGATATGACAGGAGCACAGGAGCAAGGGCCTGTGCGAAAACTTCTATTTCTACATTTTCTAAACCATGCTGCTGCCTCTTCCTCTAAAATAATATTCAATACATTTCCCATAGTAGCACATATGACTCATGGCACTGAAAAATGAGCTGTGCCAGAGCCTAATCACTTTATTTGCATGAATAAAATCCCACCTATAACACGTTGGTGGGTAAATGAAGGAGTGAGCCATAATTCACTCTAACCATCTCTAATGACACAAAGCAATTAACAGATAACAAAATTAATTAATTTGGATTTACCGCAACACCTTTTGTGGTGTTGAAGCCCCTTGTTTACTCAAATTAAGCTGTTTTGTTGATGCGTAGCCGCGGGTCCTTTTTAAGTGCAATGGAGACAGCAATGTGTGAAAAATGAACGTGTGAGTATTCAGACTTCAGTGCACTTGGAAAAAAACGTGAGGGGGTTGGCATCCCTCCACGTTTTGCGTTGGTGTTGTACATACCATGTTTACAGCATTTAAGGGTATAAAATGTAAAAAAAAGAAACACAAATACTGAACATGTCCAGGTAAAGTCATATTCCTTCAGCATAATCTTGGGACCCCTAACCCTTTCCAGACATAAATATAGTTTCATGACTTTTTATTGCGCATGCTTCAAAGAGCATTTCTTGTCTCTCTGAAAAGAAAGCAAAATGTGGTTTTATTGCAGCACACACCTGCTACTCTGTTATTGTAGTGTATAACAACAGGCGCGAGAATATTGAAAGAGCTCAGCCAGAAGAACATTATCTTTATGCGACAAAATGTTGCATTATTACAGCAGTTTTTAACTCCGTCAAATAAAAGTCCACAGCTGCCAGTGAAGAATAGGCAGAAGGGAAATGAAAATATAGCATGACTTTCCTTTCATTCGCACAATTATTCCCTCACATGTGGAAGATGGCAATATGAAATGTTCCCTCCAACAGCTGGGTCGCAGTCCGTTCACCACGTGTTGAATATATTCATGATCCGACTACGGGACCACAAGATGCTAATCTCTCCCTCTCTGATTCCTTATATCCCTTCTGTGTTGTGCTGAGCAGCACAGAGGCTGATCAGCACGAACAGTTGAAAAAAAGGAAACAGAAGGGGAGATAGGAATGACACAAGAGCGGACACCTGCTGAGAGAAGAGAGCAGGTAAAGCAGGAGGAGAAGGTGGCTGCCAGATAAATAGACTAATCTAATTTGTTACCTCAGCCAAATATATTCTAAATCCTTCTCTCTGCTCTTCTATCCCAACCTGAGGAGGTTGATGCTAAAATGTTTGGGCAGGAAGAGACACAACTAGGAGGGAGTCTAACATTATCCCATGGTTCTCTCTGACACATCGCACAGCTCTTTATTTTGAATTTAAAAACATTTTTCCCAACTGCTGCAATGGAATGCATATACTTATGCAAATCAGAGCCCGACAAAGTAACCCACGAAATGACTCAAATAATGTATTTATCGTAATATATCGCCAATGGAAACTGAGAGACGTTGTCTCATCAGACCAGCACCAGAAGTACAGATCAATTTAAAATGGCAAATGACTGTGCTCCCCAAGCCCATTTCTAAGAGGTGAGTAATAGATCTCTGATCAGAGGCTATTACAGCCCGGTCAGGCCGGGGCGAGGCTGCCTATGGAATACAGAGAGCACTCCTTGACTTTTACATCAAAAAGACGCCTCGGAGAAAGTCCTCAGAGCCTTGGGCACGGAGGATCTGTGGAGCCGCACCACAAGAGGAGTACAGTCGAGTTCTCAGTTTCATCTTTCTCTCTGGTCTTTATTAATGGCAGCGGGATTATAATTCCACAGAGTTGTGCTGAGTCCACTGATGCTAATCAAACGTGCCTGTTTGAAACGGAGGGAGCAGCTGCTGACTGAATATCATCCAGTGAGAAGCAAACTGCAGCAGTTGGCGAGGCTAAAGCTGGGTCAAAAGTTTTGATCTGATCTGACATGATTCGACTTACATGAAGATTCCCTCTCTCTTTTTTTTTGACAGCTGCTGAATGTCGCTTTACTCTTTTCTTTTTTTGATACCAGGCCAGTTTCCATCCAAATCCAGCACAATAACACATCTACCAAAAAAAGGAAACCTGTTTCCGTCTGATAATGTTATGTGAAACCAGGGGGTGAAATACAATAAGATGGTTTCATTAGACCTCACATTAAAACAGAAGCAATGTGATGATATGTCTAAAAATATATTTTCCAGTAAATGGGAGAACAGTTTACAAAATCAGCGTCATTAGTTATTAAAGAAGACCAAAAACTTGCCATTGAGACATTAACTCTTTAGAAAGATGTTTACTGACATTTCAATTTATTCAAGTGAGAATTAGGCTAATTTTCACACAGACTTCTAGTCAAACAGTTGCCCTCTAATGGTTATTCAATGTATTCTTACTTTACTGCAAAAACAGAAAGACTATGTTCATTTTTTTTTTATCAATTTTAACAATCAATTAATACCTTTTTTCCCCATAAAATAATTTAATTATTAATCTATGGAATAGACTCAGAAAGGGCTAAACTTTCTTAATATGCAGGCTTTCTCCAGAATGTCAGGTAGAATGTGAGGCTTAAGGATACATTTCTGTCACACCAAATTGTTTCAGTTATTAAAAAAAAAAAAATCATCGTGTTCATCGACAATGAAAACTAAATGTGCAAGATGAAAATCCATGCAAGCCGATGCAAATGAAGACTCTTTTTCCTCCTTGATCGCACAGTCAAAATTGATGGGTGGGTCTTTAGATCACTTCACCACTGTGATGAGAGACGGGGGGGGCGAGGATTTGAATTTCAAATTTCTTTTCCCTTATTACATTGTCTGTGTTGCGTACGGGAGCATAGAGAGTGGACATACAGTGAATACTGAGTATACTTTAGCTAAATTGGAATTTTGAAAGCCTCGCTAGAGCCGTTTTTGTTGGGAAACGTCAGAAAATACCATAGTGAGGTACCCGATCTTGAACCTCTCAACATATCTGTTTTGTTAACAACATTGTTTTCCTGTGCAACACCCTGCAGCTCATCCTTAAAGATTTTGTGAGCTTTCAAAGTTGGTATATTTAGCATCAAAATGGCTTGTTTGCAGTGTTTCTGCCTGAGTTCAAGAGCCTGTATTAACATAAAGAACTGTGTTTATATACCATCGCCTTTAGTGCGTTCTTATTGATCAAAGTTGACAGCTACACATGTTGGATAAAGAGAAACATCACGATGATGTATTTTTGCTGCATTATTTATCATGGCTGGCCTGGTAGGGCGACAGCCCCCCGAGGTAATATGTCTCCTGATACACTATATCCGACAAATTTCTGGCTCACTCTGGAGAGTTTTTTTCCCCTCACAGTTTTATAATGGATTCATTGGGTGTTATGTAACACTTATGTTTCAGGCTCTGGAGACTGTGTCTGTGCGTTCACTTTGATACATAGGAGTGGCAGAATGAAATACATGGAAAGTTTCCGTTTTGTTTCAGGTTGCACTTATGTAGGAAAAAGCTTATTTATATGTTCAGTATAAAAGGTTTGTGTGGATGTACAATCAAGGACCATTGTTACTTTTGATTTACCTTAATTATAGACCAAAAGATTGAGCTTTTGATTAAGTGGGATTTCAGGCTAATAACAGCCATTCCAAAGGATAATTTACCATTTTAAAGCATGGGCCTAAAACTGGGAAATCTTTTGAATGTATACATGGAGAAGAGGTGAAATTGAAGCAGAGTATTTTCCATCCCTTTGCATGAGTCAGGTACAGTATCCCAAGCAAAGCCGGGAAATGTTGCTGTTAAGTTTTATTAAAATTATCATTTAGGTTGACATTATATGTCTTAATTTCAGAGAAAATTGTCTTTCCTCCAGGAAAGAACCAAGGGGACACAGAAAAAAGGTCCTTGCTAGTCTCAAAACAGGGTCATGGAGAG
Source organism: Brachirus orientalis (assembly GCA_016785285.1). NCBI lineage: Eukaryota > Metazoa > Chordata > Actinopteri > Pleuronectiformes > Soleidae > Brachirus > Brachirus orientalis. Next base: position 9,151,608 of record JAFBJR010000258.1, on the reverse strand, counting down.
TGCATGTGTGTGCAGTGAAATGTTATTGTAGTTCAATTTGTCGAATACTTTCATGAAGTCTCAACTATCATCACTTATGTCCTGCAGCAGGTAGATAATTATTGTATTTACTCAATTACAACATACTAGATCGGATTAAAATGGAGTTATTAACGTGCCACTTTGCCTCAATGCGTGTAAACAAGTTAATGGGTTTATTCACCTAATCAGAGTGAGAACAATAATGGGATTATTGCATGTAAACACAGCTATAGTTCGGATGACATGCTCAGCCCTTGTTGACTGATCTTATCCTGATTAGCTGCTGCAGACCCACGAGGAGACGAAGCACATTTCACTCAAGCGACTAAAGGAGGTGGATGTTTGGAGTGTGTTTGTGTTTGTGTATATGTGCTTGTGAGCTGTTACTGTACTGTAGTGGGAGTCGGAGGACACAAAGTGATTTTAGAGCCTGAACACGACGAGTGTGTTAAACAGCTTAGAGTAGTTGGAACAAATGGTGCAGAAGCAGCTATTGTGCAGAGCTACCACAAAATGACAACAAAGGCTATCTGGGTGTCAGGCTTCATTTTTTGGATTTAATTTGATCCAATTGACACATCAGCATGAGCCAACGTAAGGGTTTATGTACAATGTACAATGTACTTTTAGTTAATTTCCATATGCAGACGTGTGGCGACTTCCTGTTTTGAAGCCTGTTTTGGCGCTTACGACAGGAGTTATGTTTTGACCGGAAGTATTGCTTCCAGCAAACTGTGTTCATGATACTAATAAGGTAGTGACAAGGTGCATTCCGCAAACAGAAAGGGCCACCTTTTGAAGTTCTGTCTCCTGATTGAATGCAGTGTTAATGGCATTCTGGAAACGTTTCTTCTAGATTTACTGTCAGAACAGATTAAAAGACACATGTCACCAAGCAAACACAGTATATCAGTGATAGCAGTCAGAATATACAGAACCTTTTAACACTTTTACAACATCAGTATTTCAGTGACAGCTGCAATACGGTAATACTGATGTATTACATGTGTTATATATTGAAAGTGACTGACATTCTCCAACCACGACACGCGAGTTTTGCAGAGCATAAGCAAGCATGGAGCTCCAATTTTGCTCAATAAATGAATCCAATTTCACTGCGAATGAGACCCCATACATCGTGCTGCTCAGTTATGTTAATTCTAGACTACATTTAAAGTCAAACTTGAAAGTAAATGCAGATTGTTTTCTTATTTGGAAGGAGCAGGGAGTGATTTCATTTAAGTAGGGTGGAAATTGATCAAAGCAGTAAGTGATAATCAGCAGAGCAATCTGCAGTGGCTGGAATGAGTGTAAATCTCACATGCTCTGTCCCTGACATAATGATCATTAACCTAATTTTAATCATATGTTCATTACTGTCACCTTGATTAAGGAAAAAAAAAAATGGTAATATTAATGTATGACCGCTATGTTTCTCATAACTCTTTTTATTTATCAAACAATCTAACTTAGTTAGTTGCACTAGGACACACACAAGTGCAATCAGAAAATACCTGAATGGACAACCAATTTTGTTGTTCAGTTGTAAAGATTTGATGTTCCTCATCTCCATTCCAGCCCTTCCTCATGTAATTTCAGTAAAAGTGATGCGTGATTAAGTGACTCAGGTCAGATCCACACCTTTCAGAGTAATAGACTTTCTGATGCCACAATTTCCCTTTGTGTTTTAACACATAGAAATATTTTCTTTTCAGTAGAGAAATTGCAGACAAAAAAGTAACATTATCCCATATAAAGAAGAGTTTTTTTTTTTTATTCCACCATGCATAAACAGGGTTCAAGGTTCAGCTTCATAAAACCTACTGTAACCTCCTCCACATTACAAATTGAAATATTTTAAATTAAAACAAAGTCTGCTCTGTAAGTTAAGAAATATAACAAGTATGAAAGAATATGTAGTACTGATGGAAAATAATACAGTCAGCAGACTAAATAAATTCCACAATTTTGGTGCTGTTTATAATTTAAAATATGTATAACATGTTGAGGAGATGAGAGTAGTCATTTGTCTACAGTGAACAGAAGTCCAGAAGCTGTAGAGCTGTGAGCACTGCACCACTTGAAAGAAAATATTCAGATGCACTTCCCTTTTCTACACATTGATTGAAAAATGATGGCTTAATTATGATAATTCAGGTTTGCCTTGCAATTTTGTCTCCACTCTGAGGAGAATTGCAATTAATCCATTTGAAAAAAACACCTGTTATTCAATATGTTGATGACGACACCTCAGTGGGTTCAGCATCGCCGTGGTGGCTTGCATTCTTCGAAGAGGTGATTGGGCTTTCCTGATTGATTCCCCCAGTGAATGGTCATAATAGAAGTGGTGGGTAAACTTGGCAGCAGACTGGAGACGAAAACACAGAATGTGCATTCCTCATCCATGAAAAGACCACAGCAGCTTTCTGACTGTGTGTTTGAGATCACACATGGTTGTTATCATTATCATTGAAACACTGCTCCCTTTGTCGTGTTCAATTACACTGACTGACATTTTGGGAAACATGTTTATTCACTTTCTGGCAAAGAAGGGTCAGACAAATGATTCCACTCTTACATTGGTAAAATTTAGAAGGCAGTTTACAGCTGCTAAACATAACTGGCCATAGCAGAGTTGTCACAATGCAAAGTAGTCTATTTGTGCACTTAAAATAGTGCAAAATGCTTAATAAATAAGCTTTATGTATAAAAGTGACATTGCATCCAGTGGAGAGAGTGATGCTGCATGTTTTCCTCCGGCACATTTATACAGAATAAGTCTCAGCCTGGTTTATCCTGTAAATTCATGTTTTCTTATTTTGCTGAAACTGAATCTCGGCCTTACGTAATCCACTATCAGCCTGTGGAGGTAATTTTTGCCAATTTTCAATTGGCATCAGCTGATTATTGCGTTTGTATTTTGTTCTCAGAAACTCAAAAACTACTACGTGCACCTAACCTCTTACCTCTTTTGGGTATTTAACATTAGTTTATTAATTATTTGTACTTAATATACAATAATGCACAGATGTGCAGACTTAAAATGCAAAGTATTATTGTTTAATTTTGATGTCCATAAAAGTCAAGGAATTTGTGTGTCATTTGTTATTATTAACATCAGCCATCAGCTGCACTGATATTTGCAGATCTACGTCAGCCACAGTTAACATCAACGTCTGCTCTGCAGTGTTCTGAAACATTTCCTGTGCAGAATAGATTTGGAACACCTGATCAGCTGAACATTAAAGACTAAAGGGGAATTGAAAGGGTTACAAAAGAAATGGCTTAGTTACATAAATGTTACATAAAATTGCTCATTCATGAAAAAAAACCAAACAAAAAAATCATGACCTTATACCAATGAAGACCTTCTAGAAGACCTTCAACAATTCTTGTCCAAACTTATCTGTTTGATTGAGTTTTACATTTGTGCAGCGCTGTGAATTCCATGGCCACAAACACATCCGGATTCTCTCAGGAAATCACTCGGGATTACTGTCAAAGTCACATTTTATATCATTTGCACAGTGCAGTCAGACTGACATACCACATTATGGCGCGGGACAAACTCCTCTCTTTCTCGTTTCGCTACGAGTAGACAGACGTCGATGTTTAGTCAGGATTTGAAGCTAAATATGAAATGAAGACCTCGGCAGGACATATGACATTTGATGCTGAGACTTCAGAGACCCGCTCTTTTCAGTGCAGTGTGCAGTCAACATTAAGTGCAACTTTACAGGCACGTGTAAATTACAGGCAGCATGTGGCTAGTCACAGTTCCTTCACTAAACTTCATATTAAAGCCTTTGCAAATAATTCCTCAGGATGACATGTTCCTATTTAGCCAACCTTTTCAAACAGCTGCTGCCTTGTTGTACTGGCATTTCCAGGGAATTAGTTATTATTCAGACGTGTTTATTGAGAGTTATTGTCTGATCTTGTGTTATTAAACTCCCCTCTCTATCCAGCTACATATTCCACTCTCCTAAAGTGCTTTGCCTTTGACATAAAGTGAAGTACATGAGAGGAACCAATTAAAAAAAGAAAGTGCTCTTCTCGCTCTCTGTACGTGATCTTTCTGACATTAGAAAACTAATTAGAAATTTGTAGAAGGGGGAAACATGATATTAGGTAATTAAGTATTTAAAGGTAATTACGTGGAAGAATCTATCAATGGGGAATAACTTGCCCTCATCAAGAAGACACCAGCCAAACAAGTATCACTACATGACAAAGGCACAGATGGTGTAGACAAGTGTTTGCTCACAGCTGTTCGAATGTGGCTTAACCTACTGTTTCTAGTGCAAAAACATCTCCCATCATCCAACAGCTTGTGAAGTAACCAATATAGACGTTCGCAGCACCAGGCTGTCCCTCTGAACTCTCACGAGTAAAAAGTTAAAAACCAAAGGAGGTGGAGATAGTGGAGGAAATGGCATTTTGTTAACAAGGTCTGTCGTGTGTGCGTGGAGAAACTCTCAGACTGTGTTTTCATTAAGGGTTGATTCAGTGAAAAGCAGAAGGGAGACTCGTTCCGCGACAGGGAAAGGTCAGGAGTAATTTTTTGACTAATGTTGTTTTATCTTTGGCTCGCCGACTGCCTGATTAGTTATGTTCGCTATGAACATGCAGAGGAGAGATCGAGGACGCTCGCTGTGGTGCGTGGGTGTGAGGGGCAGCTGTAGACTCAAGTAAGTTTAGTTAGTTTGGATTGAAGAAGAAGAGACATTTTAGGTCAAAAAGATGTAATTAACCTTTTTTGCTAATGAGCTATGACTTCTTAAGTTAAAAACTCAGCCAGAAGATTTGGATTCGTCCGCGGTTACAGGTCAAACATTTGACCATGATGGAATTAACTGATATAGAGTTATGTTTATGTGAGCTATATAGAAATACTGTATAGTAATCTCCAAACATTCAATGTTCTGTGCTTGTAGAGAGTTGTTACGCATTTCCAATTGCACATAGTTTCATTCTTTTAAATAACTTATAGTAGTCTATGTACTGTAGCTTCTATTGTTTGACAAATGGGTTGTACACGTGTTGGCACTGTCAGACCTCTTTGCATAACCTCTATTCATCCATGGTTATCATCTTCTTCTTGGTGATTTCTCTGTGTCTTGTTATGTCTTCCACTTGCAGAGATCAAAATAAAAATAATCAATAGTTGCCTTTTTATATATTACAACTAAAGTAATAGTAAAAGTAGTAAAAATTGAAGGAGTAGAAAGTGCAGATAGGCAGTAAAAAGTCATTGAAATAATAACTACCCAGAGAATGTATGTGTGTATGTTTTAAAGGATAAACAGAGAGCACCACAAATCGGATTGGGAAGTGTCCAAACTCAAAATACAGTCAGTGCTTACTGTCTGAGCAGTCGAAGAAAATTGCTCTTACACTTTCACTCCAGTAAGTGCAATGACCTGTAAGAACATGACTATTAATAGTTTTCCTTACAATCCATTTATCTATAAAAGTAACGGAATCCACCATTAGAATTATGCCGTCACTGCGTTTAATTATGTTAAAAGATCGCTGATACATCGGATTAAATCTATTTATCACATTGTGCTCAGTTTTGACATCCGTTCAGTAAATGCTACGTACAAAGAGGAACTGAGGTGATATAAAATCTACAACGCGCTCAGTGTGATTTACAGTCACCCATGAATCACCTCCTTCCTTCCAGTCTCATTACACCTTCAGTAGGAGGCGCCAGAGAGCTTCACTCTTCCCTGCAAGCTTTTGTAAATATGGAGCAGCAGGATACAATCCCTCTGACTGATATCGCACTGGATGGACAAGCTCATCATTAGTCTTTTGTTGTCTAAATATAAAGATGGCCAGAAGAGACTTGACTGTCAAATCAAGAGCTTTTCTTTGTCACATACTGTAGCTCAATTTATCACCAACTGTCTGAAATTAAATTACGGTTGCAACTGCACCCAACAATCAAAGACGCTGTAAATCTCCCACCTTTACCTTCGTAGGTGAAGGAAACCCTGAGATCCACGTGGAGCAGCTGCTCATTTCTCATCTGACTGTGGCAGATCGTGTTTTTTCCTGATACAGATCTAGACATTCTGAAACAACATATTGGACGTTATCTGCGGATGTGTTGCTTAAATATCCACACAATTTTACATTTGTGAAGCACAGCTGATTTAGTCGCTGTTTTCTTATAAAGATGCATCTGGCCTTTGAATACTGGTCAGACCCAGTCAGACGTTTCAGGAAATATCTCCGTCCACACGGAGTTGCCTGAAACGACTCAAAACGCTGTCGTACGTATGCCAGGCCTTTAAGTGGCACTGTAACGTTGAACCATAACACAGAGAAGAAGATGTAATAGACATTAAAAGACAGAATAACAGAAATGGAGACAGAATGAACCGAGCCAGGGGAAACAAAGGGAAATAAAAAAAGAAAATAAAAGTTTACACAAACCAATGGTAATGTAAACATTTCTGTGTGGACGGTCCCTTAGTGTTAATTTTGAAGCTAAACAAACAACTGCAGAGGGGAGAATCTGCCTCTTGGCTGCACTGACAGGAATCTGTAAATTTTACCTTAATGGTCATGTGATATTTTACATTTTCTGTTGTGTTCATTTGGAAGCAGATTACTTCCGATTATAGACCTTAAACACTCTTTTTTTCCGAAATGTTTTCAAATTAAAATCTAGTTGCATAGATAAAGCATGAGTTTATGATTGAAACTGGAACTCAATTGTTGGGCTGTTTAACTTGCATAAGTATTTAGTTGTGGGCTATAATCTGCGGCTTTTTTTTGTGAATGATAACTTGGTTAAAGTGGAAAAATCTGGCAGGTTATGCTGTGTGGAGATCATGTAGGCGCCTGTACTGGCTCACATGATGTTAAGTGTTCTGCTCATGATTGCTCACTAATGTGTATGCAGTCATCCTGTCTCGGCACCTGACCTGCTGACTGTGTAATGCATGCAGATTTTGAAGATGCTAAATTATTTAATGATTTTTTTTTGGTTGTTTTACATAGTTTATTGATTAAGGGAGGCTGCCTTCCACCTAGGGAGTAGATGCTGAATGGCTGCTGATCACCTTCCTGAGATACATCTGACCCTGGTTTGCTCTGCTATATAAAACATCCCCTATGCTCACTGTGGGAGCTTCCTTCTCCCTGGTGTAATAGAAAAGTGTAGGTTGACCTTTTCTCTCTTTTTTTTGGAATTCAATTACTTTTCTTTGCTGCCAACTTGTGTTGTCTCCCCTCCCTGTTCTTAAACTGGGCTGTTACACTGAGCATTTCCAAAGAGGCTATCTGAACGTACCCTCTGGGACATTCTTGAACAACAAACTCCCGCATACAGGCCTGAGGGATAAATGTCACTGTTCCTAAAAATCTCACTGTCACTTCAGCGATGCATTAGAGGTGACATCTTGATAAATATAGCCCTCATTACTTCAGAAAACATCTCATCCACACTTGGCATCTGGTCAACGTAAAGCCTTCTGCAGTGACATTATCTCAACGTTTTGCAAGCCGAGGTTCCCCAAACTGATGGAGAGATGGTGTAGGGACCACCTACTATGTATATATATGGTATAAAATTGTTTTTATATTAAACGTGGCCTAGTTGCATGTATAAACATAATTTGTTTTTGTGACAAGTACTAAGCTTTTCAAAGAATACACAGGTTCATATATTAATTAATTAACAATAAATTAATAATAAAATTAATTATTTTATGTGCAAGGTACAGTGAGTAGGGTGGCCATGTTAACTGATACCAATGCCAATATCAACAATGTCTGTCAAGTGTGTTATAATCGTGCATATAAGGTATTCAAATTGATTGTTGTTTTTATTTCATAACATAAATGTGGAAATGAAAAAAAGAGAGATGGCATTAGTGTCATTGCCATGCATAAACATAATAATATGTTAATAAATTTAAAAAAAAAGATTAAAAAAAAATCACGACCCACTGTTGAAGAAGGCCTTTGACCCACACCTTGATGGACAACAATAAATGTTTCCATTTCTTCATTTAGCTTGATTGTTTCTGCTTTTAACTGCCTGTTAAATGCTAAATGATGTCAAACTAACACCAAGCTCAGCACATGGTTTGATACAAGTAAAAGACCAGCAAAAAACCTAGAAATGAATCATGCACACCTGGATTTTTGTCTTGCTGATTGGCATTAGTAGGCCTTTAGCACATACAGCAACTTATTATAGATTATTAACCTTATTATTTAACTGTACAGCAGCTATAATTGCAATGTTTGTCACTGTCTATAATACCTAACCCTAAGAGAGACATATTATATGAATGACTGTTCCTTGACAAACACTTTAAATGTCTCTGAGGAGAGATGGCGCCATTATCCACATTGGAACCATTATAGCCTCCACCTTTTGCAATGCTTTATGCCTTTTGTCCTTTGTGTATAGGCAGTAAAAACACAGATGCTTTTCCCTTGAGACTTGGTCCAATGACATATTACACAAAGTTTAGACTCCACAAGATAATTCCCTCTATTACGTAAAAACTTTTTTTAAGTACAACAAAACACACCCTTAAAACAGTGAGTATAATTTAGATTCCACAGTACAAATAATAGGAGCGATACCCAATCACTGTAGAGCATATAGCATTCCTACCATTAAATGTAAAAAACGCATGTGTCACCTCTTTCCTTTACATTATTCATTCACATCTATGAAAAATCTCTCTCTCTTTTAATTTGGGGGCTCAGTGACAAGCTGGTGGCGAACAGTGTGGCAGGGGATGTAGATGGCCAGAACAGGGTAATTGCTCTGGAATTGGGGGGGGACGGCACCAAATTAGAATCAGTCTTGAAAGCTGGAGCTACGTTGATTGAGAAGCAGCAGCAATGGTGAAAAGGGGAAGATTTTCCTCCATGGGAGCACAGATAAGGAGGACATAGATAAAAAAGACCAGAGACACCCAGGCATCTATTAGAGGTGTGTGTCTTTGTGTGTGTGGGCTGCTAGCAGGGACCGACAAGTAAGCAAGCGAGTTAGAAAAGTCTTAGTTTCCACTGTAATGAGCTGAATGAGTGTAATATTGTGTGGAGGTAAGTCTGGTTTGGTCTTGGCGTGGGAGGCTTCTTCCACCTCACCTTGAGCCCTGCCATTGTTTCATCAAAGCTTAATGATCCTGCAAGCACTGTGACAAGCACAGGGATATATAAGTGACATGTGCATTCATTCTAAGCCATCATTATAATGAATATGCTGCACAGGCCAATATATCAGAAAACATTTCGACAGTGATGTGTATCTTAAGTGGGCTACAAGTTAAGAGTAAGCAAGTGTTGGTCCATTGTCAGTCTTTACAAGTACTCAATAGGTACTTAAATTGAGGGTTGGCTTTATAAAATTAGTTGTACTAGAGGCTGTGTAAAAAGGACATTTGAAGACACTGAATCAGATGCCAAATGAATAATTAAAATTGGAAAATTGGGATAAAAGTATTCATGACAAAATAAAAAAAATAAAAAAAATATTGAGAGCTGCAGACAAAACCATTTATTAGCGCACATCACCAGGCTTTTTGATGGTGGCGCAAATATAACAAGACTTACATGGTTCCTTGAATGCATGTCACAGCTGTGCCTCTAAAATCTCCTCCTTAAACATAACTTACCTGGTTTTGTGTTTGGGAATAAATAATATGACAATTCTTTCCTGCTCTTCAGCCTCTTCTAATTCTGTACTAGCACATGCACCCTACAAACCCCTCACTGCCCTGCATCATTGTCCATAAAAAAGTAATGCTGTGTTTCCATCATGTTACTGTTTGATTTGGTACAGTACGGTACGGTTTAAATTGGTCAAGCCCTAGATCAGGCTTGCGTTTCAACAGTACCCCCGTCTAGATCCACCCTGACCGTACCACACCATTTTACTCTGATACCCCACAGGAAAGGTGGCGAAAAATGGAAGTGTTTGGGACTGGTTATTTTAGTACTATTCCTAATGGAAACGCAAAACAATACATACCATACTGTTCTGAACCGAACCATTCCACTCAGTGGAAACATGGCTTAACAATTTTAGGACACAGAAGTTGTGGAACCACAGCTTCATTAATTGATCCAGTTTTTCAAATGTTACAACTTGTGATTTCAGTGTTTGTCATCTTTCATCAGATTTAATCAGGGACCACAAACTTCCAAGAGGCAACAGTAGACCAGCATTTTATTGTTTATATACTAATATTGCACGTATTCTTCAGGTAATATTTACCAGTATTATAGCGAGTGATGTTATATGGCACATGCTGAGTAATGAACTAAATCCTAGAATAATATATTTTTTCCTCAGACTGTGGCCAGCTGTGTAATCTTACTGGTCGGCTCAGTGTTCTTAATTTCAAATGTCTTTTTGTTAGCTAAAGCTGAAAAAGAGGGTCTGACCCACGTAGCTTGACTCTCCCTTAGACCTCCAGATAATTAACAGAAAGTAGGAGCTTGGTGTGATCTTTGGATCCTCATGCACAGCCACGGAGTTCACGACTGAAGCACCACTTGTGATCTCTCCAGGCCTCTAGTGAGGGACAGTAGAGGTCATGGCACCACCCAGCTTGATCAAGGATTCCTCTGTCTTTTGTTCCCCATTCAGATGCATGTGTTCTTCTGTTGTCAGCAGCCCATGTGCTGTGTTGAACAGCAGTGCTTTTGATTACACATACTAAAATAATCCTGTCTTCTGACAAAATAAATTAGCAACGCGAGTTAACACCATGAGCATTTTCAGTCACAGATTCTTTATATTAAAAAATTCTGCTCTAATCCGAGTCTACAAAGCACAACTGGGGACACACATATGTCGGTGTTGCTGTGATCCATGGTTCCCAGCCTGTTTTCTTAATCAGTACAGCGTACTGTACACTTCAACTTGCTCCCAGCAACATACCTCCCTTGACTCTAAGATAAAACATGGGGTCTGTCACACAGACTTGCACTGAGGCCCGGCAGGGGAGCCCTAATGATTGCAATAAAAAACAAATGCAAATGATTACCTTGGGGTTCCCTCTTGTGCAGAATCTGTCGCTCAGCCTCTGGCTGTCAGGATGGATCACTGCCATTGTCTGTGGACATGAAGTGTTTGGAAAATAAACACCAACTGGGCCAACGCAGGCAGCAGCAATGCAATAACAATAATGCCATTATCTGATACATTGTAGGGCGGCAGGCTTAGGCCATTTTTGGTGAAGAACGATGGTTCAGTGCTGAGCAGAATCAAAGTGTGCCAATCAAATTAACTGGTGTTCATTTGTAACTGTTATTGTGCCATTTCATAGTGGTTCATTATATTCTTTTAATGGCTGAATGGTTGTCTAATGGTTGTCATGACACATATCGTGACACATACCTTTTAAATATACACAGTTCACAAGCTAAAAAAAAATATGGGGTGAGTTTTGTGACAAAATGTTTTCCATATGCTTATTTTAGATATGATGCCGCTTCATATTTCAATACCTTTATAAGGTTATGAGAAAAGATTCAGATTTAACACATAAAGCATATAAGTTCTTAAAATGTGATTAAATGTTAATGTAAATTGTGTATGTGTATTGTGTTCAAATGATAATAGATATTAGTATTACTTGCGCTGATTGATAAGTATTCTCCTGCAGTAGAAGCCAAATTAGTGGTACATCCATGAAGGATTTTATTCAGTCAGCACAGATGATGACAGGTGACTTCTCAGTGTGACACTACTGTACAGAAGCCGAGTCCCTAAAATAAAGGGAGATGTGACAATATAAAGGGATGAAAAGTGTGAGAGGTTTAATTAACTCATCATATGCCCAGCTCAACAGACCTGGACTGTCCGTAGTCTTTAACATCAAGAACATCCAAAAGGCTTTTCTCCTTCTAACTGCCATTTTAGTCCATCTCCTCATCTCTGGACATTTCTAAGTCCTATATAGCATTAAAACTGCAGCCTGTACAGACCAGAAAATAAGTTCAAGAGAGGGTACAAATAATAATAATAATAATAATAATAATAAGTATAGCACCACTACCAGTCAAGGACTGAAGTTTAGGACTCTAAAATCATTAAAATACATTGAGATGTACGTATTATCTTGTTCTCCATGGAGTAAAAACCTGGTCAAAAGATCAGTCAGGGTGATATGGCCAAAAAGGTAATCACTGTAAAAGAAAAAGTTAAAGTTAAAATTAAGACAGTGTCAAAATGTATTTTTACAATAATAATAAGAATTTAAATAATATTTGTTTCAGCCTCCTTGTAGATGGCAAATTACTAACATAGGACAAAAATTAACAAATCTTAGGTAAAACCTTCAAAGCATTTATAATTGTAATATCCAGTGTGTTTTCGTAATGCATAAATATTCTAAAAATATGTTAATATTGTTATTCCAACTGAAGAAAGACAAATTGCCTCTGCAAAGTAGGGTATGTTTTTTTATGACATTTTTATTTAACCCACTTTGATTATAATTTCTGTGGACAGGTAATGGCCTAACAAAGGTGTTATTTGACTTTGTTAGTGATCTGGATACAGATACAGAGTTTTTAACAATTATGACTTCAGCAGTTCTCTTCATTTCTCTTTGTATTTGCTCTCTCTGTGCTTTAATTTCATCCCCTTGTCCAACACAGGCAGAAACACATGCAGACCCTTCAGTCACTTTTGTCAACTTGACAATCTTCATCAGAAGATTTGTCAAGTTGAATTTGAATTATGAATTGTTTTGAATTTTGGATATAGAGGACAGGAGAGGCCAAAGCAAGCATGAGAAGAGAACAGTATTGTAATAAAAATAAAAAATAAGTACATAAACATAAACTCATGGCTTTCCTGAAATTAGGCCCGTGGAACTGAATGTTCCATGTGGAAGCTCTCTCACTAGCCCTTGGTGAGATGTAATGAAATTTGCCTGTGCCAACAGGTGAAAGGAGACTTGTGGTTATAGTGATGTGAGCTCAGGTGAAGAAAGATGTCTGCTGCACACACATGGGTCATATATTGAGAGAGTAATCCAGGCTAATCCTACCCTTTTTATTCTGTATAACAAGACTTAAGTTATACAGTTATACAACATATATATTTTCCCTACATTTATTCAAGGTCAGTAGACCTGCATAGATGTTCATATGTTTATACAAACCTATAAAATATAAAACAGTAAGATTACAGGCTTGAGATCACGCTACAGCGATGAGATACAAACATACCTGCAGCTGTATTGCTACAGCTGGGAATGCCTGCTTTTCTATTTCAGTTATTTTTATGGTGTGCTGTAGTTATTTGATTGTTTGGGTCCTTCAGGGCTCAGGGCATCTATTGGTCAAGACAATCCAAAAAACAATTTCATGATTGATTTGTCATGCAGCTCTATAAGAAGCTGATATACCGTGTATGCACTGTTTTGTCCTGGAAGACCTGAGATAAAGATCATATTGGAAGGAAAAAAGGGATGATTCATTTCTTGTATGAGGAAAACCAATAACTCTGCTTTGATGTCTTCATCTTTAAGTTTTCAAACGATGTGAAACAATTCTTAAAATGTCAAAAACTTCTATCTAGTGTGATTTTCCTTGCACAAAATGAAAGCAAGGGGAATTACTGTATCTTCTCAGGCTTGCCTGTGTATTTGGGAATGTGCTTTATGTGGCATTATGTATCGTAGTAAATGACTACAATATCCACAGAGAATTACAATGAAACGTAATGTCATTAGAGCCGTTCGGAAAGTTTTAGGTGGACTTAACTGTCAGCTGAAATGACTTTTCTAATGAACTAAATTTGAATAATGTATTCATGGACAGATTTGGAATGCTAATATGGTGATGATGAGGATATATGACCAAAGACCAGATGTGGCAAACCACCTCTGCGAGACACGTGACACATTCACACGATTAATGGTGATTTGTGACGTTCAAGCAACATGTCTCAGCGACAGCTCCTCTCGCAGAGATAAACCAAGGGCTGGAGTATTCTGTGAGTATTCTGTGAGAGCATGTGAGATGAGAATCATAGATTCTCCTCAGCGCTAGGAGCTGGCAAAGACAAATTTAAGGCACATGCTGCTCTAAGACTTTTTTCTCACCATTTAAGAATTGTGGTTATTTTTTTTTATTTTATTTTATTCAATTCATAAGGCCAGAGAAAGTTAAATATACCATTTCACAAATCTGCCTGATTTATTGACAAATATCAATAGCCAGGACAATATGCAAGACCTGACATGCCATTTTTACATGTACGGTGTGATCATGCAGGTCATGTGATGATACCCATATGACATAAGCACATAAATCATTTTGATTTGAGTTTTGGTTTTACACTGAAGATGATTTAATCGTAGCATGAGTCGAAATTAATCTTTTTTCTCTAAAACCTCCTTAATTTCACTGCTTACATTCAATAGCTTTATATCAACACAAAAACTACACATTCACTACTACCACCTTTTTCAGACTTTTCAGGCAGCAGTTAAAATGTGTAATTGCAAGATCCAAAAAAAAAAAAAAAACTTTTTCATAGTATATGGTCTTTAAGGTAAAAAAAAAAAAAAACTTTGGTGTGATCATGCAGGTCATGTGATGATACCCATATGACATAAGCACATAAATCATTTTGATTTGAGTTTTGGTTTTACACTGAAGATGATTTAATCGTAGCATGAGTCGAAATTAATCTTTTTTCTCTAAAACCTCCTTAATTTCACTGCTTACATTCAATAGCTTTATATCAACACAAAAACTACACATTCACTACTACCACCTTTTTCAGACTTTTCAGGCAGCAGTTAAAATGTGTAATTGCAAGATCCAAAAAAAAAAAAAACTTTTTCATAGTATATGGTCTTTAAGGTAAAACAATGTAGAATTTGCTCTTGAGGTCCCCCTACGGTTATTAAACAGTATTGTTTGCTACAACTGTTGTGATATACATGTGCGGTAAAATGTGCATTTGTTGACAAGCCAACCATACTGGCAAACTCTGAGGGGAGACTGTGAGATTTGTCGTAATATAGCCAAATTTCGTAGTTGTTGTTTTTTTTTTTGTCACCTTAACCAGAATTTCCATAGCACTAACGCAGGTGATGTGGACTTACTCTGGCTTTGACAGGATGACATTCACAAAAAAGATCTTAGAGACATTATTTCAAGGTCAAACTTGTAAAATATGTTGCTCTAAAATGATACAATCTAGAGAGTGTGGTCCACATAGGAGTGGGCATAAAGATCAAGAACTCTACAGTTAACCTGTGTTTCATCTGGAGTGGGGGTGAGTGAATGCTTGTCCTACTGTTTTTTTATGCAGTAGTAGTCCATTTGTTTCAAATGGCGGACATATTTGTCCAGGAATACCGAAGGTGTCACTGAGTTTGCTGTAAACAATGAAGACCAGGCCTGCTTCAGTGGGCTTTTAGATCACATGATCATTCCGACACGATTTAAAGATGAGAGTCAGCAGATTGAGTGCCCAACTTTATACTTTTTATTCCCCTTTTCCCCTTTTCTTATGGCTTACAAAAACGACCTGCTCGTTACAGCTGTCTTCCTTATCAGACTCAGCGTTGGAAGACAAAGCGATGACCCAGACCCAGTTTTGCTGCTGACTGCTTCAGGTTTTCTTTCAAAATCTTCACATATCCTTCTTTCTTCATGATTCCTTCCACCTTGACACACTGAAGCATCCCCACAGCATAATACTCACACCACCGTGTTTCACTGTGGGGACTGTGTTCTTTGGGTTGTACGCCTCTCCCTTCTTTCTCCAAACATATGCAATGTCTCTATGGACAAAGAGCTCTAGTTTGGTCTCATCTGAGCAAAGGACATGCTTCCAGTATGAAGAATCTTTGTCCAGGTTGTCCTTAGCATACTTCAGCCTGTCTTGAAGGTGTCTCTTCTACAGAGTTCTTCAACCCCACAGTCCATTTCTGTGCAGAGCTCTAGTAATTGTCTTCTTTGAGACTACAATTCCTGACTTGGCAAAGTCCTTCACTATAGTGTCTTGGCAGTTGTTGTGGGGTTTTAGACACACAGTCTTTGGACTCTTTCTCTTCCTACCTCTGCCAGGCTTGTTCTGTATTGTGTGGCTCTCTTTGAATTTCTTGATGGTGCTTCTCACTCCAGTTCTTGACACTTGGAAACACTGCAACAATCATTTCTTTTCAAGTCTAAACTGATTTCATCTGTTTTGGCATGATGCTTTCTTAAGTGACAGCTCAAACCCTTACTGAAGATTTTATTCTGTGTGTAAACTGGGAGATAACACTCAGTTTTAACTTGATTTTTAAAGTTTTGAGCATTACACAGTTAAGCACATCATTGCACAACAGTGGTTTGTGCTACAGTATGACTCAGTAAGACGGTCCCTTGTATTTTTTGGATTTTGTGGAATAATTTATTTTCTGTGTGCAAAGTCAAATAATGGAAGCATCCAAAATAAAATTGAAGATGTTTGAAAAAGCTGTGTTAAAATGCTTTGCTCTGTTTAATAACACGTACGAGATACTTATAAAACAATGAAATTGTAATAATTTTGTCCTCAGCTGTATATATTCTGTACATATTTATTTATTTTAATAGACTTCAAACCTTCGCCCCTATTAGGCTACATGTACACACTAAACCTCACCTTACTGATAAAGGTTGCATCAAGACTCCAACTGCTTAATCAGTTGAGAGAGAGCATGGTGCGATATGAGCAGCACACAAATCAGGGTCCTTTCATTGCTGATGTCCTTGAGGACTTTGTGGCGACTATAGGCAAGGAGATTAACCCAGCATCTGCTGGCCACCTGCATCGAGATGCTTCATCCATGCTGGCATTTTGGTTCCTGTAATCTGTAGATGCAGATCAAACCTCTGGCAACCCATAATCCACGATATTATGCTTGAACTGAGTCTTAAGTTGTATTTTCAGCTTTTATAAGTGTGAGTGCACACAAACAAAATTGTGATCTGGCATTCAGAGAAGCTCTTACTGTATACCGAGGATTTGTTTGTGTTGCAGAGACATCTGCTGGTGTGGATCTCCTTGGTTTGAAGCACATCACTGCCTAATGACAAAAATGACTTATATTTGAAGAGTGTGTGTGTGGTGTCAGGAATTGTGTCCTTATTTGTCCATGTATGTGCCTAGAACAGGCAAAAGAGAGGATGTTTTCTGTGCAAGTGCAGCTCATTTGGACTTTTCCCTCTGCAAACAAAGGCAGAAGTGTATAGATTGGGATTTAAGATTCTGATTTAATTAGCTTTGACTCTTGGAGCTGCCTCTAAGGTGGCTGCTCCTACATGCTGCATAGCTCATTATGGATGAATTAATGAAGTGGGACGTACACTTGGCATCATCCATGTGGCTGATGCATTATGTATTATTATTATTATTATTTTAGGGCCTGAGCAAATTAAGTTTGAATGTTGGGTGCATATCAGGGACAGTTGTATACCTTCACACCCCGTGTTCTATTGGCTAATTTAAATCCCTGTTCATTTTATAAGATACACATACACACACACTGCTGAGTACTCTTCTTGATATTGACTGCTTTTGATTTGCATAACAATGTTAGCGCTGCCAACACTCCACATCAGTCTGGTGTCAGCATTACATAAAATAATGCTCACTTCAGAATCCATTTATTCGGCTGAGGAAGGTGCCTTACAGTCGTTTTACATTTGCTTTGATTAGCTGTGGTTACATCATGAAAGAATGTAAAGTCTTCAGAGATGCTTGAGTCTGAGGGGAAACGCTTTGTACAGTAGCACACTTTATTTGTAAAGGCCGTACATATCTCAAACACTTATTTCAGCTTTTCAAAGGACAAGGTTTTTACACAATATTGTGTGGATTTAACTACTTAAAACTGCACTAATTAATTTTTTGGTGATAATATATGACATGTAGTGGTTAGCACTCTTGCCTTTGCAGCAAGAGGTCCCGGAACAAGGGGCCTTCTGCATGGAATTTGCATGTTTTATCTGTGTGTGGGAAGGTGTGAATGCCCGTAGGTGTGAATGCGAGAATGAATGATTGTCTGGCTCTATGTGGCCCTGTGATAGACAGGTGAGAAATATAATCTGACTTTACAGTTTCTTTAGTCAGATTAAGTCAGGATAATTTTTTTTTTTTTTTTAGGAAGTGCTGTTGTGTAAGTTATTCTGACATATAGTCAGTGCTGCTGGAGAAGTGCTGGCCCCATGTGCCCTAAACCAGCACAAGCACAATTGAAAACATGGCTGTCACGAGTTAAAACAGATTTCACTCTTACCAAAAACCTGATCTAATAAACTCTAAGCCAGCTGAAGGATACCATATCTTAACAATATGTTTGTGATTTTATCTGTAATCATCTGAATATTTGTATAAGCTGTCTGCAACAGTATGTACTTCAAAGCAAACATTAAAAAGACATAATTCATGATGAGTTACAAACATTGTCTTTCACTTATCAGCCAAAGAGTCTGATATATTTCTTTTAAAACACTTTATAAATAAGTAAGTAGGAAATAAGTACTCTTTTTGGGTACCAGTAGACTATATTACCAAAAATGGACAGTACTGCCAGTCTATGATTACATTATATTGAATCAGATAAGAATAGTATATCACAACATGCCATATATGAAATGTATACACTCCCTGTGCACATGACGTGAGCTCTATCATAGGTGATAAAGTTCACCTCGGCATCATAAATATCCTCGGCTTGTTTATTACATCACACGGCATGGTCGTCAATGCATCATTAATTTAAGAACCTTTCTAATGAATGTGAAATGAAAGACTCTCAAGCATGCATATTCTCTGCACTTATCCTACAAGGTGAGACAGTGCTGTATTTCCAGAGTCCTTTCTTGAGAGCTTGTGACACTAGTGAGCGCTGCTGTGCTACTTTGCTAGCCTCTCATCTTTCACCCATGACACAAATTACATGATTCAGTGCTCCTGCTGGAAGAGCTGATGGATAGCCAGCTCTAAAATGTTAATAAACACACTGTTTCATATCGCAGCCTTACATTTTTCACCAACAAATACAGCTTTAACCTTGACTGCTGCCACTCCCTCCACGATACGCAGGTTATACCTATACTGACATCTGCAATTCAGTTCTCAGCCAACCCCCCTCTTCACAAGCACAAAAAGAAGACATGGGTGAAAATATTTAAAAATAAGATTCACACACATCGAGTTGTTGTCCTTGTCGCTTCAGATCTCATCAATAAAAGTGGCATATGACCGGAAATAAAAGCACAGTTAATGATTTTCAGTGATGTGCTTGACCTCCCCACTACACCAGTGCTTGTCCTCAAAGAAAACGCCCTGGTGTCCTGCCCGAGACCAAGTCCACTGGGAAGAATGTGTACGGCGCGCTAGACAAATGTGGCCATAAAATGCTTGTTTCCAGCATCACTCAGTGCACTGGGACAAAAGTGGCACTCATGTTCTTGTGTGCACTGAGGAATGCATGGAAGAATTCACTGACATCTTCATCAATACAACATTGTGGGTTCTCTGCAGAAATGCAAAAGCCCACAAGTGCCTATTTATCACCATATTATCTCAAATAACTGCCTTATACTAAATTTCATAGAGCAGCTCGTTCAGATCAATGAATGTTGTGCAGCCAGAGTTTTAATTTCCTCTCCTCAACTACATCAGATGACGAATTTGCTCTGAATATTGTTATGGGTCTTTTCATAGTGTATTGACCTTTCACTTTGATTGATGCACTTCAATGCTTAAAGAAGATTTTTGCAGTGTGGGAGGTGAGTCAGAAACGTCTTTACTTTCAAGGTAAAAATAAGTTTTGACGAGACAAAGAAGTGCTTTATCATGAAAAGCAATTATTGATCCCACTTTTGAAGCACTGCAGCATTTTCTACTCTTTCCACACAAAGTGATATTTCATCACTTAATATGCAACATCTGTATTTACAGTTGGCCTGCATGATGGGTTAGATATGGATTGGATGTGTTTATCTCTACTCAGGATGACAAGAATATATTACATTAAAGGCAGTGAATCTATAATGTGATTTAATTATTGCTTTAATTAATGTACTGTAAAAGCACTGGATCATTAACTTGCTGTGTGGATGAGTTTGGCAGAGGGGAGGAGTTCTGGCCAAGAGGCAGCTACACAACCTGTTTGCAGACAGTGTCATCTAGTGGAGATTGCATGTAAGTACAAGCAACACTTCTCCAAGTGTATGGGGGACATTATTTGTTTTTAATCAAACGTTTATTTAAAATTACAGAAAAGACTACGCCATAACTACCAGTGTAGTAAACAAAATAAGTTAAAACTCAAACAAAAACCAAGATGAAAAAGGCAAAAGACAACAAATTCAATAACACTCCATGGCATTTGAAGACTAGTATCCACAACCAAAACCTGATCAAATTAAGGTAAATTGCTGGATCAGAATTTCATGAGATCAGCATTTAGAACCACAATTATTCATTACTAATGAGAACCACACAAGGCTTTCTCTATGCATTCTGTTCTTCCCCCTATAAGGACTCTTTCTTCCTCTTAGACTTTGAAGAATTGATATTTGGGATTTGATTTTATGGCTACACTTTCAAATAAAGCAATTAAATAAAAGTAATGAACAATGAGATCAAGAAATGCAAGTCAACATTATACCAATTATGGAAACACAGGTACAGCTCAAGAATGTGTTGCATTTTAAATGTGTGTGACTGCACTGGTCTAACATGTCTGCACTCTCTCACCCAGGGTTGTTGAAATATGATAGGAAAGGCGAATGATGTTCTGGGACTCTGATCCAAGAAGGAGGGTCCTCACAAAACTGCTGAATATGGCAGGTTAACCAAGTTTTATGGTCAGCTCTGTACAGGAGCCTGCAAAGATACCTTATTCAAAAACCTTTTAACAAACCCACAAGGCTTTCTACCAAAATCAATGCTTTCTACCAAAAACCATAAAAATAACATTAAGTGTTGCTATCATTATTATTATATTGTTGTTATTGTTATTATTATTATTATTATGTGTTTTGTTGTAGGCCCAGGATACCTCCCCTAATGGTCAGTCATCAGGCAGCTAAGGACCATTCATAGCCCTCATTGGGACTGTTGTTTTTGGCTGAATCGCTGTCTTGTGTTGAGAGAGAGAGAGATCCCTAAGCTCCAGCCACTAAAAAGAAGAGACGTGAAAATCATAAATCAAGCAAAAACCTTTCTTCTTCCTCAATTGAGCAAAAAAGTGACAAGATAAAGAAATGCAGCCACCAGTTGTCAGGTGGTTCAGTGTTTACTTTTTAATCTCCGTAAGGCTTGTCCTGCCTTGACGGTCATTTTGATTCAAGGGCCCTCCAAGGTCTGTCTGGGGCCCCAAAAGTATCTTGGAATATCAAATGCATCATGGATTGAAAACAGGGATTGAAAACAGGGACATCAGATATCGAAAATATACACAAAGACATGTGACATGATTAATATGATGTTGCCTCTACTCAATGCATGCGTGTTACAGGCAGAGAATGAGATGTCAGATATTTTTTGTGTTATAGGCTGTTAGTCACTAGGGGGTGCTAATTCTTTTAGATTCACCTTGCAGACTGACCTGATTTGTCCTAAGCTTATATTTAATTTCCAATCCAGTGCTCCAAACAAAGGGTCCCTGCAGGGCCCAGCCGTGTCCGTGTCATTATTATTGCGGCTGATTACACCTCAGGTTAATGACAGAGTTTAGCTGCAAATTACACAATATCACCAATTCCTATGTGTTATAAAGAAGGATGAGGTGCCAGCTGAAGCACTCGAATAAGTTCAAATATGAGAAGGCCGTCAAAGTCTGCACACAGAGGTGAGATCAGGCAAATTCAATTAGAGCATCTTTATGGGTATACCAGGGGCTTTCAGGACAGGATCGTATTAATTTAATTTTAATCTAAGTCCTCTCTCCAGTAGCTTTTTTAATCCCATTTATGCCTGTTTTTTTATTTATTTATTTAAATTTAATCCTGTTTAGTCTAATGCAGTGCATGTCTTCATGACAGCATGGCATGGTAAAAACAAATGTCACTGGCTCATCCTCAAACCACTACTGCTTGTACAAGTAATTGGAAGGGAATATTGCCTCATCTTTGGTTTGTTGATTTGCACATCAATACAGTTTAGTGTGAGTTAATTTCAGCCCCGGCAAATGCTTTCCTGTTCATCGATTTTAATGGGCTTTACAAGAAATAAGTGAAATAAATTGCCGTAAATGATCAGAGAAATAATGGATGATTCCTAATCAGTGAGTCAGTCCAGTAGAAGAGCAGAGAGGTACGGTCTCAATAAAATTTTAAAACCTTCAGAGAAGAGCTTATTATGTCTGACATTTAAAATCTGCCTGAAAATGCAAATTAGGCAACTAAGTGGTTTCATGCCATGATTTTGTAATAGCAATCAGGATACACTGCTGTAAATGAGTTACGTCCAATCTCTGGTTAGAGAGTGTAACACAAATTGTTCAAAATAATCTACATTTTCATGTAGGTGTTGAATCCATGACACACTGTGCAGCAAACCACACATACACACACATACTTTAAAGGATAAACTTTCACAATGTGTAGGGTCATAGTTTAAGTTATTCATCTTAAATTGTTGAAATACATGTAAAATGGCACGATTTGCCTTTAATGCCAAGATTTAGATACGAAGATGGACATCCTACTTATCTAATGAGTAGCCGGTGTTGCCACATCTTGAAAGAGAAAGGAATCAGCTGGTCCTCAGCACAATGACCACAAGAGGGATTTAAACCAGCTTTTAACATTTATTTAACATTATAAAACAGATGGTATATAAACATTTGTACAAAGTACGTTATATAGATAGTAAACCCCTGATAAATAAACTTTGCACACGCACACATAAATAAACCTGAATCCACAATGTTATTGCTTTTTTATATACTCATCTTCCTTTTTTTCCTTTAGCTCCACAACGTCAAACCAATAAGTCATGAAATCAAACCAAACTCAGATTTTCCCTCTTTCAGTTCAAACATACTGTATATCTCACTAATAAAGAAAGACAGTATACAGTGTCCATGCCATTGTTGGTTAAAAAACTCTCCATGCATCCATGTCTGTCTGTTTGTTTAGCAGGACTGCAGATTTTCCCAAAACTTTGTGGAATGAGGAATGGGCCAAGATGAATCCATGATTTTGTTGGTGTATATCCAGATTAGGGTTCAGATTTGGTTTTCTGGTAGTTTTTTTTTTTTTTTCTTCACCTTCTTTACATTGTTTCATTGGTCTTGACTGATTTTGCCTCTAGCCATTCTTGTTTATGATCTGCTACATCACAGGATATGTAGGATTCTTGTAACACACAGTCTGACTGAATTTGTGGTTTTAAGAAAATTGGTGGCGGCTTCTTTTAGGAGTCTGAGATTAGTAGGTTTCCGTGTGTGGTCTCCAAGGAGCTAAAGCATGAAAGCTTTTGTAATGGACACCCAGCCTTGAATGAGTTATTGGCTGTTTGTCATTCCCTGTTGAGAGAACCAATTTGAGGTTTACAGAACAATTAGCTATTTATGCACAGTGCCTGAAAGACCAAGTGAGGAGACACCTAAGTGTAACCATCCAAGAGTCAAAAGATTAACATACAGTTCATTTATACAAAAAATGTTTTTCTGTTTTCCCAGATTATAAACTATAATCAGTGGATTACACTGTGTGTTATTAGGATTACTAATAAAGTATATTACCCTTCCACGTAACGAGCTACTATTAAGCCAAGTTATGTGATAGCGCCATAGGGGGAATGGACTAATTCGAGTTCCCATGAAGTATCAGATCGAGTGTCATGATGAATATTCATAAATTGCTTTAATGAAGATCTCACATTGATTAAGCCTTTTCTAATGGGCTGTGTCACAGGGAATGCCAGAATATAATTGGATTACGGTGACTTTGGGAAGTACTTTGAGACAGTGCCCACATTGAAAATGAAGATGAGCAGACCACTAACGGCATAATTGACAAAGATGAAGATGGATGCATGCAGGCGACTCCCAAGCTCTTCCTGCCCAAAGTAAAGGAGCCTACAGCTGTGCCCCCACCCTCACCCCGTGCACAGCAAGGCAAGATTTAATTAGCTTTCAAGGCCTTTTTTAGAAAAAAAAAAAATCAGTTCCTGCCTAGGTTCTGTGGGACATGATTTTTTCCACCCTGTTTTGTTTCAGGGTAGTTGGAACTGGCACCATTTATAGAAATAATTCAAGGCAGCCCTCTATAATTTACTTGGGCACAAGATGGAGAGTGTAAGATAGAGATAAAGTTTAAAACTCTGCTGAATTTAAGAGACCTCTGGTAGTCTCAAATAGGTTCATAGTACAGACTACTTCTTTCATGGGCTCTTTCAAGAGTTATTTCTGAACCATTTTAGGCTCTAACTTTGCTCTTCAATGAAGAGAATCAAGCTCCAGAGGCTTTGTACTCATTTTATTTATAATGTTCTGTCCAAATGGCTCTCTCTTCAAATCAATACCCACAGAAACCCAATGCATTCATTACTTCCCCATTTGTAATTTAGACGAGCAGGGCATTAGCTAATGTCAAAATCATCCCTGTTCAGATTTCAAAAAGGTTCTGGAGGCTAAGCTCATTACGATTTAAGAAACCCGCTGTGTATTGCTGAACTTCTTCATACAGTATACTGTATATGTGCAGCACATCACAGTAACAAATTATGCAAATCTTTTCATTCTTAATCAACTCTGTGTCCCGCTGAGATCAGAAAGCCTGGATCAGTCACTGCAACCGGCTGGCTAACCATCAAGAGGAATCACTGCGAGACAAAGGAAGTGGCGTTGTCATACATGAAACTGCTTTATTTCTACACATCTAGCGAGAACGGGGGCTTTCTTGTTGCCGTCACTGCGGAAAGACAGGAACACAGCTGTAACATGTGGCCACAGAAGAGTGCACTAATGAAAGACGTGACAGGGAACCTTCAGACCTCCCCTGGGTCTGATTATAACAGGCTTTTTGACAGATCTGCAGATATGTGTCCCAGCGTTTCTTTGTGTGAATAAGTACCTGATTCACATGTAGATTTTAGATGACTTATTTGCTCTTTGTTAATTACCGCACTTGGTTAGATTATTGACCTAAAGGTTTTTGTGGTGAATATCCAAAATATCACCATATCATATAATCCTACCTCTTTCACAGCATGTTACACTACCCTCTATCTACTTCTTCTTCTACCCTCTATCTACTTCTTCTTTCACATCAGGAAAGAAAGATGTTTTTTTGTGCAATCAGGTCAAGAAAACCTTGGCTTTTTTTTTTTTTTTTTTTTTTACATCCCAGTGCGTGTTATGTGCTCCTCCCTTTATGAGTGTTTCCTGAATTACACTAAACCAACAGACACTGGGAGTCTTAGAAAAGCTGTCACCATTGACAGCAGTTGAGAAGTTTCCCACTGTGCACTGAAAGCAAGCATTATGCAATTATCTGACATTATCACTGTCAACACATGTCCACACATGCATTTTTAAGGCTCAGGCAGCTATGAATATTTCTATAGGCGGCAACCATGAGAAAGTGTTGTTGAAGTTGTGAAAGATCAACCCAAGGTCAATGGGTTGTCTGCTCAAAAGGATTTTTATTTTCTTACTTTACACATGGAAGTTGATCATGTGAACTTGAATACAATCCTATTAGACAGTTTTAATAATAAAAAAAATAATAAAAATAATAATAAAATAAGCTCCAAAGTGAGCTATAATTTATATATAATAATAAGTGTATTAAAGTAAACCTATACACTTTTGTAAGGAAAGGAAAGAAAACCTATTTGAATCAAAAGCATATTCCAAACAGAACAAGCTGCAGCAACATGTTCCAATTATAACATATGTTGACATGAAAAAAAAAAAGTTTATTTATTTATTTATTGTTGTTTTTTGTTGATTTTAATTTAGCATTGTAGCATGTTCTGGAGCAAACTGATTGGAGATAAGTAGCTACAGTTACATGAGCCTGCCAGAAGATGGCACTCATCACAGCTGCTAATGGCATCTTGGTGATTGTCTCATATACGTTGATTTGTTTACCTGCAATTGACAGGTACTCCATCAAACTGTTATTAGATGCTACATGGAGAGTGTCTTTTTTCATTTTTTTCCCCTTTTGGAAGTGTGAGCTAAGTTTCTCTTGTACTTGCTCTCGACAACCAAGCTCATAATCAATCACTGTTCCGAAAAAACCTTGAGTGTCAAATTGCTACTTAAAAAGCAAACAACAGCTGGCAAAAGTTGCGACGGTAAACACAAGTCGATTCTTCTACCAAAGTGGGTCCACTGTGTCCCAGTCTGCTCCTATGAGATGAATCCTATCACACACTGTGACTGTTCACAAAGTAAACCCAGATCAGGGTAATTAGACGGCCATTCCATGTGACGAGAGTATCCTGCAGTCACAACCTGCCTCTAGTTACTGCTTTAGGTTTCAACTGCACAGTTACTGTACATGGTGGAGAAACGGTAAACATGTAACTGATCCTCTTATTCATCCAAAGCTGACAAACATGACAATCGGGTGACAACTGCCACTGCCATCCATAGTCATAGCCAGGAGGTCATACACAATGGTCATGTTGATTATTGTCTTTTAAATCTGAGTATTTCTGAATAATGACCTTGCATCTGCAGTGGCTTTTGAGCTACTTCCTGTCAGAGAGTCCCACACATAATATCTGTCCAGACTAATAAACATTCCCTAGTATGTTTACATAAACAAAAGGTGAATACATGCAAATATGATAGACTTAAATTATGCTAGATCTGACTAACACAGCCATCTACCCACGGTTTGCGTGATCAGTGGCAGTGCAAGTCATCTTTCACCTCGAGGCTTGTGGGTACGATTCCCAGCTCCACTAGTCTTCATGCCTATGTGTCCTTGGGCAAGACACTTAACCCCACTTAGTGATGTTTGATGTGTGTGAAAGGGTAGGAAAGATGAATATAGATTATGTGCTGAACATGCGACGGGTGAATGGCAAAACCGTAATGTGAAGCGGCTTTGTGTGGTCATTAAGACTAAAATAGCATTATATAAACAAAAACCATTTACCATATAATGTGATTAAGAGTCACATTACTACTGCGTGTATGTGTTCAGTTTGTATGCTTAAAGAATTGTCTATTTTTAAGTCAGTGGATGGTGGGAAGACATGGAATGCCATTTGACAGGCTAACAAATAGCTGCATGCTAACAACTAGCTGCATGGGGGCATATCGCCACCTAGCATAGCTAAGGCAGACACACTTCATTCAATACATCAGTTCCCTGCTAGTTCTTGTATACTGAGACAACGACAGTTGTCCAGATAGTTGTTTCCATGCACAATTAAGTCAAGTTGTTGATGTTCTGAATGGTCCACTGGGCACAAGCCCCAAGGCCCAAGAGGTGGACCAACTGTTAATACCTCAGATTTTAACATTTATAAAATACAAAAAAAGCCCACAAAGCTATGCATGTTTGTAGTCATTTTGTGTCTCCTTCACTCTGGGGAACCTCTGTAGGCAGCCCAAGGGCCTGTTTTTGTTAAATCTGTCCTTGTCTGAAGTTCTTTGTTTGAGTGTCACTTCCAGCTGGGTACATTCACTTACATATTCGCTACATCTCCAGAAATCTCTGCACAAATTCCAAGTTTCAATCTGAAAAGGAAACCAGTAAATAATTTTCTTGGCATCTCAACATGGGTCAATATCTTTCCGAGAGTTGTCAATACGAATTAAAATTCTGCTGAGGAATCACTGAGCTGTGAATATATGTGCCGAGACTTCTTTAAAGAAGTAATAGTTGCTGGACGTGCTGTTGCTTTAACTAACACGCTGTGATGAGAGCAGATTTTTGATGAGTTCTAAGTCTTTTTAATGGACCTTTGTTCTGTATTACTGTTGAATTGCTTTGGCCACATCTGGCAAGTGGAGTTTATAACTGCTATTAAAGAGACAGTTCAGAGTTTTTTGAAGTGTGCCTTTATAAGGTACAGACACATATTCAAATCTGACTTTGCTGTGTGTTCTACAAATACATTGCCATCGCCAGAAACTTGCCTGAGACAAGGAAGTTTGCCCTCACTGAAAACATGGCTGATTTTTGCCTCTTGGTAGTCTCGTCACACCTATAATCTAAGAAATGTTAAATGTTGCCATTAGTCAGCATTTTCTGGTCAGAAACTGAAGTCAGTGTCACTTGGTGAGGCACTCATTCCCTGCACCAAAGTCAATGGGGGAAATCAATGATTTGTACATCACTGCACCCCCATTTGTAAGTTCAAATACATTAGTTTGTGACTTCCATGTTTGAAAGTCTTTGTTCAGATTTCCTGAAGTGACAAAACTTACCAAATAATGCAGCAGTAGTCCTTGCAAGCTAAAAAAATTATGATTTTCTCTATGGAATTTGGTGCAGTAAAGGGTCTGTATTAGAAACATCAGTTTCTAGTCTGAAAAAGAAATCTAATGGCAAGATTAATCAACAAACATGCAAATACTGTAGATCCAAGCTGGCTGATTAAAAAGAAAAAAAAAAGCGTTACCATTGTTTTAACATCATCTAGGTAGAAGTGGCTCCTTGTGCTATACACCAATGACATGACATTATCACTGTTGCAACATTACGTCTAATATAAAAACCATTTTTTTCCATGTCCTACAATAATGGATAAACCCTCTGTTACTTACTCTTTATTTATTGTCTTGACATTGAAAGCTTTTTGTCACTGATGTTTTCCGACAGATAAGACAGGCTCTCTTTTCATCCCCACCTTGTTTCTGTAGTATAACTTTTTCTTTTGAAGGATGTGAAAGAAAGAGTGAATGCGGCAATCAGTGCTCCTACAAGAGAAGAGGCCCTGCACAAGTGCCCATGCAATATTAATCCAATCTGCGGAGGTGGTTTGGCTTCCAGGCCAACACTTCCCGAGGGATCTTCGACATTACGTCTCCCAGCTTAACTCTCTTTCCTCAATTCTCCGTGAAAAAAAAATACAAAGTTGCAATATATTTTGTACTTTTTTGCGCCATCTTCTCTTCCTCTCTTGAACATTTTCTGTTGTATTATTGATCAGTGAGGCTTTAAAGATGAATAAATTATATTTCATCAGCAGCAGACAAAAGGAATAAAACTGTGACAATGTCTCTTACTTCGATGTCATAATTGAATCTTGGAGGACAGCAGAAAATGCTCATCATGGATTTGTTGCTTTATTCATGCTAGTATCACTAACTTACTTTTTACATTTTGGGCATTTCCCAAGCAAAGTGGAAAAAGCAATAATAATAATAATTTATTTTATTTTCCGTTTCTTCTTATTAAAAAAAAATTTAAAAAATTAAAAATTTAGGCTCCCATTACTCACTCTCCTTTCATTATCTGATTTAGCTCTGCTTTATACTGACTCAAGATTAAAAGAACAATTTCTCAGTTCTGTGGCAAAATTAAAAAGTTCCAGGCTTGTATTTATTGCTACAGAAAACTGTCAGTTTAAATGACTTGCAAATTCAACCAGTGTTTTGCCTGACAGAAATAAAATGAAATTACACTCGGAAAACTGATGCTATGTCTGTATTAGATTTGCTAGGAAAAAATAGTTAATTGTTACGTTTCATCCACAGATTGTTAGTGCTAATGTTTTGGGATTGGGGCTCCCAGTTCTAAGCCCTTCCATCAGAAGAGCATGGGCAAACACATACATGATACATAACAGATTTCAAGGGGCAATCTCTCCATATCTGAAAGGCTCCACCCATACTGAACATGTATACACAGCAGTTTAATAAAAACTATTAAGTGAATGAATGGTCAAAGCCTCCCATCACAGATCAGGTTTACATTTTTTACTAAAAAGGTTATTGGAATTATCAATCAATAGAATGAGATTAGACTTTATTGATCCCATACTGGGGAAATTTAATTGTTACAGCAGCAAAAAAGTCAGAGGTAGACAGATGACAAATAAGCAACATGATAGTATTATTCAAATAAGATTTGATATGATTCAAATAGATGACCTTATAGGTGCACAAGGTCAACAGAGGCTAACATAAAGGCTGACATAAAAAAACATTAAAGTATTTGTCTAAAGCACCTGCATGAGAAAGCATTACAACTGGACCCTAAACTGTCTTTTATTGGTCCTATAAAGAAATCTACCATAGCTATAGGTTCAAGATGAGCTCAGTAAAGAATAATACAGGGCAGTGAAGAACTGAATAATTAACTTGCAGTGGAAAACACTAAAATGTGTTGATTTTGTGGTAACTAATTATTGATCATCTATCAGTGTTTTTTTTTGAGTGAAGAGGAGAAACATCTGCCATGGAAGCAGGGGATGAATCTGTCCGACAAAAGCAAACAGCATCAGAAAATGGGCTATTTTCTCTCATGGATTATAATACACACAAGGAATGTTTTTAATTTTATGGTGTTTTTTCCCCAGGCTGATTAGCCTACAGTCATTCCTTAATCCCTGGAAAATGCAGATACTACATTTTCTTTACACTTGAGCTCCTCCTCAGGGAAAGTATAAAATGTGACATCCACAAATGAGATTCTCTCTGAGGAAAAAAATCAAACTTTCAATTTTTTTTTATTTAAAGTTTATCTGTCAGTTTTGTAAAATCAAAATAAATTACAAGTCCACAATAAATTAGTTAAATTAAGTTCAATATAGCCCAGATTTTCAAACTTCTAGGCACTGTAAGAAGGTTGAGTTTATCAGGGTGTTTGTCTATTAAAGTTGTTTTTACATCTGGTTCATTTGAGATAAAAGAAATGAAACAGAAAAAAAAATCTATAAAATCTATGGTTTATGGTTTTCCAGCTTAGACAAGAAAATTGTACTTAGTTTTAGCTTGAGCAAAGCTGTACAGGACATGTTATGAACATGAAAGAAAACAATGATATATGCTCTTTTTATTTTGGCCTTAGTGAATGTAAGCTTAAACTAGCGCCAACTATCAACTTCTTAAAAAAGCCTATGGATTGAAAAACTGAACCCTCATCATACAATTTGATAAATTAGAAAAAATACAATATTCAGACATGATTGATACACACCATCTGACCTTCCATTAATATCAACCTTTCTGTTGCAACATGTTAAATGATTAAAAAATGGCTGCTCTTAAGTTTCTGTTTGTATTGTGGACATAGACTGTATATAAAAAATTTACAGTCTTACAGCTGCAAAACAAAGTCCTTTTGTGAAACCTCAAGAGTCACAATTTGTCAACCTCGTGTGTTTGAAGTCAAAATTTCACCTGCAACCAGGCAAAGACTGTATGTGATGAGCTCAATCATATTTTTACTCTGAATGCGAATATATTCAGCAAAATTGATATATAAAGAGACCTGAAAAAGCAATTTAGACTATTAACTCTGATATTATAAATCTAGTGTGATGTTAATTTTCCCGTAGACTTCCACTTAACTGAGTAACCAACTAGTAGACTGCTACCTCCATCCTACTCCCTAAGATTCAATTTTCAAACTGGAAGACTATTTTTATATACAGTCTCTGCTTGTCTAAGGTTGTGCTCTTAATCGCAGATCATAACTGAACACACACAATGCCTCAAACTTGGGGCGTGAAGGTAAAAGATATGGCAGGAGAAAATTAACAGCTCTTGTCCACAAGGCCTCTTTAGAGCGACCGTCTCCCAAAAGCACAGGATCACTCTCCAGTTGCATTATCAACACTTTTAAATATTTAATCACGTCTGTCACAGGATCTCACTTTTGACATTGACGTCAACCTCTACACAATGGCCTGCCAAGTGTTTCCATTTCACGGCCTCTCAAACATCAAGCGCCGACCACTCTTTCTCAAGCACCTCACTGGACTGATCACACCGTCTAGAGCTGAGACATGGCAGAGTGTCAATAAGAGCCCAACACTTGTGTGTTCTTCTTTTTCACTTTCACGGGGATAATCAGAAACTGGAAAGGACAAGAAGTACGACAAAGTCACTGTAAGGACGCCTGGAGATTAGTCTTATGAGCTCTCCGAGGGTTTCTTGCCTGGTTGTCACCTGGACGACCAGCTTGGTGACAAACTTCACGCTGAACATGAGCAGAGACTCTGGGGCCGATTCCAGTGGCAGCAGCGCTGTAAATAGCACGCCTCTCTCCCCCGCGTCCTTGTTCCTGTTGTTTGTTGCAACCTTTTGATTTTTCTTCTTACAATCCACCAAGCAGAATGGAAAAAAAAATAAACACAGAAAAAAACATTCACCAAAAACACAACACTATATGATGGAAAAAACTGGATGGCACAGCACCATTAAAATGCAACACTCCCTGGAGTTAACCTGTTCACGCTGTCTTCTCCTTTAAAGGTAATGATAAACATTCATCTCTGAACTCAGGAACATTTGTTTGACCTACTTTCGAATTGCCATTATTTTCATAAGCTTATCATGTTTTATTCATTGGGTCAAATCTTGATTTTAATAATCCTATTGTTTTGCTCCAAAAAGCAATCTACATGGCAAATGAGGAATCCAGTGCACTAATGTTTTCCCCCAGTATTTGACAATCCTGCCAGTCCTGTCTTTTATAAATGGCAGTGCTTAATTTCTGCTCATTTTTTATATTATATCTCTAACAGTTCAATATTGCCGCCTGATTAAAATGTTATAGGACCTGGGTTCAGCAGTAATTACAAATCAGCTGGCTAGAATGAGCAGAGTAAATTATTTTGCTTGAGGGACATAATTACATCTACAAAATGCATCACTGCTACTGATTTAACAGCATCTATCACTGCAGGCAGGAGGGTAATGGGTCAATTTAAAAAGACATACTGGACATTATATTGACTTCATATATTAGAGTCAGGTATGGTGTTGAATTAGGAAGGAGTGTTGCTTAGGACTGCCATTGTTGTGGAAAAGAAATGAATCAAATGCATTTAAGAAATGGAAGAAAACCTTTTTAAATACAAGAAACCACTCATATTTTCATTCATTTTCATTTAATTATCCCATAGACATTTAAAAAATATACTTATATTTTACACAGGTAATTCATTTGTTTTAGTTGTCTCTATGTGAGCAAACTGTGTGCAATACACCTTTACTATCCTATGCATTTCATTACAGGTTTTACATTATTTTTGTACTGTATGTGTGAGGATGCGAGTGTTAAAAGTAAGAGCGGCTTCAAATTTCATTGCATTATTCACAGTGCAATGACAATAAAGACAGACGTACAAATATTTTAATATATATTATAATTTTTCAAACCGCAAATAATGTTTGTGGATTTGATTTAAAATGCAGCATTTTAAGCATTTTTTTTTTCATCCTAGCATCACCTGTGCCTTCACTGTGACGCCACAGACACACCAGAAACAAATTAGTTAGAAGAAATAAAACAAAGACAATGTCTTCATAGCTCTCAGTGATAATGTTATGGTGGATACTATCATTTAGACCCATGGTTTTCAAACAGTGGTATGTGTACCACCAGGGTATGCGAGCTTCCTCTGGTGGCAA
Organism: Brachirus orientalis; assembly: GCA_016785285.1. Taxonomy (NCBI): domain Eukaryota; kingdom Metazoa; phylum Chordata; class Actinopteri; order Pleuronectiformes; family Soleidae; genus Brachirus; species Brachirus orientalis. The sequence goes on along the minus strand of JAFBJR010000258.1, from coordinate 9,118,024 downwards.
ATCTTGGAGGAAAATCAGAAATACTGTTCTACTGTATAAACGAGGGTATGTGATCAGAATCAACCTGAGGAATTTGGACCCGAGTGTGTACAAAATGAAACAAGTAACAAAATAATAAAAATAAATAATAATAAGAATTAGAGTCACCTTATCTCTCACTCCATCTTAATATAATTTGTCTGAAGTATATGTGAGGAAGAGGAGGATGATGAGAGAGGAAATTATCTTATTTGGAATAAATCTGCCTCCTGTGAAAAGTCTGTAGATGAGTTTGCTCGGCCTTTTTACACCACTGCATTTTAATGTTGGTGATAATGGTGTTACTTTGAGAGCTCAATATTTTCTCAAGTGGTATTTGATACAAAAGGTTTGATAACCGCTGGTTTGGCCGATTTAAATTAAATGTCATTGATCGCTGTCACAAGTTTTAAAAAGTAAGAACTGCAACAAACATTAATGCTAACAGCTACAATATATTAATGGCTCCCCTAATGGCTGGAAGACGGAAAACATGTCATAGTGTGAAATGGCGCATGGCTGCAAATATAGAGAAGATTAAGAAGAAATTATTACGATACTGCCAATGCTGATCTGAGCCAAATTTGATAAAAACCTGCATCCATCACTGGGAGTAAACCATTCAAACTTGGGATTAAATGGATTTTCAATTAAGGGTTTTTAAGCAGGAGAATTCACTGATCATGGAAGTGTTTTTGTGTTTTCAGCCATAATCATCCTTTTGCATCCTGTCATGTAGTTGTTGTGCCTCCTGTACACAGTGCGGGAATGTTATTTGGTTGCATGAGAGTCAAACTGCATTGAGCGGAAAGGCTCAGTCAGTATTACATGAACTAATTTGGCAACGACTTAAATCCAGTGGACATTCATTACCTTTCATTTCATATATCTGACTTTCACAGTACAGCTTTAAGTCAAAAGCAAACATTTATATCATCACTTACCTTTAAAAGATTAATTTTGCCAAAGGACAGTTGATTGTAACCTTCAATCAGTTACGAATTGCTATCAATTTAATGAGTGGAAGCTTTTGCTCTTGTTAGCTTTCAGAGCCAGAACATTATGTGCTACAAAAAACCACAGCACTGATAAAAAAAATGAAATTATACTTTTAAGAAACCGATTTGATTGTGTGTTACAGAAGATTTCAATCTGCGTTGGACATGTTCCTGCAGCGCAGCCATTTGTCACAAATGTCAGCTTTTAAAACAAATATCTAAACAGGATACCTGTGTAAAATGACCTGACAAGTTTTATAACGTGAGGAAGAAAAGAGGAGATAGTGTTTGGGTTTATCAAATCATGACAGCAGGCCACACGGTTGGTGTAGTGGTTACCATTCTTAACTATGCAGCAAGAAGACCCGGATTCATGACCCAGTTGGAACAAGGGCCTTTCTGCATGGAGTCTGCATGTGTGTGGTTTTCTAGCTTCCTCCCACAGACTAAAACATGCAGATGTGGGGATTAGGCCAAGTGGACACTGGAGTGAATGTGAGAGTGAATGGTTATGACCTGTCCAGGGTGTACTCTGTCTTTCACCCCATCTCAGCTGGGATTAGGCACCAGCAACCCTCATGTAGAGGATCAAGAAGTAGACGATGAGTGAATGAAATCGTGACAGCATAATCATCAACATTCTGCCTGCCACTTTTCTTATCTCTGTGGCAACACAAAATTGGAACACAACTAAAGTAGTTGAAACATGTACATACATCATCAAAAACAATGAGATGAGAGGATCTGCTTTGATCTCACTGTTTTTGGCTTCACACCAGGAATCGGGAAGAGCGAGAGAAAAAAGGGGTCTTTTTCAAATAATTACCACTTATTCTCAACATTTTTAAAATGTCCCCAATAAGACCGTACGTTTTCTGTCAAGATCGTCAGACAGCATGTAAACCTTTGTCACTAATGCCCCACCCTCTTTGCAACGCTTTATCTGCTGTTCCCGTGACTGTTTGCCAACTCCTTAAGAAGATCTGCAGGTTTTACTGTGCCAACCGCCTGCAGCGCTTCGCACCCATTTGCACCTAAAACAAGTGTTGAAACAAGTTTGTCTGGAAAATGAAAGACAAAGTTCTTTTTTCTAAAGAGCAAGAACAGATGAGCAGACCTAATCAGTCTACTGCAAAAGGATGAAACACACAAAAAGGATTGAAATACATACTTTGGCAAGTTGATATACTATTTAAACATGAGCCATTACACATAATATCAACACTATATTACTGTAACTGTATAATATTTTAGCATTATTTTATGAAAAATGCTCTGTTTCTCCAATTTTTAATCCAGTATTAGTTGGCAATGGTGTACACATGTATGAGCATGCAGTTTGTGTGTTTACTTTACACAGAAAACTATGTGAAAGAGAAATTGTCACACAAGAGACGGTTAAATTGTCTGCCATTGGTGCACAGCTGCATCAGACATGGATCCAAAATTTACACTGGTATGATTTCACATGTCCATTTTTACTAATGAAACTATCAGTCTTTGTCTTTTCACATGAGAAAAGACATTAAAATCAGATTCAGGAAACTTAATCGTCTGTCATGACCAAAAAAATGTATTTGTTTGTTTAATACACAGCATACAATGCAATCTCAAATATGTATGCCCATTCTTAAACTATTAAAGTTCACAATCCCAAGTTATTGTGTGTTAAATACAGTTTTTTTTTACCAAATACTTTCTGCCACTAGGAGTCTCTCAATGAAAACATAACAAAATACCTAATTTGAAGCAGGTGCATTATTCACTACATAATAGTCTTGTTGTTCTTTGACATTTTAATGCTAAAAAAAGTTAGATGTATCTTTGAATTGCATTTAATAGACAATTATATATGGCAACTTGTAGTGCTTTACAAAAAAAATGAAATCATTACTGACATTTAAAATAAATAACTATAAACTAAAAATTTTAGGGTGTAAAAAAAGACTGACTCTACTCAATTAACAGTCTGAAGAGTTGGTCAGCTCAGTAATCATCCACAGAGCTAATGACCTGTCGGATAATTTCACACAAGCCCTGCAAGTAACTGTGGCAATAACAACAGAGACAGTGATGTTCTTATATTTCATTGTGGCCCGACAGCTCGGTGAGTCAACGCTCTGTCAGAGTGACTTTCTAAAGCCAGAGGTTGTGTCATTGACTATGCAAAGCATGTTGTTGAAGGGCTTTTGAATTCGAGATGTTTTTTTTGAGTATGAATTATTCCATTCAAGAGTCACTATTTATCAGAGATGCTATGAAACTTGCTGTGCTTGATGTCTCACTTTGAAGCCTCTTTAAAGAGTCTCTGCTGATAGTCAAAAAAAAAAAAAATCACTGCTGCTTCAGACTGATGTGCTGCTGGGATCAGTGGGTGTGTGAGCTGTGCTCATCAAGTGTAGATTACACAGACTGAAATATGGAGTCAAAAAAAAAAAAAAAAGACCAAGCATAGGATCTTGTCATGTGATTAGATGAAGAACATGTTCCAATTCAGGGGAAATGTATCAAAGTGGCATTCTGGGCAAAAAAAAGTGTGAAAATTCCCTAAAGTGGAGGGGTGGGGGAAGTGTGGTTTGATTTTGGAGGCAGAAAGTAACATGTTAACTTTCAAGGACAATTGAAGTGATGTATCAGTTCTTTAAAGTGGCGGTACAGTGTTAAAAGCAATTTCACCAGTCATCTATGACAACAAAAATAAGGAAAAACCTTTCTGAACACATCCATGTGCTGGTTAAATAAATTAGGTCATATATTTGTATTGACACCGATACGTAAAAACAGCCCTTCTCCATTACTTCCACCGACATACTGGATTATAACATTCTTGTTCTTTCATTTTTTCCCCCTATCTTGCTCATCAAATTGCAGCATCCTCGCCAAGTAACCCTGGTGAGACTCTGAGGTAAATTGGCATGGCAACCAGAGAAAACACAGCTAACCAGGTTGATATTGACATTTCGGCTGCCAGAGAGTGGCTGTGCAATAGGCCAGGGCTGAGAAACCTTGATCAAAAATGACATCAAATCAAGAAATCTAATTTTCAGTCTTCCAGGTTTCTACACTGGCCGTGAATGAAGCAGTGTGTTCTAACTGCAGAAAATAGAGCATTTGAATAATTATGGTGTTGTGCACCTTTTGGTCAGAAACCTTGAAATTATTGTAATTTGTTAGAGTCAGTTATTATTTTCCAGTTGCCTTTCTTGGCTTGCACCCCTGGAACCAGGAAGTGGATCACACAGACATTGCTGAACATGGGAATTTTTTTTTTTCCCCTCATCTCTGTTCACATTAATTTGACCTTAAGAGAAATTACAAAAAGTACAAGTAACCTTAATCTAGCTACCAATGCTCAGTGGTTAGTGCACAATTGAACAATTCTGGTTAAACATGCTCACACTGTGGGCAGAGCAAACACCATTTCAAGCAATAAACCAACACAAGGGGCTGACAATCTTAAAAGAGAATCTGATTGATTTTCTCAAGAATGAGCTATTATCTACAATCAGTGGCCTGAAGATTAGAAAGGGCCAGTAAGAAGGACATGGCAGAGGCGAAGGCATGAACCAAACTGTGCGATGTGGTCGGTTAATCAGTCCAAGCTTATTTTGACAAAGCAGACGAGAGAAAATAGGCTCTAACTTTCAGATTTGTGACAAATACTTAAATATACAACAGGCAGGATTGAACAATAATTCCACAACAAACTTTTAACATAATGTAAATGCAGTGACTTTGACCAGCCAGAGAAAGGGGCTGATACTATTGGCAGTTCCAGTACAAACACTCTACACAAGGGTCTTTTTTCTGTCTAGTTTTATCTGTGCTACTGCAAAAAAACATGAAAAACTGAGAAATTCTAAAAGAGAGTCGATCAATAAAAGTAATATAACACTTGCTAATATCAGCCTAGAGTGTCAGATATGGATCGATTGCCTCAGGTCATCTGTCGCATACGAAACAAGTGCACTTGTCCATGCTCATCTGATTAGAAGAACTCAAGACAGAGAGCTGCCACCACAGCATTTTAATAACCCAGCAATCAACTGTTTTTTTCAGTAACGCTGTAAAATGGAGTTTTAAGTAACTCCAGCAAATTGGAAAAAAATATATCCACTTCTCAATCATGTCATTGTAGACAAAGCTAAATCTCTGTTCCGTTTTCAAATAATAAAGAAATCCACTTTTTGTGCTGCTCATATTGTTCAGCTCCACAGTTACTTAAAGATTATGAAAGTCCATAAACACAAATGTCAGTGCTCATCTCTTTTGCCAGAATTTTATTACAACTAACACTCTAAACTTAAGTGATAACTGGTATAACTGTGTAAAGTAGAGTGGTTTTACTTCTTATTTCATTTTAACTTAATGAAATAGCTGAATATTTCTACTCCTCTATATTCAAGTTACAAAGTGAAGTCAAACACTGTCAGGCATTTCAACTGACGTGGACGCGGGTTAAATATGGCTACTGAAGTTGGTGAATGTCTGCGACTGTGAGAGACCGTGACTTCACTCTGAGGCAGCATGGATGATTTAGATTCTCTGGCCACAGGAACAATCTCAGCTTTCATCTTGGACAACAAAACGCTGATGGCAGTTAGAGTTTACCCAACTGTGTGTTCCTTGTTTTTCTTTTTGCCTGAGATGAGGAAAATACCTGTGGGGACAGTGAACATGTCATAAAGTCTTCATTAGCACATACTGCTGGATTTTTGCCCCCATTCATGACAATAAAGCGGGTGACAGTGTTGTCTCCATAGCTACATTTTCCTGTTGATATGCCGAGTCTCCAGAGGAGGCTGAGGAACACTTAAGAGTCAAACCTTTAACATGACTGTAAACAGTGTGTAACTGCAGCTTCAGCTGCAGGACTCATTATGCTCCACTCGCTGCCACAGAGCCAGACATTCAAAAAAGCTGTGCACGTCATCTCTGTTCGCGCTACGGGCCCAACTCAACACCGACGCTACTTCCTACTTTGAAACTGTGGACATATTTGTTCGCTCATATCCATAGACTATCTTGTGGTGCTGAACTGTGGTTCATCTGTCAAACTCACACATCACAACAACTTGATTTCTGGGCGCGATACAGAGGCAATTACCGAATATGCAGCAATGTTCATATTTTAGTTAGTAAATGTCACATCAAACTAAGAGGTGGAATTTAGTTCATGTTCTTTCAGCTTTTTTTGTAACAGCGACTCAGTCCGTAATAGATTCTCCCTTTATGAATTTGTAACATGCAGTGTATGAGTCAGTTGTTGTTGGCAACTACCTGTCGGGCTTGTAATCTTCACTGGCACGACATCAGACAGAATTCTCATGGCAACCTCGATGGGTCATCAGAGAGGAGAATGTGGGGAATTTGATTGTTGTCAAAGGATGAGAAGAAAAGATGATAATGGAGTTATTTCAGTAATTCCAAGAACAGAGTATGGATAAATCACAGCCGGTGACATGGTTTTTCCTTTTACAAATGTAACTACTTGATACACCAATATTGTCCTGGACATGTTTCAATCAATCAAATGTATAGGCCAGGTTTATCAGTGAATTACACTAGTATACCCTGTGCCCTGAACGATTTATTAAAAATGTTTTGGAATTTGTGTTTTCACATATTGTGTATTTGAAAAGTGACAATAAATATCACTTTTATTGTTTTATTGATCTTTCACCATGTAGACACAAAACTGTTCTGGTTAGAGTTTGGGAAATGTTATTGGTTGCAACAATAAACATTTGGTGAACAATCAGGAAAGATTATGGTCATCCAAAGACCTAAAATTACTTTGATGACTGATCATTTCAATGGATGTTAAAGGATTTTCTATTTCTAACTTTGTTTTGGATTAATACTCTCTACCATTTTATACTCAAGACACTTTTTTTGTGTCTAATAGTCATTGTTCTAATCTTAACAAGTTTTCAATTTTCAATACATTTTCAACTTACCATCCAGTGAATGTTTCCTTCATCACTGTGTATTCACACATTCCTCCAATTGGCTCTTTCATTTATTACATTATGCCGTATCTTCTTGATGACCTTGTTTATTTGTATTCAAATCTGTTCTTTTTCCTCATTTTGATAATGGATGGTTTATGATGAAATTGTTGATATAAACAAGTAGAAGAGATTTCAGTTTTACTTTTCCTGAGAGGACAGTAACACAAGAGATAGAGGTGGAGCAATAGGGAGAATGTTGCGTGTCACGCAACAGAAATTGTAACAGCTAAACACTGGTTTATCTTTGTAATCAATGCAAATGCCTCATGATATCTCTCATTATAGACTTTGTGTGGACATTAGTGAGCAGCTTAATCATCCTGAGGTGAAAAAAGAGCAAAATGATGATAAGAAGTTTAATGAACAAACAGTAATGTTTGCATGATGCCCTTCGGGACAACCGGGAGTGTATTTCTGATACTCCATATGTACAGTATGTGAAGTAGATGGATGTAGTTTTTCCTGAGTTCACTGAATTGTGACACTTGATGTGCTTTTGTAGCTCTGGTCAGCTGCAGATTGATTGGTGCTGCTTGTACTGTATTTACTGATCAGGTCTTTTCAAACCTGCCATGTGCCTTTAACAGTTTAACAGACAGTTTGACAAAACAAAACTGAATTGAATGTGATATCACTTAAACGTAGAATGGCTCTCAGAGCATCCTTTGTATTTACTCTTCTCGGACCATTAAAAGATTTTTTTCCTGGTGATTAACTTGTCTGACTTTTTACAAGTTGACATGGAGCACCTGAATGCACCATTAGTTTTAGTGTGTGTGAGGATAAAGTATCTCATTTGAGGACGAGACACAGGTTGGACCTCCCCGTCCGATCCAGCCTCCGAAATGAAACCCACCTTGTAAAAAGCCTCTTTGGTGTTGTCAGCGAGTGATTACTTTAGCTAATTCGTTTTGGCCCTGTTGCTCATCTCTTAACAGCTTCATCTTTTATTTACACCCTCACTCACACGCTGTTGCAGGTGCAGACCAACATCAGGAAAGCGACACTGCTTTCACTCTGCCGGTGCAAATATCTATACCAACTCACATTTTGCAGGTTGCCAAGATTATTACTTCCATCTGGACTGCACCTATATGAATAATCTAATTTACAACATCCATGTTTGTTATTGGGCACACAGTATGTGTTAGGTAGTGTGTGTCTGTGCTGAATAACAATCACCAAACTGCGTCAGCTGAATGACGCCTGCTTACCCCAACTACACACATGTATGCACCCGTCCACCCATGCACGGCCCCACCCTTCCCGGCTGGAGAGGATATTTTCAATTAATCAGGCACCCTCATCAATAATGCATCACCCCTGCAGCCAGTCACTCTTCCTCAGCCTTTTAATGAGGCAGCTCAGCCAGAGGGACACCATCTACGCATCACTCCTATTATAGACAAAGCTCAGGAGCAGAGCCACCGTGACCGCGGTGGCTTATTAAAGTAATGCCATCATTTGTGCCTTAGAGTAAAATCAAAAGCTGTCAAAGGCTGTTTGCAGAAGGACACAGACGGATGACAGTAAGTAAACACTCGCAGGGAGTGAGTGCACTGCCATGTCACCTCCCAGACTCCAAGAACCACAGGTTGTTAAAAATCCACTCCAGGAATTCAAGAGAACACAGGAGGTTTGTCAAAAGTGATGAATTATCTAAAGCAACTTTGCAGTGACAGATCCACATGTCCCAGTTTGATATAAGATTTTAAAGTTAAACTACAGATCTGATTTAAGGAAATACCTTAAAGAGTCAGAGGAGCAACAAAGTGGAATAAGGTCCAACTAAATCTCCATTCTGGTTAAAAAAATAAATACATAAATAATGAAAATAGATCCGTTAAATGGTTAGGTGTGCCATTCTCGACCCAATATTTAGCATTTAGTGAAATGAATTGGATTAGCTTTTAAGTAAAAATGTACTCTGGTGGTGAAACAACATCTATTCGGGTTCCCTGTTTCTACTTTGACAAATTCTTTTTTTTTTTTTTGCAGTTTTTTTTCCCCTTGTCTGCTGCCATGAGACAACGCATTTGTTTTTCAGTCAAATATAGAATCATGAGCCACAGGCTCTTTATGATTTTTTGATCAAGCAGGAATATTTTATTTTACCAAATAATAAAAAAAAAATGAGTGTGGGGCTTCAGTAGTAATTATTTTTATTACTGATTTATCCATCTACCATTTGCCCAATAAATTTAAATCTAATTAATCAATCATCAATACATTTGAAAATTAGCTTATGAGACAATTGATTAAACAATATTTTATGTAGCAACCCTAGATGCTAGACCCTAGATAGTGGATAGTGGTGCAATGTGGTCTACTGTAGACCACACTGCAATTTTATTTAAATGTGATTATACTGGTATGTTTTGGCATGATTATTATTATTATTATTATTATTATCATCATCATTATTGCAGTTCTGTCCTTTGAGAGTGTGTCTGTGTGACTGTCCGTTTCTCAGGTGGAGGTCAGTAACCAGGTGGCCCACTGTGATTGGCTCATTTGAAGAGGAGTAGGCTCATCGTGAGTGGATGAAGTGATGGGGGCCTGGACGATATAAACCCTTCTCAAACTGCACCAAGGGCTTCCTGCTCACTCTTTCCAAACAAATCCTTTGTCTCTGAATTTGAAATTGAATACTATTAGTAGTATTTGTTGTAAGTTAACTTTGAAACACAAGTTATTTTGCACTTTAGAACGATTTCTTGACTGTTAGTCAAGGGTAAAATATCCATGTTTGTACTAAATTGTTAATTTTATTTTAAAATTAAACAAAGGTAGCAGTAATAGGAGAGCGAGGTCATTCACCTTTCTTTTCTCCCGTTTTTCTCTGTTTTCTTTACTGGAGGTAAGATTAGGTTAATTTGAGAAGTTTTTGTTTGTTATTTTGGCATTGCTCTTCTCTCAAGTGAATAAAAATGTTACAATTTGTCAAATTGACTTTTTGGCTTTCTTTGGAGAGAGAGAGGAGTTAGAAGACACAGAAACATGTTACCCGTGTAGAGGTTACCATAACAATACACCTATACAAACATAATTATGGATAGTATATTTAATTTTGCCAATAACCCTGCTAAGTGTGGGCCGTTGAGTGTTATTCAGTGTTTTGCATGTCAAAGGCACTGTTGTTTCCTGAGCGCATGGATGATGCAAAAAGAAGTTTACTCATTCATAAAATGTAGAACATTTAGATATAATAAAAATAATGCATGAATGAATTCACTGTAATTAAGAGACTGTATCCACAAAACGGCAGGATGTAGTAATAAAGACTGGATTACCAACCAGGCAGAGCAGGTCCCAAAGTCCCGAAGTTCACAGCAGTGAATAATTACTGACAAATTTGCAAGATTTTTCTTCTAAACCGCATTAAGGCCCTCAGGCAATTCCTGCTCTTTTACTGGATCCCCAGGCTTGTCTTAGAAGAACTAAAAGGACGGAATATGTTAAAATCTTGTTTCAGGACGATACTAGTTGAGTGCATACATGGTGCATGATGATTTGCAGCCAAGGAGAGTAGAAAGCCATATGCCATATGTCCAGTGTCCTTCTCTGGGAAAATATCTGACTTAAATCAGACTGCACCTCAATCTCATTTAAGTTTGAATACGAGTCTGGAAAGGGTGAAGTCACCTCCAACTTTCAAGAGGCGTGACCAATGGAAGTAGATCAAAATGCCTCTGTATCCAACAGAATATGCTTATAAACAATCAGACCAGTGACTCAGATGATATGCAGAGAAACCATCAACCATCGTGTCTAAAAAAGTTTAAGCAAGTCACTTAAAATGGAAAATGGAAAGTCAAACACTCTTCAGTGGCCGCCATGTTGGGTGTATACAAAAGCTGCTGGATGTTGATTCTCTGCCGTCATTGCATTATGGGCACCTCAATTAGGGTTTTGTCTTTGGTTCGCTTATTTAGGAGATTCTGAAGTTGGCCAAAACAGTGTCCTTGTCTGCACAGCAAAATATCAAATGGCTGGCAGACTCACTGAGTTCACCCAGGGTAGAGAGCTTGGCATCTTTGCTGACTGAAATAGCTAAAGCCAGGACCTGGTGGCTCTTGAGACTGTTTTGTCCTTCTTTTCATTTTATCCTGCGACAGAACGGGTCATCGAGGACACTTCCTCATCACTGTGTCCTGACAAGAATGGCACCTTTGAGTATCATCTCTGACAACATGTCTGTGTGTTTCTGTTTCCGTTTTGTGGGTTTGTTACACGTTCGTTCTTTCATGTATTATTTTTATTCTAAAAATGGCTCTCAGTGTAGCAGCGGCAGAGTTGTCCTGGCTTTATACAATTCTTGTGATTTCTTACCGTCTCTTTTTTCACACATATATATTTGCGAGGACGTTGATCTCTAAGGAACACAACCATATGAGCAGAGAATCTGACCATCTGGCTTCCTTTGCTGCTCAAATTCACACAGGATAAGAGAGGAGTGACGACCGTCCCTCATCTCCTGCTGCCTGTCAGTGTCAAGATGTCTCTTTTTAAAAATAAAACACTGTTGTCGGAAACTGTACAGAACCTGCACTGTGATAACAAGGAAAAACCTTCAGGAAATTAAGTTTTTTGAGGGATTTTTTGGTCAGAAGGTCACCACAAGGGAATAGAAAAAGGAAACTCATTTTGAGTTTGCTTTCTTGGACTGAATCCAGTGGTACAAATAGCCACACTGGGGTGGGACAGCTATGAGAAGAGAGATGATATAGAATCTGTGTGGGGGATAATGATTAGCTTATCTCTGGAGCTCACAGTGCAGGACTCCTGTCAATTCTTTATTCTTGGGAGTAGCTTTCCATTTCTGGCCTGTCAAAAAGCCTATGAGATGGGAATATGGAAGCGAGAGCACGAAGAACTTGCATTTCATTTTCTAAAGACTTTACACTAAGCTGTTGCTTTACTCGAGCTCTGGCAATGTCATAGGGGCCGTTACTTCACCTCAAGACATAAATTCTGCTAATTAGAGATCAATGACTCATGCTTTATTATGTAATTAGGCCTAAAGGGACGCCCCCACAAAAACTGAAACATACTGTATATTCATGCCCTTTTTCCCATCAGTTCTTTTGTGTATAACATAAAACATGAAAATGGTCCCCTCAGTAGACATTCTCAGCCCAGACATGGTTCAGGAGAGAGCGGTGGCCGTGGCAGCACTTTGACAGTCGGGTTATGGTTTCCTGGTCCCAGTAATGAAGGATTGAGTGTGTCATCCAGGAAACAGGCCTCTCCCCGCATCTGTCTGTTGGCACGCCAGCTGGATCCAATCCCTCGGAATAACACCAAGGCCTCAAACGCTGTAGCATGGCCACACTTTGCTTTAATAGGAAGAAACAGCTCATTAAATCACAAGGGTGGCTAACCATTTCCATAGCAGAATTGGTAAACTCACATTAGTCAAACACAACTGCTAAATCATTGGTTTTGTGTGTGTTTGTGTGTGTGTGTGTTTTCCCCTCCTTTTAATCGCCTCTTCCAGCCTACACATCAATCTGCTCAGTTTTGCAAAGTTAGCAACCACAACCACCGAAACAGGAGGAACAGTGCTGCTGTTCTCTACGGTGGCTCAATTTCCAAGAGTCAGCGATGTGTTTCACTCCTGCAAAATGTCGATGATGTCCAGAACAAGAGAGGGGATTAAGCAAAATGCCACAAGAGACAGGTTTGAGCTGAAGGGATATTGGTTCATACGGAAGGGTCACACTTTCAAAGTCAAAAAGTCAGAAAATTCTGTCTTAACTCCTGAGTGGGAAAAATACTTTATTTGACTTTCAGAGAATGGAATTTTAACACTAAGCTTTAGGGGGAAAGACAACAGCACTAAAGTTAATTATTTGGAGAACAAACACAAAAATGTAACTGAAACGCTTCAAGGACTTTTAAAGACACTGTGTTCTTTTTGGATTTGTGTGTAAAATGTTTCTTTTAATAGTCCAGCTAAGTAGTTAATGTGGATTTATCTCATTTAAACAAATTCAGCTGGCAGTCACATATTCTGTCAAATTAAACGGTAGCAAAAACTGAGTATAAGAAGCTTCAAGAGTGTTTTGATTTACAACTGTGAGCCTGACTGCAGTGTGGAGATTTGCCTGAAGTGAAATTCAAAAATGTCTCATCTGGACTGATTTCCCTGTGCTATATGACCAGACTGGGCTTCATTAGCAGTTGCCGCTGTGCTTTCTTGGCATGGAAGATTCCATTTTCACTGCAGAAATGACTTGCCACCAGCTGCAAATTGACAATGCGCCATATTTCCTCACAAGTCAACTCTTGTTAATAGCAGTTTCTGGGATCCACACTTTCTCTTTGTTTGCCAAGCACAGCAGTGTCAGCAGCAGGTAAATTTGAACCGCTGGGATCTGAGGACCTCACAGGCAGTGTTTACCACACTGAAAGAGACTAAATATAGGAGAGTGGCATCGTCTGCTGCTTACATCCTGTGTCAGTGAAGTCTAAATACATCTCAAGCTCCTCTTCTGTTATGTGAAGTACGCAGTTGCATCAAGTCATACACATCAAATTTTATATTTGAAGCTGCAGTTCATAACTTTCTGTGATTTTGTTGTTGTTATTATACTGCCTCTGTTTGGTCCTCTTAAACAGCAACATTATTTGTAAGCTACATTCTTCATCTAAAAAGACTGTCAGGCAGCACTATCAGCCCTGACTGAGGGACCATTTGTGTTTTTTTGAGCAAAAATCTCCTCTGAAACTTTTTTTGCATTATACACTTTACATAAAAAATGAAAATGTTTAGTGAGATTATAAGTCAAGCGAAAATAAGGCTAATTTTATCCATTGGGAGTAGAAGGAATGGAATTCTTTTTGCAACCAGCATAGTCGCCCTCTGGTGGCTAACTGCCACATCTGTTCTACTTTCTAGACCTTTGCTTTTCCAACCGAACAGCTGCATCCATACAGTCTATGTGAGAAATACAAAGAGTGATGTGAAGCTGATGCACTTAATTAGAATTGTGTACACTCATTTGAGAATAGTGTGAATGTAGCCAATATTTCTTGAGATTTAAAAGTTATTCACTACAGTTTTAAAGAGGACAGTCACTGGAAAATCTAATTTCTGATGTTTTTTGGTGTGTCCCCGTGTCCTTCCCGTATCTAAACATCAGTGTCACAATAAACACTTCAGCCACTTCTGAGAAAGAAGCACTTCTCTGTTTACCTGCGCTCGAGCAAGTGGTTTTGAAAAGTCGAGTTTAGTTACGTAACAAGCACATTTCCATGCAATGAATCCTCACAACAGCTACTCTCGGCCATGGCTGTGAACATTCAACCTGAAGAAGAAGAAGAAGTAACGTGGAGCAGTCAGTCAGCTGGTAGTTGGCCAATCACAAGAGACTCAGTGTTCTGGGGGGCGGGCATTAGCCCAGAAACAGAGTGACTGTTCAGAGGCTGGCAGAGAGCAGCAATAAACTGGCTTAATCTGAAGAGACTATGAGGTTTTTGACCTTAAATATTATTTCATTTATCTAAGTAGACATCAGTAATCTCGATTTCTGGTTCAAAAACACCATTCTATGTGACCTTTAACTTTTAAAACCCTTGAAAAGATAGTGTTGCTCTGCATTTGCAGGCTAATTCTACAGCAACAATAGATGTACACAGTATCAATGATTACTCTTCTCCAGAATATCAGACTGTTCCTCTCTTACTGATGGTGGCTGCAGCAAAGGTTAATTAATGAGTAGAGGCAGGAGCGATGGCTGCCGGCGAGGGAGAGCCCCTCCTGGGACTTAGATAAAGGTGGAACAGGGAAGGGTATATGACTACTCAGCTGAAATTGAGTCCCCTTCTTCTATCTGGATAACCTCCGTGTACTTTATAGTCTGAGAAAGCTACTTGATCACTTACCCAAGCTGCTGCGTGGAATTAAATTATAATGCAGCTTTTCATCACTCCCCTCTGTGAAACCTTATTTCATGCAATGATTACATACGGGTTATCAAAATGTAAGAGATAATCTATGAGGCAACCTTCTAGTTTAAAATTAGCTCCGCACGTCTGCTTCCTGTGAGCAGACATCAAAAAGATTTCATAAAGCTTTCTGTTCAGCAGTATTATTTTCAGGTGGGAAATAAATTCTATGGAAACATGCGCTGACATATAGCTTTATTTTTAGCCTGTCGGTAAGATGCCATTAAATTTAATAGGCAGAGGCAGACTTGAACTTAATGTATCAACTAGTCTGATTAGCTTTTTATGTGGCGTCCCATTAAAAAGGCCCAGTTGTAAAATATAAAATTGGTAGTGGTTTTATATAAGGCACCCTTTGTGTGAGGATTATAGGTTGTATACAATAGCTTCATTAAACCCTTGACTTGAACATTAATTTAAGCAACACTTGGGTTGCTAGGTTGTGGAAAAAAAAATCTCTTTCTGGTAAGTCTGAAAGTCATTAAAAAAAAAGAGTTTCTTACTTTTTGCTGCTATTGTAAATCTTTCAAAAAGTTTCATAAAGGGCTAATTAATGTTTTCTGCAGTTAGCAGAATCAATAATGTCATTAATTAAGTGTTATCTCTAATGAGCTGATATTTGACATCATGTCAACAAAGAATTAAACTAAAATGTGACAATCAATTATGTCAATTTCAATATGCAAGCCTCTTTTTAAAGCCTTTATATTGGGTTTATAATTTATAAGACATAATAAAATTAATTATGCTTGATAAGTTCTTTATTATATCAATTAAACTTGGTCAATAAAATCAGTAAAAAAAAAAAAAAAGAAATATTTAGATGAATAATTGCATCATATTACCATTCATGTTATAGACATCAAAAAAGTTAATAACAATGTTATTAAGGAGTTCCTACATTCTAACCAGACAAGCATAGAAGTACGTCCATCGTTTGAAATTATAAATGCTAAAAGGACATTATATTCACTCACCGGTCAATTTGCACGTTAACAGAAATAATCACATGGCAGCAACTCGTTGCATTTATGCATGTAGACATGGTCAGGACAAACTGCTGAATTTCAAACCAAGCATCAGAATAGGGAAGAAAGGTGATTGAAGAGACTGTAAATGTGGTGTGGTAGTTGGTGTCAGATGGGCTAAGCCCAGTATTTCAGAAACTGCTGATCCACTGGGATTTATACACAAATCCATCTCAAGAGGTTACGTAAGAAAAAAAGTGGCAGATATGAAAATGCCATATTGATGCCAAGGGTCAAAGAAGAATGACAGCAGTCACTCAAACAACCTTGTATAAACTAAATATAGAGAAGACCATTTCTAAACACACAGCATAACAGACTTACATGGGCTACACCAGCAGAACCCACGCTTCTTCTAGGTACACAGGACACCTAATAAAGTGGCTTGTTAGTGTTTGTGGATGTATTTGAAAGTAACATAAGAAATTAGTCTAATTAGTCCTCTTTTATTAGTCACTCAGCATAAATGTTTTCTACATTTTTAATAAAATTGCTTTTAATGGTCAACAAATTATTTTCTAATACTCTACATGTTAGTTATAAGCCCTTTAATATAAATAATATTGCAAATTCTTTCTGCCTGTTTATTTTCCTCCAGCAAGAGAGTGATTCCTTCCTGTTAGCTCCTATTAGCTGTGGGGCACCTGGTCTACAATTCACTTATTAACTATTTATAAACTTTTACAAATAAGCAATCAGGTAAGCAGCTATAAATATTAACAAGTCATTAGTGAAGGGTTTCTGCAGCTGAAATCTTTAATAAAAGGTTCAAGGTTCACAGCCATACTTAGGAAAGGCACTTTCAGTTAGTAATTTGCAAATGTTAACGAGTTATTGATAAAGAATGTTCCACACTAACTCATCAAGTCTCTAGTTGTAAATGTCAATAGCTAATTGTGTTGTTGTGGTAGACATTCAGCAGCTGGAAGGACAGAGCTTGTGTCCTTAGAGGAAAAATTTTGATTTCACACCACTGCAAGAAATAAACATGTACCTTTGAAAGGTTGCGGGAAAAATTTGAAGGATCATATGAGGAATAAAAAGAACCAGAACCAGAAATACCAGAACTAGTAATCTGCTTTTTAAGAAGTTGTGTTAATGTGAATGTGAGAACACTTGGGTTCACGTGCTCATTTATATAAAACTGAGATTATTTCAGTGACAGGACATTTCTGCCCTTTACAGTGGATGGTTCTTCCTTCTCTTCCATGAATTCAGTGTAAGTCACTTTTTATTTACTCTTTTTTCCCCTTCATGTTTTTGAAACCAAGCCGAAACCATCAGGATTGTTAAGCACTTTGAGCTGCATTTATGTATAAAAAGGTGCCACATATTGTACATGTATATAAAATAATAAGGATAAAAATTATTATAAAATAAAAATCAAGTCATCCTAACAACTAAATGTGTGCTTTAAAACATACACATGTTTAAATTAAATAAAGTTTAATGGTGTTGAATCAGAGTGGATTAAAAGTATAAAGTAACATAGCAGTGAGTTACTTCTACTCCACTGACTGATGGATGATTATAAATAGAGGCAATTAGCACAACCTGGCAACCTGAAAGTAATGAATACATGTTGATCAACTTTACTTCCAGTTCATTATCCATGAACAAAAGTAACTTGTTAGATCGAACAAATGTTGTATAAAGTTATAACATGAGGAATTGGTGTCATAAAAATCAGTTAATAAAAGTGAGAGCCAAGATATAACAAAAGTTATTCCTCTGTATAATCTATATTGATACTGATGTTATTTATGCACCAGTGCCTTTAATTACTCCCTGATCCTTGAATGAATCTGAATAAGTAACAACCAGTGAGTGCAAGTCTGGACTTGTAGAAACCTTCCTGACCAAAGCATTTTCCCAAGGATTTTTTTTTTTCTTTTTACAGTGAATAATGTGCGTCTGCAAGGAGGGATTAGACATACAGGACGCTGCCAGGCACTGGAGCGTTGCAGAAAGGACGGGATAAAGAACAAATGAGTAATGAAATGACTGACTCACTGAGACCAATATGAAACATGAGATGCTGTGAGCTGCTCTCTCCAAACCTGCTCCTGTTTAGTTCCCGTCTCAGTCGGAGCCTGACAGATGAAGCTCACTGACATGTTTTTAATTGTTGGCTCCTCCTTGTCACGCATGTCACCCACGTATAGTAAGCAATTATGCTGCTGTCATCCGTGTCTAATAAATACCGAGACTTCTCTGCCACATAATTGTTGCAGCTCTGAGAAGACACTTTAACCACAGTCAAAGTCAGCATGTGCAAATTAAAATATATGTTCTGTCTTTTGTTGTGAGGGATAATCGTTTGTTTACTGAGTGCAACAGCGTCTGCAGCTAATAAAGGCTGATGTCATACAATTACACACGATACATTCAAACACAGACTGGTTGCCAGTATAGAGTATATTTATGAATTTATTTTTTTCTTTACATTTCATCTTCACCTCTCGCTCCACAGCACACAGAAAACCGTTGTAATGATTGTAATTCAAGGCCACAGAAGCATATCCCCACAAGCAAATACAAAACAGAGTTGGTTACAGGATTGCAACACCAAAGTGAAAGCATGTCTGCCAAGTCTACACATTCAAAGACCACAAACATCAAACTGGCTTTCCAGGCAGTCAAGGGTTTCACTGTTCATAGAGGGGAAAGAAAAGAAAGCCAAACAGGACTGTTTCTAACTATGAGAAGATGGATATTACCAACTGTATATTTTTTGCATATCGATGTCTATAATTGAGCGCACCGTTTGTATGCAACATGTCATCCCCTTGCATTACAATGAGGTTTTCAGCATCAGAGGTTACTGAAGGCTTGTACATTTTTGCCCAGGCCAAAGAGCAGAACATCACAGAGAAGAAACTGCCTTTTTTTAAAGGTACATTTATTTTTAAAACATTCACCTCCTTTAGTTCCCTGCTCGCTGAGCTCTTTCAAGACAAAGAGCGCACAGAGATCACTGAATATCTGATTGACCACAACGGGAAATGGAAACTTGTGCTATGTGAATTTCCTCCAGGCCTTTAGAGTGAAGATAGTACAGCTATATAACACAGGATAAGCTTCCATGATGGTGGTTTTTGCAGATTAATATGAGTAGCTGAGGGGAATGTTTTAGAAATAGCTTTGACTAGAAATGTGTCAAGGATGACAGATGATTTTTTTCCAGTTTGATCCCCATTTAGCACTTTCGTCTCATCTAATTCAATAAATGCCAAAGGGAGTTATAATAATCATTATTAATTCTCAGTCCTTTGGGATGTGTGTCTTTGGAGTCCATAAATACTTATAACTTTCTTTCTTTGAGACCCTATTATCTTCAGAAGTTTAAGATTTCCAAGCTTATCGAGTACACACAGTAAAAGTTCGCTTTGGAAAATGCACTGAATTCCACATACAATCAAGAGTCCCAGTGAAAGTGCAAAGCCACCAAACTGTCATGACATCATTGAGCTAAGAAATCCTTCTATTGATGTAATGAAAATACAGTCCATATACATCTGTATCATAACAATAAAGCACTACTGTCATCTTGTTGTTCTCTGCTTGGCTTTGAGTCTGTACACTGCAGCATTTATTTACAGTTTTAAAGGGAAATGGCACTCAAAAAGTTCAGATATGATATTAAAATTCATGACAGCCAAATCAGCTTCCCAAAGCTACAAACCGGCATTGTCAATAATTACAAGTCTTATTTCTTAATGAAGTTAGTAACAAATCTGATTTAAACATCCCTTGATTCCCTTAAAAGTAATTTCTGTTACGACAGATTTTGAAAAACCACAGATTAGCCATGGGGGCAGAAAAAAAAAACTTCTTGCTTTTAATCTTTTACTAAAACACAAAGTAAATAATCTCACTGAGAACCTGGGCTGTTCTTGGATGCTGCAATAACATGGAAATTAGGCTGAAATTCAGTGGCATCCTTCTGAAGCAATTATCTAAAGTTTCAATCTATAAAAGAAGCTCAAGTGCTGCTGAAGGAAAGAGTTAAAAAAAAAAACAGAAGCTCCCTTTCACCTATTTTAATGTAAAATATTCCTCCCTCGCTAACATCTGTTCCTGTAGCCAGTACAACACCATACATATTTCCAAAACAAATACAAAAAAAAACTACCTAGAGACAGAAATGCTACCCAGTTTTTCCTCAACTTTTAAAATATCCCCTTTTTTAATTTAATGTCAGTGCAAAAAGAAAAGTCCATGGCAGCTACAGTAAACTAGACAGCTCAATATCAGCTGACCAGCAGCAATGAGTTAACTAGCAAACCTGGTGTAACCCAGTCTCTTCATGACACTTCCACATACGTCCTCGATTAGTCTCATGTCCTTTCGAGGCATATTCCGTCTCCACATGTTTATATTGGCTGGTGAAATGTCTCCTTCATACATTAGATTGTATAGGTTCGTGGAGGTGGTAAAAATGAGTTGGTTGAGGGCTGCGGGCGAGACGGGCACCCCCAGAAATGTGTGAATGTTTTCCGCCGTCTCCAGCGGGAAATTGACCACATCCTCAAACCTCACTTGGAGGTAGGATTCCTCTGGGAGGCTCTCGCTGACTCTCATTACTGCAGCAGT
This sequence comes from Brachirus orientalis, assembly GCA_016785285.1. Lineage (NCBI taxonomy): Eukaryota > Metazoa > Chordata > Actinopteri > Pleuronectiformes > Soleidae > Brachirus > Brachirus orientalis. The sequence continues at coordinate 9,097,417 of JAFBJR010000258.1, read as the reverse complement.
GTGAGCCAGCCACAGATGAGCCAGGATCAAGACTGGGTTTGTCTCTGAACGGGACAGTAGCCTCTGAATTATTTTAAACTCTGGTGCCATACTTGGGCACCCATCCCTCACAACGTCCCCCTTGAATATCAAGGAAAGATGCTGTGGGATGTTTTTAAGGGAATAAAGGCTGGGTTTGCTGTTGTAAAGCATGAGATAAACCCATGCTCGGGGGTCTCTCACCAAGTAGATTGACCTCAAAGAGTGTCCCACCACCTCCTGAATGAAAGGAAGTTTGAGTGCCCAGCTTCCGCTACGCATGCTGAGAACAACCCGTGCATCAGGATACTCTGCAACATGGCGCCTCATCTCCCTAACATACTCTGCATCTCGGTCTAAACTGGCTTTCAGTTTGCCCTTCAGCTCAGATACCTGCTCTCTCCTCCTGGACCTTTTCTTTCTGTCCCTGGAGGAAGCAACTTTCTGGGACTGTTTCACTCTACTGCCCTCAATCAGCTGAATATTTTGCAAGTGCAGCTTGGTGTTGTGGACCAGCGAATGAAGCCAGCCCTGAATAATCTTAAACCGTCCGCTCTCTGCATCTGACCTTGACCACTCGCAGGCATCGACCACAGAGTCAAACTCAAACTCAGTCTCAGGAATGTCCACGTGCTCAGTGGGAACCCTAATGTAAACAAAGTCAGAGTTGTTGTAAAAAAGATGCTTGAGTATTTCTGATCCCGATCCGGGAAGGGTTGTTATGACAACAGTGGGGAGGGGGAGCCGGTGCTGTTCGTACAGTCTGATCTGTTTGTTTACTTCACTTTTGGCACCCACACCTTTCCATTTTACCCCACAGAGAAGCTGATCGCAGCTGTTTGACACAAACAGCAGCTCTGCTATCCACAGAATAAGCACAGAGAGCAAAGCATAACGCATCAACTTGCTGAAGCAGACATAAAACTTTCTCTGCATGGTCAGAAATCCTATGGCCACACAGAGAACAACCCCAGCTATTACATTAACTGTGAAACCAAAGTCAAACAGCTGATTATCGCTGCTAATTTGTTTGGGGATGAGTTGAGTCCCAAGGCCAAATCGAGTGATTTGATATCTGTCCTCAACTTTACAGTGACCTCCAAATCCTAAATAATTCAACCTTGCCCCTATGTCCTTATAATTCGTAGCTATGGAGACAATCCTCTCTGTGTTATTTATGGTTAAAGAAAGCCTCACTCCATTTTTGCTATTATCTATGAATTTACAGCTGGAAACTTTGACATAAGGCCCGTGTAGGACATAAGCTACTCTGCTGACTGTGCCTGTCATCTGGAAAGTGACATTAATGTACTGAGTCCACCGCTTTTTAAACTCAGCTGCCTGCTCGGCCTCCTGTATCCTGGAGTCAGGGCTGTGACCCTGGGTGTTGAACCAGAACATTTTATAATGAGCATCCCACACGTCCATCATGGCGCCGTTATATTTGTCTAGGAATCTGAAAGGAACGTATTTGAAGTCAATGTCAAGATTGTGGAAAAAAGCACTGAAGGACTTCAAAGGAGAATCTTCCTGCTTCTCAACGTGGTCGAGTACCAGCAGTGTCTGTGAGTTGAGCAGCACCAAAGCTCTGAAGACACTCTTAAGTCTCATTGCAGGGGAGTATGCCAACACAGCCTCCCCACTCACAAACATAGTGTCTCTGTGTGAGGAGGCGACAATTACCTCCCCTCTAGCATCACCTACACCTTCATCAGTCCATCGTAGCCATTTAGCACACTCCCCCAGCTGACCCTCCCATGGACTGTTACACTGGCTGGTAGGAGAGGGGCTGAACACCAAAACATTGTTCAGGTAGCTGTACTTTGGGCCATAAAGTGCTTCAGACACAAATACTTGTCCGTTGGGAGCAAATGTGAAGGAGTTCTGGTCTGGGTGCTCATGACCAGGATTAAAGCTGTTCCAGCCATCCACCCAGGAGTAAGGCTTGTCATGGACAATATCATATACGGCTCGGCCACCCAGCCTGCTCGACTTAAAGGAGACAAAAGTATTACCTTGACCATTGGGAAGCCCTGCTCCATAGGTAACCACACCCCAGTTTGAGAAAATATGCATCCTTGCTTTGCCAAAATCATTGGGAGCCTGTGGCGTGAGGTGCGAGTTGTACCAGATGTATTCTGTGTGAAGTGTAGCCCAGCGCTGAGCTGACGACTGCCCCATGGGACCGTCCTTGGGTCGGTGCTTTCTAATCTGCTGAGCCAGCCAGTTACCCGTTCCATTCTTCATGACAAATGTGTCAAGGAAAACAAGCTGGCTCTCTGGTCCATAGAACCAGTTGTAGTTAGAGTCTGCTATGCCAACGGTTCTCTGAAAGCCCGGTAACAATGTGGCATAATAAAACCAGAAGTGTCCCTGCAGCCAGTTATTCTGTGTGTTGTCAATGCTGAAGTGGCGCTGAGCTAAAAAGACGTACTGTGTGATGGACTTGGCCGTGTAACTGCCATAGGCTACTCCCTCATCCAAAGAGCCATCGACAATGTGATTTAGGAGGAACATAGTCTTCTCCATGTAGTTTACTGCAACTTGTTTCCACATCATAGACTCTGGGTCATCATGTGAGCCAACCACTATTGCACCAGTCAGGATGGCTAATATATTTGTAGTTTGATGATTTTGGAGATACTGTTTCCCCCAGCCTCTGTACTTAGAGAGTTCATACAGCTCTACTGTCTCAGAGCGAATTTTCTTGAGGTAAACATGTCGTCTGTGCTCATCCAGTTGAGAGTAAATAAAGTCATAAGCTGTGGCAAAACCAGTGAGAGAGTGTGCCATGGGGACCTCATCATTAGGTGCACTGGTAACCTTCCAGTCAGGGTATTCAGCAATCCTGTCCATAAACTTGATAAGAAACTGCAGAGCAGCTGAGTCCTCGGGACACAGTAGGCAGTAAAGAGCTAGAGGAGGCAGGTTGTTCCCATAAATCTCATTCCACTTGCTTGTAAACTCCTCATGTTTCACAGGAGGCATGTAAAGGGGAACGTTAGAAAGCATGGTGAGCACAGCCGCCCGGATGACTTTAAATATGTGACTGTGGGTGGTGGAGGACTTCTGCCTTAAATGCAGCACATCCACTTGGTTAAAGTACAGGTTTGGATGTGAGTCAGCAGACTGGAGTTTCCAGTGCTCGGCCGCTTTGTCTTGTGTGAGCTTGACCTGCAGCAAGTCATCTGTGAAAATGTCTCTGTCTGTGGCGTTGAACACCCCAGAGAAAGCAGTCCCCACTGCGAAGAGTGGTAGTAAAAAAACAGAATATACCACCCAGTTCACAGCCATGTTGACGGGCGTCTGTGAGTGCATTTTACAGGATTTGTTTTTCCTTTCATTTAAAAAGGTTGATATAGTGTTTTCAGGATTTTAGTCTGCGTTTAGTATTATAACAGTCCATAAAACTGATTTTTCAAAACCAAATACACAGTCACAGTAAAGAAAAAAGGGAAAATATATATAGCCTCCAGTTAATAGCCATGGTGTCTGACAGGATTTAGTTCTTTTTTCTTTCTTTATGGTGTCCCACAATTTCTGAATTTAGAATTGTAGTTTATCTATGTTATAGTTGTTTAATAGTCAATTAACTGACCTTAAAAAATGGTGTGGCACCAAAGTCTGAGAGTCTGAAAAGGGGGGGGGGGGACTTAAGTGCAACAGCAAACATTACCCATATCCAGTTTACAGACGCAGTAAAATATATTAAACACAAAAACATCTAATGTAATGGAGATATCCTTCTCTTTGCTCCGCTTTTTAATTTAAATCCACGGTGTCAAACTGAAAAATCCACTCCTCGTGCCATTTCCCCTCGTAATGCGTGTTCTCCTGGTGAAGCATCTCCCCCTCGCGCGCGCCTCCACAAACTAGTCTCGATCCCACCCCCCCCCCAAAAAAAAAAAAAAAAAAAAAAAAAAAAAAAAAAAAAAAACAATTTCCTCGCGGACAAACAAACATTCGTCAGCCCCAGTCTGTATCCGGTCCAATCACAGCCGCCGCGAGGTTCTGTGCGCAGCCCGGCCGAGCTGCACCATCCACGGTCGAGATCATCCTCACCACCATCATCCTCGCTCCGTCTCCCCGCTGCAGAGTCTCAACACTGGCCGCAGCTTAAAACTGCACATCCCGATCCATGTGCACTCTGTAATCCACGCCACTGTCTTTAGGTTTGGCTTTGATTATTATGGAAAAGTCAGAAAAGGAGGAGAGAAGTTGTCGTCACTCCCCAAGTATTCAAAGAATGACACATTTTCCCCACTGTCCGCGCAGGAAACAGTGTATCAGGATCCAGATTGAAGCATGGTCCTCATGTTAAAAAACAAAAATTAAAACAAATCGGCAGCTGTAGTGGTGTTTTTACGCATTCGCAGCCTTTTCCTGACGCACAAGTCCCAAGTCAGACTGCAGCAGCGGCTACAGTCATCTCCAGGACGGACGTGGGTCCCCCCGATGCGTCCTCCGACTCTTCACTCCACTCCAGCTCAGTTTGATTGTTTTCCCTCTGCACTGGATGGAAAATTTCCGCCGTTCAAACTGTAGAGGGAGCCGCGAGTTCAGAAGCCCAGCCTTACGTCTCATCCTGTGGAGGAGTGGGAAGGCTCAATAATATTCGTCTCATAAAAAAGGGACCGTCTTTCTGACAGGCTGCTGGACTCAGTCAGTGCGAAGTCTGAGGCTGCAGATGGAAAATCAAACACCAGACTTTTATACTCTTAGTCATTATACATTCTTTGGACTTTAATGGTAAAATAGCATGACATATATTAGACAGGGGGGGGAAATATGAAAACTTTTACTCATCATGAATCCAAAAGCACACATTTGAAAATGCATATGTCCATCAAGACAATTATTTGACTGTCTTTTTTAATAATAACATATAGTTATACATTAAATCAATTGCTAAATAAATCCCCAAGTATTTTGAGTCAGTCAAATTCAAACCATTGTTAAGTTCACACAATACTGATAAAGCCAATCAGCTTTACACCACTTCCTCTGTTTCTCTCTGTTGTTGTTTATTTGTTTGTTTTTGTGGCTGTGGCGACATTCCTTAAGTATAGATGAGCATGTTAATTGTTAAAAATCAACCTGGATGTGCAATTGGACTTTATCATTATATTTTTTATGATTTTAGTCTCTCAGGAATGTGATTGTCTTTAAGTATCATTTGGCCCAAAATAAAGAATGGCCTTTGTTATTATTACGTTATTAGTAACGTATTAAATTATAAAGAAAACTGGGGCCAAAAACAAGGATTGACACATTGACATTGATTAATAATCAGGTTAACATTGTATAACATAAAGAAGTAGAATTTAATTTCTTTCTCTATATGGATAAAATTAATGAGGTGTAGTCAGTTAGGAAACTTTAAGAGGTGCTGATCTCTTTTTCCCCTTTTCCCAAAATGTAAACGGTAGTTCTATTTATCTTTTCTGTGCACTATTAAGTGAATTTTGCAGTAATATACCATGAAGGCATACTGCAGTCATAATAAGCATTACATGATACATCTCATTAACATATTTAATTTTAAATCAAACCTTTTGTTTTTCCCCATATGATTTCAAAGCACCTGTTTTTCTTCATTGTGTCAGTTGCTTGTCTTTTTAACACTTTTCCTGAGGCAACAGAAAACCTCAGATAACTTCAGATGCATCCTCCCTCCAAGAAACGCGTGACATTTTCCTATTCTCACACGTGGAGCCGTGGACTCTCATCCCCTCATTCTGTGTATATTAGGTTTCTGTGCGGCGTGTTCCTTTAATGATGGATCGCTTCCTCTGTACTCAGGTCACATGCGTGTTCTGCAGGCATGTGTTCCCACAGGGAACACTGTTGCATGCTGCTGCTTTTTTTCCCCCCTCCTTATCAAGATTGCCGAAAGGAAACATTCATAGTAATCTGCCTTTAGGCCACATGGAGAGAAGATACATGAATCAAATTAAACAGTGATGATAATCTCAGACGCACATCAGTTAAATCGCATTTCAAACATAAAAACAGTGCTTTAGGAATCAGGAGGAGGCTTGAAAACCCTTTCAAGATCCAACACACACTTAAAAGGTTCCTTCACGAGAGAGAGAATAAAAACCTTAGATTTCATTTTTAGCGTATGTTCCTCATCTGCAACATGTACCCTGTAATCTCAAAATATAATTATTTCATTGTATACATTTTGTACAAAGTGCTTTGTTGGCAATAGCTGTGCACAGAGCAGGTTTATTTTCCTCCTTGTGACAAATCTCACATCGTTCATCAACAAATAAATCTAATGAAAAAGCAAAAAATGTCTGTCTTAAAAAAAAAAACTGGTACTGAAACCCTCTAATTAAACAAGAAACTAATGCATAACTGTTTACAGCTGCAGTACCATCAGTGACCACTAGGGCAAGATTTTGAACCAGTGGCTAGCACCATTTTTCCACAAGAAGAGGGTCACCAGTTCCAATTCTGGTTTGACCGAGGGCCTTTTCTATGTGGAGTTTGCATATTCTCCATGTGTGCACATGGGTTGGGTTTGCAGAGGTTAACTGGACACTTCAACTTGGTTGTTCTGTATATGGTTCCTGCAATAGACTCGCGACCTAGTCCAGGATATGTCAGCTGGGACTGGCTCCAGCCACTTCACGACCATCAAGTGGAGGATGAAGTAGAAAATGAGTGAGAACGTCTCTGGGTCAAGAGAGTGAAGCCATTGTGGAAGAGCCTGAAACAAAGTCTAGTCAAGTCTTTCAGAAAATGTGCCTTCTTTTCACTTGATATATAGAATCTGTCAACATTTTACTGTGGAGTTTGTCATCTCAATCACTAATTTAACCAGTAGTCTGACTGCTCCGATTGTACGTTGGATCGAATATGGAGTCAGAGAGTGACAACTGGCAACTCTGCAGACACTGAATGTGAAAATAGAGTGGGGCCTTAAGCTCCACCCCCAGTTCAACATAATACCTGAATATGGTCTCTTCTAGTTCCAAAAACCAAGATGGTGCTGGCCAATCTTTAAAACACGAAGCTTCTAAATGGCAATTCACAAATAGACAACCCAAGTTATAATGGGTTACCACTTGATTGAGTTTCCTCTCCTTGGTTCCATTTGCACATTCTACCAGCAAATCCAATCTTCTGAACATTCGTTAAGTAGCTGCAACAAAATAACACCCGTTCTTCTAGAGGATCTAAGATGGAGCTTAGAAAAACCCAACAGTTACGTCTCAGAGGAAAATTTCCACTTTTATTTCACAGTAGAGATGTGTGCTTTGTGATGTGAGCTTGGTGCACAGCAGACACATGCAAACAGACAAAATAAAAGCAAATGATGAAAGACACTTTGTAATGACACATGCATCTTGAGAACAAGACTGAGAAATGTGAGAAAACACAACAAAACAAAAGAAATGCTAAGAGTTGCACAGAATAAAATGGAAATTAAAACAAATATTTCTTTTAGTTTTTTTACATTTCAACTTTTTTACTGTTTTTGTAATTAAATTGTTTTCCTCATGGGATACAGGCGTTGTTTACCTGAAGCAAAAATGCACTAAAAACTACTTAACCAATACAGCAGTCTATTGCAGCAGCGCAAGCCACCATTACTTCTTACTCAACATTTCAGGGATTTGAAGATTTACTTCCCCCCCCATAAATACAGAGAAAAAGAGGCAATTAAATAAGGAAGGTTTCATTATTGAGCAAATGTGCCAAAAAGATCAAAAGAGAAAAATATTAAGGATATAAAAGTTAACTATAAAAACCCAGGTTCATTAAGGTTCCAGCTATTTGAATAAAAGTGACATAAATACATTTTGATAGTGTCCTGTTTTGTAAAAACTGAGGCTGAAGTTGCATGGGAATCAGGAGACCGGAAGTTCGACTGCATTTCTTAGGAAACCTCTCCCACGACCCTGTAACCACTTCACTGGAGATGTTGTCATCAAAGTGGAGATGCATGAACTTCAGGAAAATGATGTGTTTTCACTCTTTCCTCTAGTTCCTGCATCTTAGAAAATGTCATTAAAGACCTGCAAGAGATTCTCACACAGTGAAAGTTCTTCTACCGGTAATGTATCTGACGTCAGATACTTTAATGCTCTGGTATCATCTTACATATGAGTAATCAGGACGATTGCTTGGCTTCTTTTTTTGTCTCATTGGCTGAAGAGCGAGTCCAACAGCTTCCACTTCCAGTTTGTGGTTTAAACTAAATGCTTGTGTCTTTGATTTACAAAAAACAGGTCTATAAAACCAACTCTATAGGTGCATTTTTCGGAAACCAATCTTAAACTCAGATAGTGGTGTGTTGAGATTCATTAAATTTAAACTGCATTGAGATTAAATAGTCTCCAACTTGACTTTGTTGTGAGATATTGGCTTTTTTCTGCCATAACCGTCACTGCAGGTCTGCAGTCTGACAAATCTGTTTTGACAAACGTTCATTGTCTGAAAACTAAATTGAAGTTGAGAAACTTTAAAGTGGGATTTTTCATCGGAGTGTGTGTGTCCCTGCTCTGTGCACTATACCCACACTTTAATTTCATTAATCGTCCATCTGTTCAAGCGCCACATTTCTCAGCAGAGCATTTTTTTGACTAATTTGATCTCCATTTAGTCACTTACATTATGTCCTGCCTTCACAGTAAAATTGCTCCTCCAAATGAGCATCAAGGGAGAGGACTGATTTGTGTGTTGCACACGGCTGTTGTCGACTGCAGCTTTACATCGAAAATAAATGGAATGACTTCTAATCATCACATCGCTGCGTGTCAATTCCTCCCCGTCACACTCACACACTCGCACTCTGCAGAGAACGAGTGAACATCCTAATTAAGGGAAGGCTCAGTGTGGTGAGAGGAGTGAATGATGTAATCTATAGTAAACTAACACTAATCACTCTCACCCACAGCTGCCTGGGCCTTGGGTTGAGGGGGAGGTCCTCCAGTTATTGTTTGCTCCCTGTTGCCATAGCAACATTTCAAAACACATCTGATCAGGAATAAATAGCAGATTACTAGGAATGTGTCAAACCTGGCTCCCCGAATGCATTGTTGATTGACAGGTGGCAACTGTCTCCATGTTGACTGCAGCTTTCCTGCTATTCCAGCTCTTTGAAGCTTTTGCAAATCCTGGCTTTGCTCGTTGAGTTAAACAAAAACTTCCAGCCATACACAGTGAAAGGAGGTGAGATGCGCACTGACAGCCGGTGCCCTTATTAAAAATATGCCGTGCTGCGAGCAAAGGGAGGCACAAGCCAGGCCTGTTGAAAGTCTCCCCTCCCTCTCTGCCTGCAGAGAATTGCAGTTTCTCCCCATGGGTCTTGGGTTTCTCAGCATGCCTGTGTCCTGCATACAGCTCTCTGGGAATGAAAATTGGCTCCAACTGTTAAGGTTTCAAAGCCACCTTCCATGAGGCCATCTGTCAATCACAGTAAGTCTTTGTCAAAACAAACCACACAAGCCACACTTTTCTCTGGACACTTTCACAACCATCCATTCAACCAGATAACATGAACTCAGTGATGACCATGGAGAGGAAAAAGCTGAATGATAAAAATTGGTGAATCAGCACAATGTGGGATTCTATCGCCGAGATTATGTTGATGGAGCATCAACTTCAACAGGGTGAAATTCATCTCTGTCAAAGCCTGAGCAGGTCTGCATCACCTGCTCTGGCACCTCTGTTGGAACTTCTGCTTTTGGGCCGTGCCACAAAAATAGCAACATTCCACTTCACGGCATGTGTCACAGATTTTTTCAGGGTTTTGATTTCTGTCTTGAAAAATAAAACAATGTAATCATATTTGCATACAATGCTTTAATATAAGTTACTGTACCTGGCCTGAAGACATGGTTGTCTGTACATTAGAAGTCCTGCTTCAGGGAGACCCGAGACCAAATCTTACTTTGTGTTACTTCACAATTACAATACAATCTCAATATAGTAATAGTTACAGAAAAAGATGATTCTTTACAGAGGCAAAAATGATTTATACAGAGCACAATGGGTCAAAAAAAAAGCACAAGCAACTAATTTAAAAAAGGACCAGCCATTTTATTTCTAAAGCTATTTTTAGAGAATAAGAGAACAGCGTAATAAGGAAATATTACAGTAGAACTAATATCCCCATAATAGCTCGGTAAAGAGAAATACTTTAGGCTATAGAGTATATAGTCACTGTAATACCTTTGTGAAAATATATGGGTAATTAAAATATGCTGAATAAATAAGCTGAAATTCATCCTCCCCTATGTCTTACACCATTTTCCACTGTCATTTTTAAGCTGATCTTTGCATATTATGATAGTAATAAAATAATATTAACAAATCATTAACACGTTATACATAGGGTAGTAAAAGTCTGGTATTAATATATAAACTATTATGTAGAGATGTTTGATAAAACATGGCTGAACTTCACCGGCAGACAAAACCAAACCAAAAACATTCATGAACAATTTTGCAATCTCAGTCTTAAACCTGACGGGAGGGAGAAAAGATAACAGTGTAGGTCAATATAAGTCACATCAGTATGATTGGAAACTCTCAAGCTCCATTAGGTCAACAAGCTGGAGACAAAACGGCGACTCCTGGAAAAACATAAAACATCACGATTTGAAAACCTTCCTATAGGGAGAATTCATGACCTCTGAAGTCAAACTGAGACATAGTCAGAGACATTACACAGAAGAGACAGATGGGGCTCAGGTTATTCTGAACAGTAAAAGCTGTAATGCCAGTAATGCAGGTGTATGACACATGAATATTCCTACCATCTCTTCTTGATGCAAAATTACCAGCTTTATATCAGCCAAACGAGAAATACTAAAAACGTAATGATTTTGTTGTTGCACTGATGTTCATGATGGTTTTAAATCGATCTGCAACCATGGTATAGACTTGGAACAAGCATGAAAAACATGTTTCCATAAATGTATTTGTTTGATCGCTGTGGTGAGAAGAGCAAAAGCTGATCAGTAAAATGAAAGAAAAGAGTTTAAGTCATCAAGTCTACATAAAAACAAAAATCTTGCCTGATTTCAGATGCAGCAGACAAACAATGTTCTATTCTTTCTGTTACCAAAGACCAAACAGTGGCAGGATAATAAAAATAATCTACCAATGCTATCATTAAGTGTTACTCTTAGATACATTTTTTGTAAAAAGCATGTTACTCTTGTTTATGTATTTGCATGCTGTTGTACATTTCACATTTGCAGCGCGTCATTAATGACTGTGTGGCGTTACCTTGCATCTGTGTGACGATCCTTTACCTGCTGCTTAATGTGGCACCAACATCTGTTGTCGTTTCCCTTCGCCGGTGTCATGCCATCCACACACCGAGTCACCTCCCCCTCGCCGTCTTAATTTCCACATCACCTCTGCCATATTGTTTGCAAATTCCTTGTTGCTTCTTTTTGGCGTTTGTCTCCACGGTATTCACATAGCCTGTGACAAGTTCCATGCCAAGTAGACATCAGCTGGTAGATAAGACGTCAGGCAGATGCAAATATGACTTCATGCCTATATTCTCTCTAATTCAGCGCTACATTGCTTTTAATATATCCTGGCAGAGTTGTATCGATGACCTTCTAGTGTGTTGAGCTGTGAGATTATTAAATATAGAAAACAAAGCTGGAGAGAAACTGGAGAGAAAAATATTTTGTTTTTTCATAATATAAATCATGATAAAAGTAGATTTTTATTTAAAAAAAAAAAAAAAAAAGTAGACTGTTTTAGCAACATTTCTTTAAATTAAATATTTCAAATAGGTAAACCAGACACATTTTTATGCATTTTATGCATTTATTTAAATGGCTGTAAATAAAAATTCTGTGTCTGAAAATCACTACAGTGTCCCTGAGGGTCAATCATTAAACAAATGTACATAGGACACATCCATATACAGTAACACGATGGACCTAAATATGATGTACTTCTTTAAGACTATGTCCTTGGAATGTTTTATCTTTGTCATTAAGGCTGGAGATTTTTTTTTCCTCACTTTGTGTTTGTAGTTTTGACCTCTCTGCAACAGCACATGGCACACTGTCCTTGCAGAGATAATAAAGTTGAGCTGAAGGGAACTGAATTAATGGTAACGTGTACTCTCCCAGTTAAATGCCAACATCCTTGAGGGGGGGTGACATTGCTTAAAAAGGAGCCCCGAAAGGTGATACATGAGCAGAGAAACAATCAGAGGGAGAGAAAAGATTTTTAGACATTGAGTCATCATTACACAAAATCACTGATAGATGTTCAACAGAGGGTCTGACTCATTTCAGAGGGTGAAAAAAAAAACACAGTAAACAAGATTTTATTTGAGAAACTTAATTCTCAACTACACAAGCAACAGCAAATATGAAGAAACAAAAACAGTCTTCTCTTGTATAAATCCAGTCAGTGTCACAGTGTGTATCATTGTGAACAAAAGTCACTAAAGTCACTAAATGCAGCACACTTGAATGAATGAATGAATTAATGAATGAATATAAAAAACATGCAGATGTTATTAGATTCCTCCATGGAGCCTACAATTTTGGCTGCATCTCCAACCAACCTTTTCTATAAAGGAAATTGTTCATACTTTGTTTTATTCATAATAAAATGCAAAAGTTTGAACAGTTCAGATTGGGTTGGATACTTTTTATAACAAGAAACCATATTCATTGCTAAAGAATACATTAAAGATAAAATGTTGACTACGTAGCATCAGGAAATGTAAAAAAGGAGGAGAGTAAATGTAACACCTTCCACAATAAAAGTCTCATGCATGAGTTTACAAGGACAAATACAACCTCATGTTTACATTGCAACACACCATGGCTATACATGTATTTTCTGACAGTTTGGGTATGTTTACCCTTTTTCTTTTACTTTGTAGTAAATCTTTAAACATGTGAAGTACTTGTGACTGTGTTATATTTTGACAAAGAATGAATTGGGCCAATGAAGGGGGAAAATTAACTGTGTAACACTGACAATTCACTGGTGAGAGTCCTGCACCACTGTGCTCATAAAAAATTAAAAACACTGGCGGTGTTGATACAATATTTGTTCAAATCCTCTGTGGTCCACAATACAATAGTTCTGAAACTTTCCATGAATATTTGACGATGCTAATTCTAGCATCCAGAAGGATAATTTGAATTTTAAAACTGTGTACTTTCATGAGAGGTGACAGAGAGAGAGAGGAAGATGGCGAGAGTAAAATCTATTTAAAACACAAAAAGAACACATGGACAAGTGAATTCAACAATAGTCTCTGTCTCTGTGGCTGTCACAACACAGTGCAGTGTCTGCATGAATTGATTTTCCCATTTGCTGATACAGCGATGCAGATACTAGTTTGTGTAACACAAGACATTGACCCAGTGAAGATGTGAATAAACAGCCCTTGAAATTAATTCCAATCCCAAACAGTAACATGTGATTTTCTCCAAAGGGGCCAAATGAAACATCCCGCTGTGACTGATACATCATTTACTGCCAGCATTGAGGTTTAGCTCTTTCCAGAATGAGACTACAACTCCACCGATTTTCAGTTTCCTCCCGCCTCCTGCTGTGTCTTGCTACCTTCAGAGAGTCTGGGGTTTAATCTGACGCCGTCACAAGTCGTCTTTTCACAGCAGACACATCAAAGAGTCTGGGAAGGAATCAATGTTCTCGCAGGTACGCATTATTCAAATGGGCAAACTTTCTAGTTTAGTGTCTGCATCTCGTCTGCGTCTGTGAACGACATATCACGGGAAGCGGGATTTCTAGTGCCACTCATGGCGGCATCCTACGGGAAGCTGCATTGTTTCTGAAATGGGACTAAAAGAGGAGACGTAGTGCAGAGGCAACATCATTTCACATCATGCAGTGTTTAGGCAGGAGAGCACAGACCCTGTCCACATGCTGCACCGCTGGCCCTTTTCCTTCTGAGCCATCTGGGATGTACACTGAGCAGCATATGAGAGCTTTTCATAGATTTATGAGACTATTTGGCCCTAATTAAAATCCATAAACAAGCAAAGTGCAAGTTCATCTGCAGTTCATGGTAAAATGTCTCATTGATTTCCTGTGTTCTTGTAACAGCCAAGAAATTCTGAAAGTGGCCTTTCAGTGAAAATATTTTCAGTTTACAAATGATCTTCCTCTCCAGAAAATCATTCTGAAAATTGATCATTATGCCACATTTGATTTGTATCTTGTTTTATTCTGTTGATATTGTTTGAACATGTTGTCCTCTGGGTAAATAGCAAAAACTAGCGCTGCAGTGAAGAGGCGAGCTGCGGAAAATTGAAATCTGCAGCTGTCATTGAGTGTCTGAATCATTTTTAAACAAAAATGCCAAAAGGGCTCTGATATGAGACTTTGCTGCTTTCCTTTGTGTCACAATAATGTATGTCTGGGTTTGTTAAACAGACAAAAACTTTGGAATCGTCTCTGCTGGTTACGTCTTTGCTGCTTGTTGGTCTGTAGGATCTGATTGTGGGGGTTTGGGCCAAGAAAGGAACCACCAGGTGGATAAAGGGTTTTTTTGTTCACCTTCTCATGGGCTCTATTGCGAAACAATAATGGGGAGATCACTATGAAAATCAATCAGGCACACGTTGTGCACCAGTATCTGAGGAATTTAGTCAGATTTCATACAATCATGATTCCAGTGTTAATGTTAGCATTGCTTCGAATTTCAGGAGAGTTTATTGGCTGAAATAGCATCTACCATGTGTTTGTATAAGTGTGTACTTGATAAAAAACAACCATTTAAAACAACTTTGAATAAAAAGAGAAACTGAATCAAAGAGGTGTGTGGCACACATGTTTTATAAAATCACCACATCTCCTAAATTTGAATATTGAAGAGTTTAGTTAAGATTAAAAGGTTAAGTCAAAAAAAGGTTTTGCATTAAGTCATTGGCCTGTTTTCAATTCCATCTATCCTGTACGTTTTACCTTCTGTCTCATACTGTCAGGTTGCCACAGTTTCTGGCCTGGCTGACACAGACTGGTGGCCTGCACACAGGAAGCAGCTCTGCAAGCCACACAGACTGATTTCAGAGGGTGCTGGTATTAAGAGTGACCCTTTACTGAGTGTTGCACTTGTATACTTCTTTGGTCAAGGTTTTGCAATGATGGTCTTTTTGAGGTTATTGAAGTATGACCCACAGGAAACATGTCAACAGGAAAGATGTGTGGAACAAAATCTTCCCCCATTTCTCCTGTTAAAATGTAAAATGCTGATGGGAGACGCATCAAAAAAGCTGCATTTTCCTGCAGTGTGTTTGTTAAATTCTACTTATACCAAAGCCAGTGGGAAATAAAACTCAATAAGGACAGTTGTAGATTCCTTGTCAAGATGAATCTGCTGCACACTGATGATGAAAATGATTTTTTGATGAAAAAATGGGAAATATGAACACAGTCTAATTCTCACTGAAGGATATCACAGCAGAAAGAGGTTGTCCACCTGAGCCTTAAAGTGAAACCAGTGACATCTCCTGATGTGATTTTTAATTAATTCTGAAGTTTCTGGCAAAAAAAAAAATGAACCTTTCACCTCACAGGGTGAATCCTTGTAACAGTGCCATAGGGCTTTTAACAGCATGTCTTTATTCAATTGCAAAATGCCACAAAATCAGTTAAACTGTATCGTGGTAGCAACTAAAAGCTGGACTCACGCAGAGAGAAGTAGGAAAGAGCATAGAGCAGCTTGTAGCATAAAATAGAGTACCACCTTATCTTTTGCTCCAATTTCGCTCACACCATGATTCCGAGGAAGAGGAGGATGTGGGATTGCTTGTGCTGACAAAAGTCCAAGTGGAAGCTCATACTAAAAAAGTTACTAAATTGACCCAACTCAGCAGGAAAAACTGGTCCACTCCACTTGCAGACGATTTTGCAACATTCAATCTATCGTAAGACAATCATGAAAGTGGCATATCATGATATCCATCTAACTCAAGGAAACAAAATCTGATTAGCCCCACCAATGTCACATAGTGACGCTGGTGAGTCATACTGGCATCGAAATATTTTTTTGAAATAAATAATAAATTAAAATATAATAATAAATGTATCTCATGAGTCAGGCAAATGATCTAGTGCTTGAATTATTGTTCTGTCCCACCCTAAAGTTTCAGACTCTACATCTTAAAGGTTAAACAAAGTGCAATGATTATATAAAATATCCAGTTACAAACTGTGTCAACCAATGATTTGCATTTCTAATGCCTGCAGGAGATTGTGTTTCTGCTGTGATTTTCATCCACTCTTTCCGTTGGCAACAGATTTAGTGCTAATTACAATTTAGGTAATCATTTAGCCCTTCCATATTTATCAAGGCACTGACTGATAAATTCTGCCTCAAACACAATTTCACACACACACAAATGCACATATGCTCAATCAACTCAGGTCTGCTTGTTGAAAAGTTCTTGGTCCTGCCTATTATTGCTTAGTGTATTCTTTGACATTACCTTGAGCCTCGTAGAGAGGAAAGTTGTCCTTTGTGCTTGGATGGCAGGTAGACAGGATGGGGTGAAATGTATGGTTGCATTTTGTTAAAAGTGTAGCCTGCTGTTGCTCACTTTTCCAGACTTACAAACTTTAAAATAATACACTTCTTAGTTTTACCCATAAAGTGCATTCTGAAAATCTATGCAGGAGTCACAAGGGAAAGTTACTTCCAGTCAAGTAAATTATATTTTTATAGCTCTAAAATGTGAACAGAGGTTATTTGAGCTTACTTTAAACATGTAAACCTGAATTATTTCTCCCCTTTTTCATTAATGACTCCAATTCACACGTGCATCATCTTCTTTTCAAGTCTTATTTTTTATATATGGTATGTCATACATTCATCTCAATCAAGAATTAATTCTTTTTTTGCTGTATCACAAACAAAACGCCCTTGGATCCCGTCAAACACGATTCACTGTAGTTAGGTTAACACAGCAGCAGCCCATGTTTATCATTTACTTGTAATTTTTATGCAAACAAAACCGGCAAGAGACATTTACATTATAGTGTTATATTGCCTCAGCCTGCAGGAGTTGAATGAATCCAGCCGTCCAACAGCCTGCACAACTGCTGACAAGAGGAAGAAATCACATCATGGCCTGCATGGATTGATTAGCTTCAGGCTCCTACTTCTTGATTGGCAGCTTCAGCTCTGCAGGGTAACACAATATTGTATGTCAAAGTGATCCACTGCCCAGACCGCAGTGAGGACAGGGAAAAGTTGGGGGGCAAAAAAAAAGTTAAATGTGAGCGGTCGTATCATCTGAGCTGCAGCTCTATATCACTGAGGACATGAGGTCATGAACCAATGATTTTTTTTCCTGAGGGGATAGCTGTACAGGATTTAAATATGAAAGAGGGATTTGTTATTTTTACAAATGAATTGAATTCAAAAATCTGCTTTTGCATTTACAGTTGTATAATTCCCTCCTAATCTGGTGTTTCTTTTCGGTGAAACAGAACCAGCTCAGATACTGTGACTAGTTATGTTTAGAAAGGATAACAGCTAACTCATTAAAATTTCAGTGGTACACGGGTGACTTCAACACCTGACCTCAGTCTTATTAATATTCCTAACCATGGTCCTGTATATCTTTCAAGATAAAATAGAATGATACATAAAAGTAACTGGACAGGCTGAAAGGTTTAGGAGGATGTACATGGAACTGCAAATAAAAACAGACAACATTTACTACACTTTGACATTTTAATGTAGTTTTATTTAATGTTTTTACTCTGATGCTGCTATAATACGGAAACATTGACAAGGAAATTCCAAGCGTTGCAAGCAATTACATTTTTTTGCATCACTGCATTTTGTCATGCGAGAAGATCACACAGGTAATTTGGTACTTCCAGTGCGTTAACCTTCACTGAGACATAAGGCAGCCTGGGATGGTGAGAGTTTCAAGGAATCTGGATAATTAACCAGAATTAAAAAAATTAAAAATTAAACATTTTTGAAATCCACAGAATGTGGACGTCACGATGAACAGCGTGCGTTTCAGAGTTTTTGAAAGACTGACATTGAAATAGTGCATTTTTCAACCTTTCATTAGTTTTACAGTTAATTCCTTAATAACAATGACCCAATGATGGAGCTGCATGAAAAGTTAAATGATAATCAAATTATTGTAATTAGTCAAGAGAAGATGAGTATATTTAAAAATTACATTGGAAACATGAAATTCTTTGCAGACCGTTAGGACATTAGGACATGATTTCCTTTTAGCAGCTGAATATAGAGTGAATACACATATATTATTGACCTATTGTGATCATTATCTTTACATATAATATAACTTCAACATGGCTGGATTAACAGGTTCCAGGAGCTGACCTTAGCAGGTGCTTTTGAGTAAATATTTCACTACAACATTTTCCAGGATTTTCTGACAGGTTTTCATGTATGTTTAAGGCTCCAAAGACAATGTTGTTTGGTAGAAGTAAAAGAAAAAGCAAAAATAGGGCACCACTTCGCGTGCTCATTAGGAAAGCAAGAATGTCTCGACAACAGCAGGTTGTGCCAGTCTAATCCAACATGTAAACATCTAATTGTTGCTGAGATATTTCAGCCTTCTTCAAAGAGGTGAACTGACAACACTGCCTCTGTGCCAGTCTTGTTCATATGCAGATTCACTGTTCATAGAGATTACCTAAGTGCTACTGCGACTAAAAGGAATCACAGACGAATACCACTGGTGACTTAAGAAATGCTAATTGTATCGATTGCATTTAACATCATTTGACTCCATTTTTTGTGTTTTGCTATTTTCAGACACTCAGCATATACTGTAGTTCAGCCTGCTTACTGCAGCATATGCCTTTGTTTATTCATTAGGCTGCTTTGAAGCATAGAGGTCACACCCCCTGCTTGATAAAGTTGTCCTTTTGCCCTCTTTCCAGCTGATTTGATTCATCAACATCAATTAGAGCAGCTTAGGGGCAGCCTGGGGGGAAAAACTACTAAATGTTCACTGTATCTTGATGACTATAGCTGCTCATACTGTATGTGCGAAGATAAAAGACATCATGTTCATGTTCTGCAACAAATCCCCTATTACAGATGTCACACAGACCCGCAGGTTGTTCTGATATGATGATATTTGACTTTTGAATTCTGTGTAATTTATTGAGGCAATAACAGCTTCTAGTCAAAGATCTATGAAAGAAAAGCATTATTTTTAACCCCCTGCAACTTCACATCCTTTGATAAACAGCATGAGCTGTAAGCATTTGCATGGTTAGGCAGAGAAGACCCATTTATCTTAATCAGGACTAATATCACCATCAGGGAGATACAGCAGCTGAGCTATCTATCATGTTCCTCCCTGGTTTTCTTGGGGCAAAAAAAATTACTTTCGATCAATCTCCAGAAGAAGATAAGTCCACTACAGAGACCTGGAGCTTCATCACTTCAAAAGGGGGGTAAGGGGTGGGGGTCCATCTGGGATGAGCTATTAGCTATTAGAGACCACACAGTTTGCACTGAACATGAATGATAGGGGATGCTAATGTTTCCCAAAACATTGAGTTTGTGGGGTTTTTTTCCCTTGTGTGTTATGTACAGTATGTAGCTTGCTCTCTTAACCTTATGCTATTGATTTCAAATACTGTTAGATTGTTAATTGATATTTGTATCATAGAACATATCATCCTTTAATGCAGGGGTTACCAACCTTTTTGATACGATTTGAGAAGGAACGCTTTAGAAAAAGAAAAA
>JAFBJR010000258.1:9045613-9077612 GCA_016785285.1 Brachirus orientalis | reverse complement strand
CACACAAAACAATACTTGAATCAAGACTGTAACTCTGCCCTTCTCTGGCACAGTTAAACAGATCTTAAGGCTTAACGACACTGTAACTATACAGCAATGTAAAGAGAAGGCACACAGTGCTGTGCATCGGCCCAGTGAGGGGAGCCTTTGAGGTAATATGATACATGTAGTATAAAAATACATTTCAGAGATTTCCATTTTGTCATTTCACAATGTCTGCAGTGCAAAACTTAAGTGACATGAGCAAAGCAAGTCTAACAAGAGTCTTTTTCAACAGTGAAGAAGTTTCATCTAACAACTTCATAAAACCAATTCATATCATTAAGACAAACAATCCATAGTGCATTAAAACTGACTAATATACAGATGACCATATATTTTAACTTGCAACTGATACAGGACATCTCTAAAATGTATGGCCAATTTGCATTGGATAAGAAATATCAGTAAAACTACCACAAGTGGGAAGGGTCAATCGATTTATACGCTGCTGTCCACTCCTGTCATGTACATATGGTTTTGCTTGGTCATGTTTTGTCACATCCATAATGCTGGAATTGCCTACACAACAGTTAGGTGCAGTCAAATTAATATTAACTAACTAGCCTACTGGTTAATTTTATTGACATTTTATTAGACACATAGCCTAGGCCTACTGCATTGTGAGGTGCTTATATAAACTATAAGCACATAACTATAGTAATATTACCTGGGGTAATATTACTTTTTACCCCAGGTAAAAGTCCCCACAATCTTTCCTGACATTGTTGGGTGATGATTACTGACATGGCACATTTGGACATACCTAAAATCTCTGATAACCTCTGGTAGTAGGGCTATAGATGTATGACTGTCCAGACTTTACTCATTCAGCACTCGTACAGTTCTTGTTTTGCTTTGGTACTTTTAAGCTTATATAAATTCCTTTTGGATATGTGGTATAAAATGTTTAACATTTACAGGGGGCAGAAATAAAAACATGCACTTCAGTAGCTTCCTACAGGCTTTTGGGGTTCGGTTTAGTCCAACACTCAGTACAGTCCCTGGCCCAGGGATTGGAAACTCCTTCTATAATGTCTCAAACTATATCTACTTACTATTTTGTTGGGCATTAGTATTCTCTAGATAACATGCTGAAAGTCATGTGCTGAACAAATCTACACTTTGGAGCTGATTTCCCCTTCAATCACAATGCTTTCATTTAGCTACTAACTCAATAGCTCCTCGAAAGCAATTAATTTGGAAGTAATTTGAAACTTCTTGCATGTCACCACGTGCCCTCAATATTTAGATGCAAATTCTCCTTAAACTAAATTAAGACCGTCCGTGTATTGTGTGACAGTCTTTCAAAAAGCTTTTGAGGAATGCTTTCATTACACAGGGTGGGACTGTGCTGTCAGCTGCGAGTGCCGTGCCTCAGAGAACATGATGGATAGGTGCTTTTTGTGGTCCCTGAAATGTATGTTTCCCTAAAAGCTGTGTACACAAACCAGCCAACACATTTCCCCATCATCGAGTGCAAGGGACGCAGCAGAGCGGATGGCATATGTCAACGCGGCGACGCACCATCAGAGAGTGGAGGACTTGCTGAGACCAAGACAGGAGATCAACCGTGTGCTTGACACAGCAGAGTGGCTCAGCAAACCTGGGCCACAGCACCCAGCTTGCTGGAGCCGCTCATCCCTCATCACAATCAATCCACCGCAGACCAACCGTAATCCTATTTGTTCAAATAAATAATGAAATAGCTGCAGCCCCACACAGGCACACAGAGGGTGGTAATTGCCGCATTTCAGGCAGGATCAGATGGGCTCTGTGGGAGGCTGGCTCGGCTCCACCGTGACCTTGTGTGTGTGTTTGTAATTTTCCACAATCTCAGTGGATATGCAGCACGCAGGGGCCCACAGTGGGTGCACAGGAATCCAGGGAGCGAGGGAGTTTGCCGAGGCCATCCCGGTGAGTGCAAGGATGTGTTGGAGCCTTTCTTGCGACTTAAAAAATGATAACAAAACACTAACAAGGAACAAATGATATGAGAGCCATTTGGTGAGTGCAAGGATGTGGTACAAGTGTTATGTCCTTTGCTGTGCTCTGATGCACTGTAATGTGTCTTGTTCAATTTGTTTAGGTGCGACACCTCAGTGCATCACAAGGGGTTTTGAGAAAGGGAAAAATAAAAATGCTAAGGTGCTATCCTTCAAATGAACATGGGCTTTAATCTTCAGAAGATTAACTTGTAATCCCGGGATAAATTAGTTTTTCCAATTAAAATTAGAGGCAGCACTGGATCACCTGAACAGAGAAAGAAGCTCTGGGGTAGTGAAAAAAGCCTATAGCATGAAGTACTAGAAGATTCAAGACAGTTGCTGAATGACTTCAAAGTGTGCTAAGTGCAAAGAGAGGTCACAATAAATTCGCACTTTTGCCTGTAGTAGCCACTTTGTTCTGGATTTGTTTTACAGTTTTTTTTTTATTTTAGTGCATGTATCTTTATTGTCTGGTTTAAGCATAGAGCCCGAAAAGATAAATATAGATTTGGTTGCCTAACATTCATAAGGTGAGTGCATGGCTGCAGCACATGTGTAACATCCTTTGCTGTGCTCTGATGTACTGTATTGTGTCTTGTTTGGGTGCAGTTACAAAAAGGACTTTTGTTAGAGCAAATATAAATCATTCTAAAGCATTATCCACCATCTGAACTTGGATTTTACTCTTCAGCAGATTAACCTGTAATACCAGGGCCACCAGCTTTTCCGAATTAATGTTTATCCTGTCCTGCCATGGCTGTGTTTGCCCTCATAATCTCATTATCCTTGACAAAATATTTCATGATCTGGAATATTTTCAAATGTGGTCCTGACTAATTAAGCTTTGGTTCACACTTTCTTCACTGCAGCTGCAGTCTGATGTTTGGCATTGGCACCAACATCTCCTACTCGTTAGGTGAAATATTTTACCAAGTTGGGTTCTCCCTGTTGGGTCTAAATGGTTGGTCATTCCATGAAGTTATAGCCCATTGTTGTCAGGAAGGTGTGATTGCACGGACTGTTATGACCCATCTCTCTATATTGCTGAGACATTAGAAAGAGTCACAGAAGGGTCAAGCTGGAAAATGTTGCCATATGACTGATTGACTTCCATAGCTTTCCACAATGAACACTTCAGCTTACCAGTTCCATCTTAAAATGTGATGCCCTACAGCTGTTACAGATCATTAGGGTCAGGTTAAGATTAAAATATGTTGCTTGAGCTGTGAGGAGCATAGACACACAGGGTTTGTGGTTGTTATAAACACTGAAAAAAGTATTATATTATGAATTTTAAGACCACCATTAGATTTGATGAGAAATTAATGTAATTCTTTGTGTCTGTATTAATCCTTGTTAAAACCCTATTTATTTGACCATAACAAGTAATTTCATAAGATGTCTACAAGATAAAAACTGCTCCAACTTTAGAATGTTTATATTCAAATATGAACCAAACAAAATATATTAGAGAGTGTATGGATGTACCATTCCCTCTGCTACAGTTGTCAGGTGCCTTATGCATAATTTTATTTACATTTCAACCTGCTGGTATATTTGGAAACCTTTTGTTAAAACTGAATCTAAAGGTCTGTTTGTTTGGTGAGTGTCTGGCTACACACTGGGTGTTTGCGTAGACTGGCCCACTAGCTCAGTGGGTGCCAGTAACACAATAGATCATACAGTCATAGCCACAAAAATACCTAAAAAAAAAAGTCACAAAGAGTTCGGCCATTGTTGATTTGATTACACCTGGAGGTAATAATACATTAGGGCAGTGAATGCTTGTGGCAACAAAACAAGTTGGTTTAGTAAACAGCCATTGAATAAACAAGTCAGGAAATAATTGGCATTTTCCCGTCATTCTGAGAGCAAGCGAGCGTGATCCGACTTTCTGCTGCACCCAGCACAAGTCTGTGAACAGCAGGGCACAGTCAGAGGAGTCTGTTACCTCGCTGAGAAGTTGGATTTAGAGCTGCAGGCGACTTCATCTAACACTTCACTGGGGCTGCTCCACCATGTTCCACTCCTCCCTGCAATATTTCAAACAAATGAAAAATGCAATGAATGAGTGTTTTTTTTTTTTTTTTTCCCCTTAGACAAGCACTGGCATGTATGTAACAGCTAAGGGACTTTGCCAGAATTCAAACTATGTTTACGTGGACACAAATAAGTGGAATATAAGCCAGATTGGAATAAAAATGATTAATGGAGAAGACAATAAATTACATTTGCATGAATTGATATAAATGTTATATAAAAATATAAGATATAATATAATGTTATATAAAAGATATAAAAGGTTTTAAAGACAATTTTACTTATTTTCATCTCATCACACTTGGATTACTGCAACAACCTTTTAAACCTGCCTAAATAAAATAAAAATATGTGAAGACAGGCTCCAGACAGAACCCAGACACTGGCATTTTACTATAGTAAACTTGTTTGAACTCATCACCTCAGTTTTAGCTTTTTTACACAAGCTCTCAGTGCTTTTAGAATTGATTTTTTGATTCTTTTACCCACTTACAGAGCACTAAACAGTGTGGCTCCTTGGTATTATTAAGGATCTGATATCCACGCACACAGACTTTAACAGGCGGACAGAGTTGCTCCTTTTAAGTCAAACCTTAAAAAAAATGTTTAATTCTTTAATTATGTATTAGTGATTTTATTTGTGGAGCACTTGATAACTTTTGATTCTGTAAAATGTCATAAAACTAAAGATTATTGAATTGTAATATTGATAAGCAATGGCAATAGATGCTATGCCCTCTGAACAATTCGTCATCATGATGTGAAAATGGATCCCACAGTATAAGTTTTTTTAATATTGATCCCCTTTGAAAAAAACGTACATTTCAAGTAATTGCCAAATTCACACACATTTCCACACCAGAAATGATTCACTTTACATCACGAGGCAAAGCAGTAGCACAACAGCAACATAGCTCCAGTGGTTGGAGTAAGGCTGAAGACATCACAATGTACCCATGAAATATTTTAAAACTGGTATTTCCTGCTGAAACTCAGATTTTGAGTTTGACTGGATAAACACAGCTGGTTATTAAGGGGTGAAGGTGGTGAGTGATCACGCTCAAGAGGTACTGTTTTGGTAATGACTCAGAATTCCTGAAAAAGTTCTGCACAGTGGCTTCAAGTCTTGCTTTAACTCACCATGTTATTTGCTTTCGCACTGGGATGAGGTTTTCATGGACAATGAAGATCAGATTACCATCACAAAGGAACAGTGTTGTTCACACAGTGGTGCTGATTATGATGCAACACTAGTCCTAACTCCGTCTTGCTACTGCTGCATTTTTACGACAGCGACGCAGGAACAGAAAGACTCTAGAGGCATGGAAGGTGTCTGATGCCTCTTTGAACTGCAGCTCTGGGAAAAGTTCAGTTTGCATGAGAAGCGACTTCATACGGGAATAGCACCATAACACCATGCCACACTTCAAATTCATAACTTATTCAGCGCTTGTATAAGACTGATTTCATCACGCTAGCCATGTCTCATACAGTGTCTTCACTACAGAAACACGGAACTGGAGACATGCACATTGAAAATGGCAAAATTTGGCAAGAAATTTGGCTTATGCAATCTTTTTTAAGCTACTTTAAGGACACAGATCACATGGACCAATTCCCTACCTCATTATTTTGTAGCGGTATCTTTGCTGCATCCTTGGCTTGGTGCCTCCAAAAATCATTGTAATTGGTTTAAATAAATATCCTGTGGCAGAAAGATAATTGGTGCAGCCAGACTTGTCTTCGCAGTGCTGACAATGCAACAAGGTCAGTAAAGGCTCTGTCACCACTGTGTCAGCCACTTGCTTCAGACACTAAGAAGTTCCAGACATGTATTTAATTAAAAAAACTTAGGAATTGTCACTAAAACAAGCTTTTGGTTCTGTATTTCCTAATGAGCCCCTCCATTTTGAATCACTCAGTGAGTGTTTTAGCTGGCTGTTATACGCTTGTTTTGATACGCTACCAGTCAAAAGTTTTAACACACCTTCTCATTTAATGAGGTCCAAACTTTTGACTGGTAGTGTAAAGATAAAGTGATCAAGCGCAGAGAGCCATTGAGATTGAGGTAAAGGCCTGTGGCACATACTGTACATAGATCACATTTTACATTGTTAAAACAAAAAGAAGAAAAAATCTAGAAATTGCCTTGTTAATGATGTTCCTGCCAGAGGGCACACCACTCCTGAGGGGACATGTTAGAAAGGAGGCATTGTGTATGTCATCATTTTATTAGATTTCTGACTTCATCACTGAGATTGGAAAGTGCTGTTCAATTTGGAGATAAAAGAAAGACCTGGGTGAGGACAAAATGCAGTTTGGATACTTTTAAGCTACTCCCTTGAAAATCAATAGGCAGGGAACATATTTGGTTTGTCATGCCATGAATAATACACCTGTTCAGCGATCCATGATCAGAGTTCTCCAAACCCTGCAAGTGGTCAGAATAATAAATGTTTGATTTTTCACTGTTTTTTATGGCCGATTCTTTGTCAAAGCCAAGGTTTCCACTATCATCAATCATTCATTGCCTTTCCAATGTATTTGAAAAGCTCGGGACCTCCACCAGTCATGAAACCAAAATAACAAACCTAAATGCAAAATCGATCAGGCAGACTGAAAACAAATGTAAGCCGCCATATAAAAGAGTGGTGGCTCAATTTTCCAACCCTTTTATCCGAGTTGCTACTGTATGTTTCCCTAAAGGTTGTTTGTGCCAGCCACAAGTATTTGTTGCCCTAAAGGCAGAGATCTTAGAAACAGCAATGAGAGAAATTTCATCCAGTGTCATCATCCCAAGCTATTAGTGAGGCTATTTGATCAGAGCTACAGCAGAGCCAAGTAATGGATGCTGGCCAAACTGCAAATCACAATCACTCCATCGAGTGAATGAATGTGATGTGCAGACACGTGTGACAAAGTGTCCAAGGATAAACCACAGCTTTGTGAGTGAGAGAGTCTGTGTCTGTGTGTGTGTGTGTGTGTATATGTGCGTGGCTTATTTACCCATGCAGTGCTTGGACAGCTTCATGGTTCAGCGACTGGCAGTGACCTGAGGGGTGCGGTGCCAGCTGAATGTGCAGAGCTGTGTGCACACTGCGAGGCAGGAGATAAGCATCCAGACAGACGATGGTCAGAAGTGACGACCATTTGGCCAAAAAGGTTTGGGTTTGACACTTTCTGGTCATGGTGCATTCATAGGCTACGATTTCCATTCAAACCCTTCTACTGCTACTAACAAATTCAGAAATTTATGCCACAATTTATGACACTTTCTTTGAATGTTGTGCACCTGCAGACATTTTAAAACGTTTTCATACAATGATCACATAGTCACTGTCTTCATATAGACCAGTGGTTCTCAAAATTTTTATACCAAGTACAACCTGAGAAAATATTGAGCTCTTGAAGTAACATCATTATCTCCAACGTTAAAATACAGTGGTGTAAATAGACCAAGCAAAGCTGACTTTGCCTATTTACAGACTTTTCACGGGAGGCAGATTTATTCCCAATAAGATAATTTGCTCTTTCATCCTCCTCTTCCTCACACATACTTCAGACACTGGTATAGTGAAATTAGATTAAAATGGAGTGAGAGATAAGGTGACTATAACTATTATTTATTATAATTATTTTATAATTTGTTTCATTTTCGATGCACTCCAGGGTGTTCATTTTTACATTTCAGCAGTAAGCCTTGGCATCAAAATATCAAACACTTGCCCGTCCGGTCTATTGTAAAAACAGATGGCAAAAGGAAGCTGCCTTCATAAAGTGAAGCCCAGAAGTAAAGTACCTGTAGACTAACAGTCTTATTCTAGGACTAGCATTTCTTTTATTTTAAAGTGATTATACAAAAAAACATGCTAGTTAAAAATGAAATCTTCAAGATTAGTTGAGAGACAGTTATCCAAAGAGTCCACAGAGTGTGACTCGGTCTTTATGATCATGTATGCATGAGCACTAACTTTTCTATCTGTATTACCTGAGGTTATTGTGCTAAGATATTTTTCTCTTGTCACAAGCACAGCTATCAACTGCTCTCCAGACTGTTGTCAATCCAGCTGTGCCCGCGTGCCCTGGGAGAGTTGTGCTCATTTCAATGTTTATTGAAATGTTATCAAAACCACTCAGAGCGACTCAAGGCAATCAATGGTGTTTAGGCTCTGTGCAGCAGAGGCAGGCCGCCCTGCTCTCACTAGCATTGTTTGTCTTCACGCCATTCACTCTCTCCACTCTGAGGAGAAGAGGGGTGAGTCACTCCTCACTAAATTCCTGCCTCTAAGAAATATTTCAGCTTAGGATTACACGCTGACTGAAGACAATTAATTGACACAAGGAATATACATGTGGTTTGAACATGGGCAAGCGGCGCAGCATGGTAAAGGGAGGGGAAAACTGTGCTGCACATAATGCCTGCCTTGCAGGGTGCCTTTAGTTTTTCAAAGACATGCTCATTTGCCAGTACAGACGGTTTCCCCTCATGCTTCTTAAGAACCAGCAGTTTGCCTGAAGATGTTCCACTGGCAGATTGTATCATCCCCATTTCTGTTCAATTGTATACAGCCCTCTGACAGATACCTACCACAAGATAATAAATGATGAATGGAACCCAGTGGGTGGTGGTGGTGTTCATGGAAAAACAAACACAAGCACTTAGAGTCCTCATGTTGCACTGTTAGCACTGAGATGCAAGTTTGTCATGATGGACTGAGCTTTATGTTCGCATCAGCCAAAATATCCACATCTCTCCCTGCAATTGTAAAAGGAAACAAGAAAGAATGGCTTTGGGATTAAGTGGCTCGAGAAGAGATGGATTTAAAAAAAAAAATCATGAGATGAGGAGCTTGGACAGCGCATCAGGAACACTGACAGCAAGCGACGTAATTATAAAAAATAATAAATAATTCAAACTTAGGTAAGTTGTCTTCATATTAGGTTGTAAAATTTTGTTAAAAGAATAACTTATTTCATTGGTATGAACGGTTGAAGAAATATTTTTAAGTTAATTTTCTTTTTTCGGTGTTTTGCATCTAATTACACAGTTAGAGGTTAAATATATTTTAATTTGACCTGCAGCTTGGAGAATATGAATAAGTTAAATTCACAACGTAAAAAAATAAGTACAATTACTCTGTTGTTGAGATTAAAGAATGAAAGCCTATAGAGTTGGGTCTGATTTGGATAATATTTTGATATATTCAGGTTTGAGTGGAGTTTGGCCACACCGAGCTCTTCTAATTACTTTATCTACTGTGTGTCTGTGCACTGCATGTCAGGGACAGTTAAAATGCCTGTGTTCAAGTTGGGTCAAGAATTGTTTAAGAAAATGTGGTCCAATTCACATTTAAGTAGATACGGTATATTTAAAAACTCCCTGAACTAACATGCTGAAATTGATCATGTTTGTATTTACATGTCAAATACAAAACACATTTTCTATGGTTAAGTCAAAATATTCACTGTGTAACTTTTACTGAGAGGGGAGAGCAAGAAATGCTGTGATGTATTTTAGCTGTGAGGCAAAATGTTTTTACTCTTACTGGAAAATGTTGAAGCCGCACCAGTACTGCTTAAAACGTAAAAAAAGACTACAAGGAAAAAGATTGAGAAAGTAAAATCAATTGAATTCCTATTGCTAAAGATGCAGAAATATCAAATTAAATCTTAAATTAAAATGATGAAGATTGGCTTATTTCCATACTGTACTTTGCCGCAAAGTATTGAGTTCTATAGATGCTACAGTGAGTGGAAAAAGTGGTGTTTTTGTCCCTTCTATAATGACTGTTGAACACTCTGGAGGGGGGAAAGAGTAAAGCTGCTCTTCTCTTGTTCTTTCTACCCAGTGCACCAAGATGGTTTTTAATAAGTTTCTAGACAGAAAATCTATTCAATTCCATTGAATTTGTTTAACAACTATTATGCTATTTTTATAGCCAGCCTACCAGATATAGCAACAAACATCAAGGTCTTCATCCTGCCGATTTCAGTGCAAGAATGAAACAAGATACTAAAAAGATGGAGAAAAATATAAATCACCCCGATTTGTAAAGGTTAGTGACCTATTTGAGTTGATTTTATCCGACTGCCTGAAGAGTCCTTGAAGCTTTCTTTGGCTACAACAACTGTCCCAGGTGTGTTCAAGTACAGCATTTTTCAGCAATAAGAGAACTTGAAGGACAATGCATCCATCTGCTTCTTCACCTGATTGATTCATTTCCCTGCTAAAGTAGAAATTTCACTGGAGTTGAGCCAAAAATAAAGGGTAATTATACCAGTGTCTCAGCACTACATACAGTGTACAGTATACCATGTTATCATTATTATTATTTTTTTCCATTTGTAATCTGTATGCTTTCCTTATAACCTCACTCTGTACAGTATGTACAGTTCAGGCCAGAAATATACTGCTGCATCTCAGATTCACTCTCATTCACTCACTGTATGAACAGGCCGGGCATCTCACAGGACACTGAGCAGATGGCAAAACCACACTGTGTCAGCACTTTCCCTCCAGCAACCTGAGAGACTATGGTCAAGTGAAACATGAGACACAGGCACACACCTTCAAACTCCATTTATATTGGTTGTATGTTGTGACTGTGGAAAACATTGTGGAAGTAATCAGTGCTCTTACATATTCCTCCAATTTCTTGAAATATAAGCCACAGTAATTCAGTAAAAATAAATAAGTGGTGCCCGTCTTGCCGTGTAATTTATTAACGTTTTTTTTTTACCCAGAATATGTAATAATGTCTGTGCTGATATAGAATGCGAGATGTTGCAGGTATCTTTTCAGTGGTACAGTATGTTGGTAGTGATTTGCATTAACATTAATAAGGTCTAAAAATGTAATTTAACGCTCAGTGCTGACATTAAACATAAGTTAGGTCTTTTTTTTTTTTTTTTTTAAATTCAAGGTTAGATTACATGACACTGAGATTAATGGTGCTTTACCGCAATAAAGTTCTATCTTGGCTCTGTGTTGGTACATCGTTTTTCATTACTTCATAGTACAATGTGGACGGGGTCAAAACTGCCATGACATTGTTCTATACGCAACACCAACACACAAACTAGTGATGAGCAAAGCAGTTCTTTTCTGTGTACTTAGTCATAATCAATTCATTTAAAATATTAGTTCAGTACTTCCTGCGTGACCAGAGCACAGGCTCCAGTCACTGAACTGAAATACAGCTGAACGGGTCGTGATTCAGCAGTGCTGTCGTTAAATACACCAGACTCCTGTTATATACAGAGATTTGAGAAATTCTGTTGCTAAATGCTGGAGATTAACGCATGTTTTCTGGAAGTTCAAGTCTTTTTATCTGATCACAATTTGGCACTGTTCAGTTGGATTCCTGTGTCGGATGTCACACTCATGACGGACAGTGATGACACACTCTGACCAATCAGTGGTCGGCAGTCTGTCCACGTCACATTTTAGTATCGCCTCAGCTCGCTTGGAACCTCACCAGAGTAGGTACTAAAAAAAAACAACACAAGTAGAGTCAAGCCGAGCCATGCTGGAACTGTACGGTGAAAAAATGCAGTAGGACTTTGTTTACTCTTTTATTCTGGAAAACTTACTATAGCTGATTCAACAGAAACCCCCTACTATTTTATATTTGGACAGTTGTTTCCAATCTTCATGCTAAGTTAAGATAGCTGTCTTGTCTCTCAAGTTACATACAGTATTTACCGTACAGATATAAATATGAGGTATCAATCTACGCGTACAGCTCTTGGCAAGAAAGTAAATAGGCATTTTTCCCCAAAATGTAAACCTAATCCTTTAAAATGGCTGTTATCCTGTTTCATTTTGTAAAGGCCCTTGTTCATTATTCAGGTTTTTTATTACAGCATATGTTTAAAATGGTACCATTACACCTAATAGCAGCTTCTGCAAAACAAATGGAGCACCAGGAAGAAACTATATACTGCTAATGTATGAGAGATGAGGTTTCAATGTGATGTGTGGCTGGCTCAATCAGTAGTAGAACACAGTGTGTATGGAGGGATTGTCCTCTCACCAGAGCATCGATTGTCTCCCACTCTAATTCTGCTCCGTCTCCAATATCCCAGAGAAAGGTGGTCAGCCACTGTCCAGGTCCATCACATTCAGCAAATGTATAGTTGGACATGAAACAATTGTTTATTGTTTTTCAGCTTAACTTGCTGCCTGATGAAGTTCATTGATCGCTAAAGGAATCCACGGTGCCTGGCTCAACATCGTTTGTTCCCTTTGTAGAAATGATTGGTTTGATCCCAAGGCCGCACATCAGCTGTAATTACTGAAATGGGATTTCAACTGTCAGCATGACAAATGGCAGTTTGACTTTATTCGTCTTGGCCTGCCATTGGCCCCCCGCTCCACCTGTCACTGAGGTATTCCATTTCTTTTACTCAGCATCACACACACAAAAAAAAATATTGAATACCTCTTTCATCACTTCAACAGAAAATCTTTCAATAATATTACATTAATATTTTTCACTGCAATATATCGTCAGCAAGCAAAAATGGCTTGACATGTCAACTTTTTTTTAGTCCCTTTGTTTTAAGTTTGTTCATTTTCATAACTTGCATTTAGAAAGTTATTTCACCTAACTTTGCCTTTCTGCCTGTCCACATACACACATCACCTGAGACTTTCCATTTTGTTACAAATCATTAAGCTGGGCTGCAGCGGGGATCCACAAGGGGTGAGATGCTTGCAGGTGCAGATCTCTGGAGGTGTTTTTGTGCATCAATGAATACAGCTCATGGCCTTGGTTGACCTTAGCCCTTATCCCGGCGAAAGAATCAATTTTGCTCCCAGAATGCTTGTGTCGACCGCTAGAATAGGAACACAATACTAATGATAACAGCAAATACCACCAACAAGGGTTATTCACAGTCCAGAATAAACTTTTTCAATTTGTAATGCTGGGAAATATGTGGCTATGTGGACAGGACTGCTTCTAAAGAAAAAAAAAAAAAGTGCAGCAAGTTTGCTGATAGAAATCTTTTTAACAGCTTCACATGCCCTAAAAGCACCTTTTAGTGCAACCCATCCATTAGCTGTTAAACAAGCTGTGCAACATTTTGGATTTCTGAATGTAGCCAAGCAGAGTGCAATTGCTGATTTCAACAAATAAGAATTTAAAGTCTTACATTTCCTGGTGTACTGCCAGGCAGTACCAAACAAAAGCACTGCACAGACTCAAGTCATCAAAATCATAATGGGGTGTTTTTTTTTTTTTTGTCCAGCTCTGCAGAGCATTTCATTTCTGCATGGCAGCGCTCTTTCCAGATCAATTATTCCCACTAAAATAAGTAAGAGTGTGCCATGAAATATTAAGGCTGCGGCTGAGCGGGGTTGAAAGCTTTTCTAACGCGGGGGTGTTGTATCCTTTTTATTTTTCATGACGATGGAGGGAGTGTGTCGTGGAGGATGTGCTGCAGCCGCTCGGGGCCGTTTGCGTGGTAGCTAATTTAGTCAGTGGCCAAAAATGTACCAGATGAAGCACCCATGCATCCAGAGTTAAACCCTCTGCCCATCCACCCACTGTTACCTATGAACAAAAGAACTGCTCCTGTGTATACAATGCTACTGCAGTTTCAACTGCTGACTGTGGGACAGTTACATGCTCACTTTGTGTGCATTTTATTTTCTTATACTTAAACTTAATGCCAGAAGGCAGAAGTAGAATGTCTTGTAAAATGTTAAGATTTGTTTGGCTCATTGAAATGTAGATCAGTGTCAAAACCTGTAATCTAACCTTCGACCTTTTGTACACCTCACTGTACAATATTGTCTCAAATGATAGCCCAATAAAACTAATTTGCTTTCTTAAATTTTGCAATGGACATTTTCCAGCCAAAATTAATATTTGTACAGCAAAAAGATAATGTTTTAAATGGCAGTTTTAATGTGAAAAATGTGTCATGTAAATGAAGGTGATGACAACCATTCCAACCAAAAAAAAAAAAATGTTTTGAAATTCTTGTGACAGCCTGTTTTAATAAAAAATGACTTGGCACATGCATATTATTCTGGATTATTCTATGGATCAGGTGACTTCAACAGTGCTAAGACTGCCGGTCATTAGGACTGTTTCTCATCACCATCAGTGAGCCAATAAGCATGCAGCTTACTCTGAGATTGTCCCTAGCAATCAAAATTGATACTGAATTCCAACACATTTTTCCATAAACAGTACAGCTACACTATTCAACTTTGATAACCAGCCCCAAACATATTGTGAGCATCCATGGTGCATAACCTGTGCCATATTTTGAAGGTTCAAGTCCACACAAGCTGAGAGAGTTTCTTTGGCATTAAGCCGACCATTTACCTGGCATTGTATATAAAAGTCATGAGCGTGAGCTTATTATCAGGCCTGTTATCGTTTGATTGTACAGTATCTTTCACAGGTCACTGTTTTCCCAGCTGCCATGTTTTATGTATTTAACATCTTTGTTTTGTTTTTTTTTCTTAATGTACCCATTCCCTCTGTGGTATGGAAATGTGGTCTTAGCTCTGCAGCTGTCAAAGAAGCAGATGCCACTGTATCTATAGTGCACCAAGTGTGTGTGTGTGTGTGTGTGTGTGTGTGTGTGTGTGTGTGTGTGTGTGTGTGGGAAATGGGAAGCTGTGACTGGGCCCATCTCACTGACAGAGCTTCAAAGCTTATTGTTATCACTGCATGCATGCCAAGCATCACTCTGTTCCAGATCAAACAGCACATTTGTCAGTGTGAATGTGACGTTGAGAGGAAGCCATTTTTATTCATCATATCTCACTTAATACTTTTGAAAACTGCTCAGTTTATCTGCATCCCTGGAGACACTGAAATTCAGAGATTCACTCTTTTGTCTTTATTATAAGTGATACAAGCTTGTGCGGGGTGACTTTGCTTGAATCAAACAGAGGATGAGACAAGGTTGTGCAGGACACAGAAACTTATTTCTCACATACTGTTAAAGAGGACATTCACTGGAAAAATCAAATTTTTGATGTTTTTTGGTGTGACCCTGTGTCCTTCTCGTGTCTAAACATCACTAAAGCATCACGATAAACACTTCAACCACTTCTAAGAAAAAAAAAGGGCTTCACTGTTTACCTGGGCTCGAACAAGCGGTTTTGAAAACGTAACTAGCACATTTGCCGTGCATTGAACCCTCCACAAAGAGCTACTCCCAGTCGTGGGCATGAACATTCAACCTGAAGAAGAAGAAGAAGCTGAATCGCTTCCACCATTACAACTATTGTATCTGTGGAGAGCAACGTGTCTCAGAAGAAAGGTTCAGCTCATTGTTGCTCTGTTGCTGGTTGTCAAAAATACCAGACGCTTCATAGACTCCCTTCTAATGAGGAA
The DNA here is from genome assembly GCA_016785285.1 of Brachirus orientalis. Classification (NCBI taxonomy): domain Eukaryota; kingdom Metazoa; phylum Chordata; class Actinopteri; order Pleuronectiformes; family Soleidae; genus Brachirus; species Brachirus orientalis. Next base: position 9,062,179 of record JAFBJR010000258.1, on the reverse strand, counting down.
AAAGAGCAGTTTTTGATGGTAATATCCCTGCTGCTAAAATGCTGTTTGTTTGTAGCAGTCACTTTGAAGTGAATTGTTATACAAACTTTGGGCAAAACAAAGCGAGTCTCGGCTCAAAACTTCCATAATAGATTTCCTGAAGGCAAGGTAAGTATTTCCAAATGAAGTAATAATGTCTTTGCGAGCTTGACTGCTTCTTGTCACATATAGCAATAGCTAACGACGGTTAATTGCAACTACATTTGAAAGGCAGCGTGTGTCTTCGCTTTTTCTGTTTGTCTCGGCTCCATGCGACGCTGTTTACAAGCGAATCGCTGCCCGGGCTGCGTGGAACCATGTGTATTTACCGTGTCGGTTCAGCTCAGGGTTAGCATGAGTGTTCCTACGCTAACTACTGACTGCAGCAGGCGGAGGTCGGTGTGTATTACTTTTGAATAGGGAACAACTTACTGTATACTAAAATTGTCTATTTTACATGATCCATAATTTTGTATTTTCCACACTAGGGTAAATTAAACCATGCAGGCACTCAAACCGACGCTCCTGCGGTTTGGGGGGGCGCAGCACCACGCAGCAGTCAGTCCGCTCGTAGCTGGCCAATCAGCAATAAACTGGCTTAATCTGAAGAGACTGAGGTTTTTGAGCATAAATATTATTTAATTTATCTAAGTAGACATCAGTAATCTTGAATTTTTGGTTCAAAAATACCATTCTATGTGACCTTTAAGTTGCTCACGTCTGCTTAAATAGTTAGCCCACCAAAACTGCTCAAACTATATTTAATCACTTATTTCTTCTGTTATGAAGAAAGTTATTATGGAGTTGATGCTTAGACTGGAAATACTTGAGAAAAAAGGTCCATCAGTCTCATCATTACCAGAAATGGCAAGAGATATTACATTACACACAATTAAGGCTGCAACTAAAACAAAAAGAAAATTATTCATGAATGTAATGATTGTTTTCTCAATTAACTGATAAGTCTTAACCAATAAAATTAAAGGAGATTGAAAATAAAAAATGTTGGTTGGCATTGCTAAAATCCTCAAACTGATGGCATCGAGTCATTTGTTTTCTTCAGAACCAGCAAAGATATAAAATATACTAAACAAAAGTTTAACAAGCTGCTGTCAAAAATGCCATCTATTGGCTAACAAACATCCAAACCTCACAAGCAGAGAGAACCACTGTCTCACTCACTCATTTTCTACCGCTTTATGGTGCCTAACTCCAGCTGACACGGGGCGAAGGGCAAGGTCACACCCTGGACAGGTCGCCAGTCCATCACAGGGCCACATAGAGACAGACAACCATTCACTCTCACATTCACATCTATGGGCAATTTAGAGTGTCCAATTAACCACCTCTTTGATTAACTGGATTTCTGGAGGTGTAAGTGCATTTAGGTATGTTTACTTCCCTGCTGTTAAGCTAATATTGGAAGTGGAAAATTTAAACTCTGAATCACAACAAGAGATGGATAAAAAAGGCACAGCGTGATAGTATCAATGAAGAGCGGCAGGACCTGTTGATTCATGGTTGTGTTTATGTGGCTGCTTCCATCTATTTATGTAGTAATAGTTGCTTCTTGCACTAAGCTGATGAATGTGGACAAGTCCTCATCAGTCCACACATACTGGACCTCCTCTTGTCTATTTTCCAGCACAGTGAAATGTGATTTCTAAAGTTTTTTTGCATTTATCTTCTACCGATTCCTCAACTTTTCTACCAGTTTCAAGCATAAAAATTTGAATGAGGTATTACAACACATTTTTTTCTGTTTACATTCTGGTGGTGCAAATCAAAAAAGACATAAAAATAGCTGTCACAATATGCTATTCGAAACTATTTCAACTGATGGATTTGACTGACAGAAACTTTAATTAAGTAGTCTATGATTAAATGATTAATTGTTGCAGCTCTACTTGCAACACGAGTCAAAAATAATAACTTTGAGCTAATAGTTGGCACAGTTGCAGACTGCACAGGCATTATGGAGTCTGGAGAAGATGCTGCCAGTGTGCTCTGCCAGAGGGCAACTCTGGCAACACAAGCTACAAATACACGCATAAATCCTTCTATTAAAAATGATCTCTGCATGCTTGGACCCAGAATATCTGTTTACATGGTCTAGAGTTTTCACTACTGTGAAAAAATCACCCAACTAAATGCCATTCATCATCATTGTTTCAGGATAGAGGCAGATTAATATTTTGAAATAAGACATATCTGCATGGCTGCATATCAAAAGGCATGTGGTCTTTTTTATTCATAAACCACCTTTTTAATAAACCTTTCAACTTGGATTTCATGTGCTCATGCTGAGGCCCCTGATCACCTGTGACACATGTGAGCAGGGCAACAAGAGTCCGGCTTTGAGCGACTCCAGGCCCAAACAATGCTAATGTCCATGAGCTGGAAAATAAAAACTGCAAAGACTGAATCTATAGACATTTTAAATAAAAACTTCTCAACAGGTTGTGTCCTTTTTTGGGCCCGAGTAGAATGCTACATATCAGAGTTCTTTCAACTTTGTGAAAATTTAATTTGCTGTTTTTCCAGCACTGGGCTGTAAATGAATACTTGGGAGAGAGATGTGTGGAATGCAACATCAGAGATCCTGAGCTGAGATCAGCCCACCGAGGAAACAAGGCAGTAGGTGTTGCCGTGTGTGAATAACACCAGCAGCACATGAATATTTAAAGTGTGATCAGGAGAGACCTCCATTATGTGAGCTACTGAGCCGTAATGCCACGGCAGATTATGAGAGCAGAAGTGGTCCATGTGCTGCCGCTGAGCTGAGAAATAATCAATAGTTTTGGTGCCATGGGGTTGTGCAAACAGGTAGCTGTCAGTTCATTTTTAAATGTGTGGCTGCTAATGTAGGTGTCTCTACACACACACACACACACACACACACACACACACACACACACACACACACACACACACACGTATACACACACAGTCAAGAATGAATTTTAGACAAAGAAAAATATCTTGATAAGTCTGTTGTGAAATCATGATTTTCTTTCGTCACTGAGAACCTGTGCCACTTCAGATTCACCAAATTTTATTCAATTGGAAAACAACCCCTGGATGGAGTTGGATGAAAATATCCGGGTAAATGTAAAAAGACACTTTACATTTGCAACTAACAAAATGGGGAAGGGGGGATTTTAGATTCTGTCTCAGTTCTATAAAAGATGCACAAAATATTAAAAACTAATTCACCACATTGCACAAGATCAACAATTATCTTTACACACTTTGGGTCTTGCCTGATGTGGTAGAACCCAGCCTCTGCTGATCTAGTGCTTCTCTGCTGTCTTTCAGTCCAACTTTCTCCAGCCATTGGTATGTTTTACTGATATCAGCCACTTCTTCAGTTTGATGACTGAACACGCCATGTAGGGGGTTTGTCCTGCAATGTTTGCCCCTCTGGCTCCTCCTCTCTGCTGGGTTTCATGCCTGGGGCATTCATTTAGCAGATCATTGGGGGCCATCTTGTTTTCTTGGATGTTGGTGGTTTCATCCTAGATAGTGGCTTTGACACTCATTAGTCCTCGACCTCCTTCCTTCTGCTTAGTGTACAACTTTAGTGTGCGGGACTTAGGGTGAAACCGTCCATGCATGGTGAGGAGCTACCTTGTCTTGATATCAGTGGCATCTATCTTTTCCTTTGGCCAGGCAATTATGCCAGCAGGGTGTCTTATTACTGGCAGGATGAAGGTAGTGGTGGCTTGGCTCTTGTTCCAATCATTCAGCTGACTCTTGAGGACCTGTCTCACTAGGGGTAGATATTTGGTTGTGGTGGATCTCCTTGTGGCCTCTTCATGGTTCCCATTTGCTTCCCATTTGTAGCTGTCTTCAAAATCTGCTATGTTGCTTTCAAGTAGTTCTTTTCCCTCATTTCTGATCATCTTCCCTGTCTTTGATATCATGTTTGAATTTATCAAACCTGAATGACACCCCAATGTCCTCGCTGTAGACCCTGGTGAGCTGGATCAGTGAGTCAATGTCTCGCTCACTTGGCATACAGCTTCAGATCATCCATGTAGAGAATTAACTATTTTTTGTTAAATTATAGCGAAAAAACAAGCCAGGGTCGGCTGTTATGAAGATTAATTGTCATTCTTAACATTAATATACCACACCGCCCAGTCATATTAAACACTGAGGTCAGTCAATGGGGTTTCTGGTTATTGCTGTTATTTCTTTGGGCCAATGTAAAATTACTTTGACAGTAAAACATTCCAGAAACATCAACAGCTCCCCTGATAATAGCCAGCTGTCAGAGTTAAGGTGAATATGTCCTTGGTGAAACTAGTTGTTTAAAATGATATTCACCACATGTAGTCAACATGATTTACGAGTTTGTGAAGCCACTGCTGTAATACGCGGCTCACTCATTTCATGGCAGAAAAGCTGGAGCTTCCACACTGAGTCAGAAAATATAAAGAAATATTTATTAACAGAATTTATGCAGGAGGAAAACTGCTTGTTATGGATGATACTTTTATGCCTCCTACAGACTCTGCACTTCAGCAATTTCAAATAACTACACTCACTTCAAAATCACACTGTGCGACATGATCTAATGAACTTGGGTACAAGATGGTAAACCCTCATTTTTGACACTGCCAGAAAATGTTCTGACTATCTTTGATTCTTTCTCACTGTATGATGTAAGAACACCAGTTAGGAGTCACATCGAAAGAAATCTCCATGATTGTTTCATGGGGAATGTCTTTGTACTAGGTTAGCATTAATTCAATAGAATGTAACAAATGTAAAAACTGGTGGGTTGATTGGATTAATGGATACATAGTTTAACAACTGATTAACAGTTTCTCAATTTGGGTTGAATGCCAAATATTTTCTTCAAGTGAAAGTTTTGTGGTTTTATGTTCACTTAGTTGCTTGTTTGTACTGTCCAGGTCGTCAGATTGGTTCGTTGACAGATTACGGATGAATGGATGATTGATTGATTGGCATTTGGAAAATTGATTGAGAATTTCTCACATTTAACAGAATGTCACATAGTCACTTCTCAAATTATAATTTTCCATCACATTTACTTAGTTGCTTGTTGTGAGCCATATAAAATTGTCACAATAGTTGGATGGTCAGTTGATAGATTATGTATGGATGATTAATAGACCCTTTAATTTTTTTTTTGGAGAAGGGCAAATAATTGCATCTGAAATGATAATGTTACTCTTTTATGTTTATTTGGTTGTTTGTATATGGACCATTAATCATAATATACTGTGGTATTTTTATGGAAATCAGTTTCAAACTCAGATGCATCATTTTTACTTTGTTGACAAGGTGGTGATAAATTTGTGGGTGTCACATGCTCTCCCACGCGACAATAAATCAAATCACATTGTAAACATCTACTGTAGGTAACATTTAGAAGAAAACATCTGATTTCTCAAGCTCACTTATTTTAAATTGTGGACTTAAAAAAAAATATACTGCAGCTGGTAAATCAAGACCTCCAGTAGCAATATGAACTAATGAATATTTTGGTGCTTTATTGATTTAGTGCAGCCTTCATGGAAAGAGTTCAAAATGTTTAAACTGTAAAGTGGGTGAGGAAACCTCAAACAAATGTAGAGCCTTATCTTCTGTTACGCTCACAGCCTTCATGGCTCCTGACCACAGGCTCATACTGGATGGATGCTTCAGACTGTGGGTCAATAAAGATTGTCCTACACCAAATGAATGCATTTCATTCCTCACACTGCCACTTCACTGTGTTCAGCCAAGCAGAGTGATGATGTTTATCTGTGATGTCTCTAACAGAGATGATGGGGTTTTAATGGTGAAAGCAGATGGCGATGTGACTTTGAACTATGTTCATCACACAATCTATATTTACTGAAGAGTCAAGCTAATGAGAAAATGGGATGGAAAATACTCATAGTGGAGTGGAATTTGCATTTTTCTTCATCTTACTTTTATTGAATGAATAAATACTTTACAGTGACCACTTTCAACTGACCCAAAACAAGTATAGCTGCTGTATAATCCTTGAGGCTAACCAGGCCTTTATTTCCTTGTTCCTCTTGTTTATTTGTAAGGCCTTTAATCACAGTTATAGCCTCAAAAAGGACTTTAGTGCATTTAAACAAAAGAAATGAAAACTATAAATGAAAATGACACCCCCAACCTTCAACCCACACTGAGAACAAGGAAAAAAACTCTCATTAAGAAGTTCAAATCAGCAAAAAAAAAAAAAAAAAAAAAAAAAAACCACACACAACAAAACAATTAGCCAGCTATTCCATGGTGGGTTTTAATATCAGCAGTTAAGCAGCATGCCATGCTCCTTTATTGCATAGAGGAGATTTAGAACTCCAAGTAGGCTCTTGTCATTATAAAAACTCAGGACATTTCATCCTGGCACACGAAGCAGTCACACTGAGCCAGAAGCAGCAGTATGGAAGCCTAATTGAACTTTGTGATTATCTCAAGGCCTATTCTCAGTGCTCATTATCTTACCCTTGTCCCTGTAAAGACCAGATAAGTTCGCTTTGACTTTAAACCTCCATCTCCAAACAGGTCACTGGAGCTGCACTTGTACTTTCATCTTCCCTTGGCTTCTATACTGTATGAGTAAGCGGGTCTGCGTTTCTCTCCAGGGGCACAGTTGCGTCAGCTGCTAACAGTTCCTCAACTTGGAAATTAGATCAAGAAAAATCTTTTCAAATCACACTTTTGCCAACAGACTGAAAATAAATGCATGTACAATTTTGAATAAAAAACACTCAATTTTGTTCTTTAACACCTGTCATTTTTATGTCAGTGCCATACTAACATTGTGCCAGGGAAAAGTCTCATCCTCTCCACCACAAACTGCAACTCTGTGGCTTGAATCACTGTTTGCTTCTCTTCTATCCTTGCTCACATGTCTCCGTTTAATTTGTGTCAGCAAGGGATCACAGTGGTTAAAGCTGCCCTGCCATAGATGGCTAATCTGTAGTGTTGTCAGCATGCAGCCTCATTTAAAAGCTTTCACAGTTGTTGCACTTGCTACTTGATCCTTTGTGCAATTCATGCACTGGCTCCTTCCATGACAGAAAAGAAGAAGAAAAAAAAAAAAAAAAAAAAAAAAAAAAAGGAAGAAGAAGAAATGTGACACTGCATCCATCCCTAAATAAATGCCCCACATCACAGCTCTAAGTGTTTCCATAATAAGATGGAATTTGATTTTGGACGCGCTGTGGTTACAAAGATGCTAAACTTTACATATAAAAAGACCTAAGTGGCACAGGGTGTGTAGAAGTGCGGGCTAGGCATAGGAGCATAAGCATTTAGGGAGAAAAAGTGAAGCTGATGATCCAATGTGCAAAGCATTTGACACACATTGTGCCTTATCTTTTTTACTCAACACAAGAAAAATAATCTGAAGTGTGTATTGATTGTGCAATATGTCACACCACATGAATCCCATCAGTGAATTCCCCCCCCCAGTATCATGAAAATCAGTGAAGGGTTGTGTCTATCTCAGCTTTTGTGTCTTTTCATGACTGGTGGAAATCATTGGATCAGATATCAGAAAGGAGAAAGTACAGTCACATGACATGCTTTCAAAAAGAGATGTATGTCACCGCCATCATGTGACCAGAAAGTGTCTGCCAAGATGATGATATCATCATCATCATCACAGATTATTTTTAACTACAGGAAAAAAGGAAAATGTATTATTTGGGTAGTGAAAAACACACCAGCATTTTAACTGAGTCATGTTATTCTACTTAATGGGATTAAAAAAAAAAAAAAAAAAAAAAAAAAATCCATTACTGTCCTAACATTAGGTTTTTGAAATGACTGGCAGTGGCTCGGTGGTAAATGAATCAGCATAAACACCCTTTTATTAAAGCTTAGTTAAAGACAAGGGGTAGAAATTGTGTTTCAGATTGATATTGGTGTTGCGATATATTAATATCGCACATTAAAAATTGGAATATTAGCTTTTTTTTTTTTTTTTTTTTATAGACCCATTTTGAGTTTGATCCTTCCTCAATTAAAGAAAATTGGTTTGATCTACAGACTTTTTCCCCCAAATGGGGTTACTTTGACAACAGTTACCTTGGGCCCAATTTACAGTTATAGTTTGCAATCGCAAAATGTCCAGTGATGTAAATGACCAGGATGGTGCACATGGACTAGGGCTGTTGCAGTTTATGCAATACCTCAGTTATGCTGTCACTAATGGCACCTCAAGTGCTGTCCTTTCATATCAGCTGTAAAAACTGAGATTTAAGATCTGCCTCTGGCCTAGGAACTTCACTTCATGATATAATGTTATGCTTTGACAATTTTGGGCACGTTTTCTAGGAATCCCTCCACCACAGTTGAACACAGGGAGCAGCCGTTAGTCACACTTAGTGATCTGAATTCTCATTGTAAAATCTCGAAAATCACATTTAGACCGGTGCCATTTGGAGGATTAGTAAGTGAATATTTCAGACATTACCTGGAACCAAATACCTAATGGACAGTACCATCTCTCAGTCAAACAGGTGTCTACCCATGCAAACGTGATTTACAGAACCGACATCACATTCTACTGAAGAAAACCTGAAACTTGTGATTGAGACCATTAACTCCTCAAGAAAATGTGCTACCAGTGGAGTCATCCCTGGTTCTTATTTCTGGGTTGGCCTTACAGAGCAAACTAGAAAAGTAGGTCTGTGTGTTACATATAGTCTATACATGCACAGCCTGAATATGTTTTGGGTTGAGTTCTATAATGTTAGCTGGGCTTTTATTTAGTATCCAAGTGTATTAACAGTTATTTTAATATGATTCTTAATGACTGTTACTACACATAACACATAAGCACCTTTGCTGACACAGAATGTAGAAAGTATAGAGACTTTTTAACCATTAAAAACAGACCCCATGTGCTCAACTAACTCATGTTTATAGAAGACAGAGCAACATACAGTATCTCAGTAGTACAGCAGTATACACTCTACCGAGTGTGTGCACATGCGTGCTTCTCCTCGTCTGTGTTTAGTGGGACAGACTCTTGACATTGAGCACAAATAAGGCCATATGCTTCCCAAGTTATTTTTTTTGTCAGAGCATGACACCAGTCATTTGTTGAAAGTATACCCTCCTTTTAACCGCGTGACCGTGGCTGCTCTGCAGTTGCTTTTCCAGCCCTACAGTGAGAGGCTTCGTATATTCCTTTGTAGCAGCTCACCCTTTACGGCCTCTGTAAGACATCAGTGCAAACCAGAGCGAGTGCATGAGCTTTGAAGTTAGTTTCAAAAGCCACATCAAACACAGCTGGAGTGCAGATACATGGACAAAAAACCTCATTCAGTTAACGCAGAATTTCAAAAGTGTCTGCAATCAGATTATTTGCAGTGATTATGTATAGCAGCAGTTACATTTAAAAACTATAGTTTAGCTTTATTGGTGCTTTATTACAAGCTTCAAAAACTACTTCCCTCAAAGTTTTGTTTCCTGTCTGGCATTTATGGACTCCATCCTCTAGTGTTCAATGCATAGAGGACAGACACACCACTGCCTCCTGGATTTACCGTATAAGTGCAACTACACTGCAGTAATTCATTTTCAAGAGGGAGTTTGTCCTTAATTTTTGCCTAAACACAAAAAACACATTTTTCAGTGCATAGGAAAGTGTTTTGTTTATTTTTCACAGTTAATGGAATAACTAATGCACCTGATGTTGTCAATTATGTATCTGTTGATATATACAAATAAATGAACACATGCTATGTGAATGTAGTAAAAATTTGCATTTAACATTTTTCATGTTCAGTGTATCAAATTGGCTGAACAAGTTCAATATTGCTGTTTTACAACTTAAACTCCAAGCAAACTGATTCACGGAAATATTATATTTTTATTAGCCAATAATATGTAGAATGTCATTCTCAAGTCCTTTTGGTAACAAATGTTGTCAATGCAATTGAAAGTGCTTGGATTTAAATTGAACATTTCATTTCATAAACCAAAAAAAATAATAAATAAATAAAAAAGGCAATAATGTACTTTCAGTCAACTTTCATCAAACACAGACATGTGGAAACAAGGTTAAATTTCCTAGTACACATCAGGAAGCTCAGAGATAACACCTCTCTTTATTCAAGGTAAATAGCACCCATTGTCATCAAATGTTCCTACTCAAGGTGTGCAAAATCTCACCATCAGCAGCAAATTCCCAGCTGTCACTTACCTGTCGACTATGTCAACACACACACACACACACACACGCAGAAGGTAATTAACTCCTCAGCTTCAGAATCTGCCAACAGGAAATTGGTGTTTAAACAAAAGTGTACACACTCCAAAGATCACGTCTCTCAGATGACAGTGTGGTTGTTATGGACCAAAAGAAAGTCAGAGCAGAATCATCAATTATGAATGTTTTTTGAACGTATACAGTACGAATTTAAAGTGGCGAGTGATGCTGACCTCACGTGTACAGCATGAATCGTGTGAAGATCTACAGGGAATACTTAAACTTTTTTATTTTTCCCCTGCGTTTAACACAAGCTTTGACTTCATACACTCTATATTTAATGCACTTGTACTGTAGCTTGTACAGACAAACCTAATTTAGTGAGTGGGCCATGATGAGAAGGGCAAATGCATTCGAGACAAAAAAAAAAAAACTGAACCATTTGAACTGTAGAATATAAATGAGTGGATCAACTATTGAAACAGTACATTTTATCTACAATACTGTGCAACCACCAGCTTTGTTTTTATTGTAACATACACACTTGCTGCTTTGGCAGTGATTGATTAAAAGATGAGGGACTTAACCAGATCAGCAAATCCAGTTTTACTGTAATCCCATGGACACCAAAGTTAATACCTGTGTGGCAAAATAAGATTAGGTGAGAATCACCACAGGTTTATAGAGGATGGCTGACATTGTTCACTGGAAGAAAAGTACTCATACTCTCCAAGCAGCAGATGTAATCATCATAAATGCATCCTTGAAATGGAATACAGATTGAAAATGGATCTTGCGTTAATTCCTCACTCAGTTGATTGCATTTCTTCAAATCTTCAGATACTGGGGAAAATACGTTTATCCCATCATCATCATCATCATCATCATCATCATCATCATCATCAGTCAGCAAATAAGAGCAATTTTTAATTTTCAGGAAAATTAAAAATCACACATTTATCCAACATTTACCACTTTGCCTCAAGGTGTACTTAAGTTCTAAAGACAGGCTTAAGAAAATGACTCTGGTCAAAGCGGCTGTGTGGTCAGGTTCCCAAACATTTCTGTAGCCCTGTGTGTGGACTGAAGAGCTCGTAAAACCTAAATAAACTACACAAAACTCATGGGTGCTACAACTCAGAGAACTACTATGTTCCTGCACTGTACTTTGATCTGATTTAAATGAAGGCTACCCTCAACAAAACAGCCTCTAATTATTCTGTCTTTGAATTTGAAATGGGAATACCCACGAGACGCTGGTGGAGGTCTAAAAGAGCTGCAGCTGAAACCAATTTTCTCCATTTTGCCCTCCCTAAACAGTGAGAATCAAGAGAATTGGATGCCAGAATAAATTGTACATTTAAAGGTTTGGGAAAACAAAACATGATGATTTCAGTCAGTGTGTTAGAAGAATGTTGTCTCTAGTTTGTTCAGATGGTCTTAAAATTTAAGCACTATGCCAGTCTGCAGTCTTTCTACTAAATTACTGTATTAATTGTCCTAACTGTAGTGAAAGAACACGGAGTGCAGACATAAATATATCACCCTCTTTTCTCCATAGGCCGACTCCAGTCGTGTGATTCTTATATCTTCAGGGTCAGAGCTCACCTTGACATTTCCTGCTAATGACACTGACTGAGGGCTCTGGATTTCCCATGGCTTTGTACAATTCATTATTAGTGAACTAATAATGAATTCTTAGATGTAATTGTGCCTTTCTGCTCATGACTGCTGTCAAAGAAATCTCAGTGAGGATTTGTCTTTGTGTATCCAGAGCTTCTTTCTTCCTATTCTTTTATTTATTTAGCTATAATTGTATCCTTAAGCTTTCCATTATCTAAAACATGAATTCAGTAGTGAACCAATGTATTTAAACTTTTTTTTTTAAGAAACTGACCCATTTATTGCCTATTTTGGCCTTTTGTTTTTGGTCTGTTGATAAATTGAAATATTATTCCCACACAATGATGTTGAACTAAATAAATGAAATGAGTAAGGAATAGATTTGTGACCGGAGAAAAAGTATTTGTGCATTTTTTATTTCTTGACTCAAAATCTGTGCACACTGTTGATATGTTTTAACACCATCTTATATTGGTGTTTGGGAGCTTTTGGTGAGTAGATACATTTTCAGTGAGCAAGGGAGCAACAGGGCAATTTTAAAACATCCACACTGAGCTGACCCACGGCTACAAAGAGAAAACAGGTCCCTGTAGTTTGTGAGAACCTGCACAAATCAAATATCAAAGTACGCAACTCTTTATTTAGCCACAGGTTTCAGCTGTTGTGTCCAGATTCATCAACCTGCCTAGTAGAGAGAGAAGAAAAACCTCTACTGTGCACTGGATGATGCATTGTTAGTGATGGCTGTCTTGGCCAAACAGGCTCATACAACACTAAGAAATCATAAAAGTAAAAAAATAAAGTCCTACAGAACCATAAATGTTAAGAAATTTCTACACCCTAAAGAGCTCTACACATATGACTCAGATTATGGTTTACACCTACGTATATGGTGGCAGGAAAAGGTACGGCTGAATATATCTGACCTTTATGATGCTACCTTCCTTTTCAGGAGTATGAAAACAGCCAGAGCGGACTTTAGTTTCTAACAAAGTTTCCCTCATCTTGAATTTTTTTTTTTTTTCTCCTCTCCCCAAATCACCTGTAAATAATGCCTGTAATATATGCTGCCGGCTACATCCGTCTTTGGATCAGAACAGAACAGCTTCCTGCCTTCTGACATTGCTTTTGGTTCCAAGTGATCCATGAAGTTATTACGTGACATCAGGTATAGAATTATAGACAACTAGTCAGGATGAAGTCTAGTAGTGACCAATAAGGTCTCAGTAACCAATAAGATCTCAGCCACCCACCCGCACACACACGCGCACACACACCTGCAGCTTCAACATCAACTATTCGTCATTGGAGCTGAGCCCCAAAATGATTTGATTAGTTAACTGGAACTCAGTTTCTCATCTAGCTTTTGAAATACAAATGTGATCAATGCATTTTTTTGTTTTTTTATTTACACTTTAAAAAAATAAAAATGGGAGATGAAGTTTTGACTTACATTTTGAAAACCATTGCAATGTACATTTCAAGTAATTTGTAATCAAACTATTTAGATAGTTATAGCTAGGTGCATATTGTTCTTTATCTTGATTTATCTTCACTGTGGCTATAGGAGGTCTTGTGTTTTTCTATTTGCAGACTCCCCTGGGGTTATGCTCAATAGAGTGCATGAAGTCTATAAATGTGTCACCTGAACAGCAGGAGGTAACTGCTGTGCTTTCTTGGTGTTCAAGCCTCTGAAGCCTACCTTTGATTTTCATTCCCCTGCTCTGAGTTTTGCATTGATACCATCTGGCATCAACAGAGAGCGAGCGAGCTGATGGAGAGCGGAGGGGTGGGGGAAAATCATGGAATAATTCACTGTCTGATTAATCATGCTAATCAATGATGATGAGTTCGAAGTCCATTAACCTGTTCAAAAATGCCACAGACTGCCGTACTTCAGAGGAGGAGTGGATCCAGTGGAACAGCAGCCACAGATGGAGGTGGGAACCAAACACTGGACTGAAACACCTGTGCTGTTGATGGGATAAGCAGAGGTGACAACATATGGATGCCAAGCACAAAAACACCCTTCAGTCCTCCCACTCATCAGGGGAAATCTACCTCTGTGGGGTCAGCTGTGTCTACAAAACAGAGCCAGGAAACAAGGATAAGGGGATAGCCCCATGTGTGGCTAATATATGGGCTAACATCTCTAAAGCCAATTTCACATTGAAATATGTGGCTAATGCAGGGATTTGTGAAGCTGCTGCAACAGTAACTGGTCTGACCTGTTGTGTGTTTTTTCACCCCAAAGCATGAATTCTGACGTCATCGACGTGCTGAACAAAACAAGTCAGGATAAAAATACCCTTTACTAGTCTCCTGTTTATATATTCTGTTGATCAGATTAATAATAAAAACAACAACAACAACAACAACAACAACAACAACAACAACAACAACAACAACAACAACAACAACCACCTAACAGCTAGGCTAACATCCAGAGAATGAGTGTATTGTAGCTTTGTGCCTAAAACACATTGTTGCTAAACCAGTGGTTCTCAATTATTATACCAAATACCACCTAAGAAAATGTTGACTTCTCAAAGTAACACCATTATCACCAGAGTTAAAATACAGTGGTGTAAAAAGGCTGGAGGCAGGTTTATTTCTAATAAGATCATTTGCTCTCTCATCATCCTCCTCTTCCTCACAAATACTTCAGACACTGGTATAGCAAAATTAGATTAAGTTAGAACAAGAGTTTTGGTGGCTCTAATTGTTAATTTATATTTTTTTAATGCATTTCATTCAGTTAAAATCCCTCAGCTGCACTCTCGAAGGACTTTACAGTCTGTGCAGCAAGTGACACCCTCTATCCTTAGACCCTCGCCGTGCTAGACGGCGAAAAAGAAATTAATGTGTTTATCCAAGTTTTGCGTTGCCACCAAGGTAGGTGGACGTGAGCCAAAGTCTTTAAATCCTTGGGTCACTGGACCCCGACAGTGAATGCCGAATAACATTTCTACAGGTTAAAAACAAAGTTTAACCTAGGCATTAAAAAGGCGGTTTTTGTTCACCAGTGGGAATGGGCATAAAAAAAAAGCAGCAGGGGTGGTCTTTGTGGCGGCTTTTTAAAAACATAATAACTTGCAAGATTACAGAGGCAGCCCACAATCACTGGGCTTTCTGGTGTTCCTGTTTTCAGATGTTTCATTACCCTGCTGCAGCCAAAGGCATCAGGTGAACCAGAACCAACATTTCTAACAAACTGGCATCATAATTGCTTCAACTAATTCACTGCAAGTGAAAATATTGATTCTTGTCCTTCATTCATATTTTTTTCCCATAGCAACTCTCTCTTTACATTATGCAGAGGTTACAGTCGGGTCAATGGAAATTCAACCAAAAGCCCATTTGTTGCTGATGTTCCCATTCATTGCCTAATGAGTAAAACATTTATTAGAAAGCACTAATGAGCTGCAGTTTCACGTTAACATCTCGGTGTGAAGGGAAATGTCACAGCCATAAAAAACAGGCAGAAATAGACTGGTCTCAATTTTCATTTTGATTCTCTTGAACAAGAGAACAGGAGATGTTTTTGTAGCCATTGTATTTATCAAAAACTATTGCCTGAAAAGACATTGGAAGCGTTTCCCTTTTTTTCCCCCCTCCCTCCCCTCTAGACACAAATGCAGCACTGCAGTCCACCCTTCAGTGGAGGAGTTTGCCTACAGACTTATGGATTTTCATTTTTCAAGGGGTATGTGTGGTGAAAGTTTGTTGAAATTATTATTATTATTAAATGTAAACTGTAAATGAGATCTATTAGAATGCAATTTTTAAATAATTTGATTCAATAAGAGAAAGCTTAATGCCAAAATTCACTGGTAACAAAATAAATCTCAGTGTTAGTGGTAAAAAGAAATAAAAATAAAAATCCTCTCCCAATGCCAGGACATTATCATGTCTTGTAATGTAATGTATTAAAGCTTCACACAATAAAATTTATCCAGAGGCAATAAACTGGAGATTTCATCAAGTTAGAGTTTTCTCACTGCCATCAAGTATCATTAAGGGACTTTGCCCTTGGCTCTGTTGTTTACAGCGGTGGGAGAATTGATCTGTTTGTGTTCACAAATTGGTGAGAAGAAGGTTGTATGCACTGTAAAAGCTCCAGTCTCCCAACCAGCAGTCTGTGGGGACACAAGCTCCCAGCACAGTTAAGCCCATCTCTGCCTCTGCCTGTCTCTTCATTTCCCTCTGTTAGTGTCGGTGTGTGGGTGCGGCAACGTGGATACTGCTCGAAATATAGACTCCACAGACGATGGATCTTTTAGGAGAGGTGAGCAATTTTGAAAATAAACCACTCCAGCTCAGGATGAGCAG
This sequence comes from Brachirus orientalis, assembly GCA_016785285.1. NCBI lineage: Eukaryota > Metazoa > Chordata > Actinopteri > Pleuronectiformes > Soleidae > Brachirus > Brachirus orientalis. The sequence goes on along the minus strand of JAFBJR010000258.1, from coordinate 9,045,990 downwards.
TTTCAGTGACCAGTGGATGAGCCGCCGCAGCTGCCTTCACCCATAATGTCAACAGCAGTTGCAGCCTACTTTGCATTTATCGTGCTTTCAAATATACAGTATGCAATGAAACTGTAGATCACAGTCCAGCTGGCTAGCTTTATTCAAGTGATTATATGTGTAGGTGTTTATTTATACAGGACAAAATACATACAAGAAAATGTCTCCATGGTTAATTTAATGCAAAAGGCATCAAAGTTAAATCACTAGGAAGCTATGGAGGAATGTAACACACTCCAAGAGCCAAACAAGGCTTATGTTGTCATTTTGTCTCTACATTGCAGAATATACTGATTAAAAAAAAAAAAAAAAAAAAAAAAAAAAAAAACAATAAATCC
>JAFBJR010000258.1:9027890-9045608 GCA_016785285.1 Brachirus orientalis | reverse complement strand
AAAAAAAAAACCCAACACATTAATCCTGGGCTATAAGTATTGTTTTTTTATATTATTAGTCTGTCAATGTTTTTTTCCCCCCTTTCATTTTGTCAGTTGACACTATACCAAACCTTACATCACATTTAATGTGCTGAAACCAGAAAACACATTTATAAATAGTATTACTCAGTTCTGATAGCACTCTTTTTAATAATGAAGCTTCATAATTAATGACCAATATTTTTATTTTATTTTGCTTAAACTCGCAACAATTTGAACAAAACATCTCATGCCTTAACATGGAACCAAAAATAATCTGATTATGCTGAAATGGTCCATAGTCTAGTAGTCGACTATAAAATACAACTTTTACATTTTATCGATTCTTTGGTCGGAAAACCATTTCAATAACACAGGCAATAAGAAGTTGTGCAAAGTGCATGCTGGGGTTTGTAGTATTGCTATTGTGAGCAACATGTTAGGGCTGCTTTCATAATTAAAAACAAATACAAAAACAAACTTCACTCCACCCACACACCTGTCATTGTGGAGTTTTATGTGCTTTCGAGTGCAGGGGCATTAAGTTGAGTGCACAGAAACTTTCCCAGTCAGCCAGACAGATCTGAAAACAGCTGCCTAGTGTCAAACTGTGCACATGCATCATTCTGCACAGTGAAGCACAAGAATCCAAGTGAAGTGTCACAGAAAAAAAAAAAAGAAAAGATTGGGCTTTACAGACTTAAAAGATTAGTACATTTAGTAAAATTAGTAAAGAAATGCAATTCATTAAGGTAATTTATCATTATATTAAGTGGATTTTTTCTTTTTTTTTTAAGTGGCCGTAAAGATGTTCTTATCTAATAAACACACAGGGACAAGAGGGAAAACTTGGATCAAATACAGGCTTTAAAATAAGCCCGTGACATCTCACCAGAGGTGAAACCTGAAGTCAGGCGACCAACAAACTACCATGACACAAAAAAAAAAAAAAGTCAAAGCAAACAAGCTGGCCACTGAGGTTTCTCAAAGGTGGCAGTGGGACTAAAACTCTCCACAGCCACTCAGTGATTTTGCCAAAACCAAAAACCAAGAGCAAATTGAGAGTCAACTGGACAGAGTAAGAATGCCCAAAATAAGAAATACATTTCCACCCCACATTCAACTTAGACTTTTACTCAAACCCAAAAACACAGAAAGCCAACTGAAGGTGTTGACTCTCTGGGACAAAACAACGTCTAACCTGTCTATATAAGTCTAACCTGTCTCCCAGCCAGACTGATTACCCTCAGCTGTGGGAGAACTACGCAGGTGCAGCCTATGGCCCCTGATTAGCAAAGAAACCTGTGACACTCACAGCTGAGTCACGTTTCCTTGATCGCCATGTGGAGTAAAGACAGAAATTGGAATTTTGTGTAACTATTGTTTTGTACCAAGCAAAAGCAGAGACAAAAGCAGCAACTGTTGAAACTCAAAGCCTTTTGTTCATGAATAAAACATAGCTGCGTTGTTACATTTGTATTCCCATGAACACAATAAATGAGTTTAGCTTTTCTGTAGTAACACCATGTTTGTGGTCAGAACTTTACATAATACAGCTAATGCAACCATTTTCAGATTTAACAGCCAGAGTTTGAGAGACACTGTTGTCCCTGGAGATATGAAGCTACACAAAGGGACTGCCATGCATTTATTTTATTCCTTTTAAGTGGAAAAGATTTCAAAACTCCCTGGCCACAGAAGGAAAAAAAAAAAAAAAAAAAGTTGAAGGTCCAGTGTGTAACATAGGGGGGTTTATTGCCAGAAATCTAATGTATAATATACCCATACATTTGTTTGCTGTCATTTATAATTGCTTTAAAATAAAAATACATATAAAATTTGGCTGTTATAATCATATAGTAAGCCTTTTATGTGTACTTTACATAACAGCAGAGGCTGCCATGTTTCTACAGCAGCACAAATTAATAAACAAAACAAAATGTGCATTTTGAAGCAAAAGTTGACTGAGCAAACTAAGAATGGCTCTGCCCATAAAACCAAAGCCTAAACCAACTTTAAAACCTATGTTTCTATGGGAACCTCATCAGATGTCCTATGTCCTTTCTGGTATGCAAAGGCCACCAGAAAGAGACAATGTGAAGAGAGAGCAGAGGACCAAATGTCACTAACTGCTAAACACAATTATACAAATGTTTAAATGTGTAAACTTCCCAAAATAATAAAATCAAATACTTAAAAAAACTCTCATATGCTGTCCACCATTGTCTTGAACTAGTCATGTGTCATAATTCCACACCCACCACCTCGATTACATGTCCCGCCCTCATTGCTGTCACCTGGGTTCAATTAGCCCCACAGTATATAGACTTCTCTCAGTGGTTTGGCTCAGTTTGACAGTTTGTCTGCTCATGCGTCTGATAGTGGGCCAGTGTTGTTCCAGACACCCGTCTGTGTGACAGTGCACACTGAGTGTCAGTGGGTAAAGATGGGGCGTAGGGAGTGGTTTGAAAAAAGGCCCTACATTTTGGACCTCTCTCTATAGCAAGCCCTTTCTAACATTTTATTTTAACATACATATACCAAACACATATTACTACAATATTTCCCCCAACCTTTACCAAACCACAGAAAACATGTAAAGATGAACATGTCAAAAAGTAACACTGAGGGTTTTGACAGATTCTGATGACAGGGTTGATATAAAATATGAAGTGAAAGTGTACAACACAAAATACAGAGTTAATCTTCTTAGAAGGGGAAAATAACTCCCTTTTAATTGCAAAACATTTGTACTGTAATATGTTATTTTTGAAAATATAACCTCTATGAACTCCACTGTGCATTGGTGAGGTTTAGAGCTGAATCTGGGGTTTACTGGTCACTTATGGTTTATTCATTGCTGTGGGGAAATGTGTCCTTTAGTGTTTGGACCCTTCCAGCAATTTAAGTGCAAAGTGCCATCACAGTGCAGCATCAGGAGACCAAGTCTCCCTCTGAGGAAAGTGCTTTTGGTCAAGGGTGACATTTGTAGTACTTTATGATAGCAACTGTAAAATGGAAAGCAATAAATACAAAGAAAGCACAAAAAATAGAGAGCTGAGATTTATTATTTTATTTTATTTTGGCGGGGGGGCAGTAAGGGTTAGTACAACAGTACATCTGAGTCAAATGTCACTGAATACAGATTTGGACCATGTGCTTTGGTTAGTGTTGCTACTGAGTGAGCATTGGTTTATGAATTCAAAGATTTCTTATAGCTGTGCGAGGGAGATGCTATCACCAGGCCTTGTAAGCAAACTCTCCACTTCTGTTCCTCTGATAAGAAACAAACCATCTCACAACACAAACAGGGGCACATAAAGAGAGAGGCTGTGCTGTGAGTCATTTGCACAAACATCTATGAATAGATCACCCTGCCTGTGAACCCACAACAGCAGTCATCTGTTTCTCTTCAAAACAAATATTAATTAAAGGGCACAAAGATCCTTCTCCTGGTCAATACTGCTGTGTTGACTAATCACTTTGTCCTGCAGAAGAAGCTTTTTAGCAATGGTTATCTATTTAATGCCAAGGCCCTTTAGAGTTCTTATCTATCCTCTGCAGATCTGTGAAATCCAGGATTACTACGGTGGCTGGTTCTGTCCAAACAATGACCTTCATTTAAGCAAAGGGGAACTTTAAATTTCCCATTCTTTTAATTTCTCCACTAGAGGTGGGCATCTTTCCCTTAGAGGACAAATCCATAGATATCTAGATGGGCAACAACATGATTCAGGGAAGTAAGAACAGGTTAATCATGTTAATCATCATGCTGCTTACCTTCTTTTAATAAATAATTTAAAAAGCCCAGAGATTTTGGGCAATAATACACAAGGATCTCGGATAAGAACATGGATCATTTCAGAACTATACCTGTTTAAAAAAAGATTTAAAAAAAAAAAAATTAATAGCATTTTAAGTTTAAAATGTTTGACACACCCATGCCCACAATATCAACATAAAACAGCATTATTTTTCTCATTTCGTATTGTCTAAAATGTGTTGTCCCCTAAACTTTTTACCTTTATTCATTCAAAGCCTTTTCACATCCTGAAAGGAATCCATGAAGTTCAATAGCACTGACCAGCATGGATTTGCTGACATAGTCACAGAAAATGGCAGAAAACTATAACCAGAATTTACAATCCGTTCGACCTCTGGTGCCAAACCAACCAGAAAAAAGTTAACAAAAATTGAAATTGCTTTGTACAAAAGTTTTGATGGCACAAGCTGAGGGACTTTAAAGGATTAAAGTTTGTCATGCTACACAGGTACATAATTATGTTAAATATGTGTACATGTATTATATATTGGGGGGGGTGATTTCTTCTCTTGACCAAATTTCTACTGGATAACCTAAGTAAATAGACAATAAGAAATAGATCAAAAGTTAAGTCTTGCAAGCATATTACAAACCACAGTGACTCTTGTGGGTGTAGTGATTGCTGCTAAAATCTTTTTTTGAAAGTTGAAGCAACAATATGAGGAAGAAATGAGTTGCATTTTTCTGCAGATCAATGTACAGTATTTGTCTTGTGATTATTACTCTACATGTAGTGAAACTGTAATTTGTTTTTTAATCTATTCCCTTGTTTGGTCCTTTTTGCTTTAATTTTTTTTTTGGTCGTAGGCAACAAACAGCTCATGGAAGAAGAGCTTAAATGTAGCTCAGCAACACTAACATAAGGAAAAACTGTCACAAGCCCAGCGTGGTCAATATATCACTCAATGCTGTGTTTCTGCTCCAACGCCGATAGGATGCAAGCCAGGAAATCTGGGCTTGGACCGAAAGGATGTGTTATTTATCATTAGAACTGTAAAACGTGGAGGCAGACCATGGAGAAAAAGGGGAGGAGGGAGAGAAGAACTCATGTTAAGAAGAAACATGTATCACCATAGAAGTGATTGATGGGGATGAGAAATCGGTTCTGTCATGGTGCAATTACAGCAGGGCGACAGGAAGTGTTTGAAGGACAGAGCTGGGGAGACCAGGAGGAAGTGATTCATGCTAGAGGAAAGTGCAGTAACACAAATTATGTCACGATCTTGACCTTGTGGCTGTGATGAGATGCCATCTCCCTTGTTAGTTTTTTAATATTCCTCTGCCTGGAAGAAATAGTTTTCATTAATGTGTATATTTTTTCATTAAAACTTGAAAAATTGACCATGGTCTCAAACTCTCATCTTTGTATTGAGAGTTTTTGTCTGTCTGCCTGCTTTTTCAGTGGGTGTGCACACCTGAGATCTGCTAATTAATCTTCTAAGTCTTGAGCCATGAGTATTTTTATAAGTGGCTCTATGATGTTGTGGTTCATAGGCCCCTTGACTGTTTTTGAAAGCATCACTGATCACATCAGCTCTGGTATTAGTTTCAATTTGCATGATACTAAGATTAGACGACCCAAGCTCTTAGTCTATCACAACTGTCCCTGTGTCAGATTAGGCAATCAGAGCCTCTCATTTCTGCCGTGACTTGACCATAAGTCATGACAATAATTAATCAACAATGACCAACGAGCTGTCAGGGGGAGGAGGGGACTAGATGAGGGAGCAGATGTAATGTCTGGTTCAATGTGATACTTGCTGGATCGTGGTTTGTATGTGCTGAATACTCTGTGGTCTCACTGTAATGTCAATGTAACTGGTGTCATCAAAGACCTTGTAGAAGGTAGGGAAACATGTACCAGACCTTCCTTTTGTGAGGTTGTGACCCAAGATCCTGTTATCACAACATTTAGAGTTGTGCCTGTCAAAAGTGTTAAATTCAGATAATAGCCAAATTTAACGGCATTCCCAGCATTATTAGTCTGGAGACCTATTCTTTTTAACTGAAAACCCATCCACTTGTTTTTTTCCCCTTACGTTATCCTATTTATTTTTTTTACATTTTGTTGATAAATCAATAAAAACAATTTGAAATGAATAACCATGGTTAAAAACTTCATAATTATTTAACCATAAAGGCTTGGCTACAGGGAATGTTTCTGCACTCTGAAAAAAATGTAATACAGTATTTTACAATGAATTACAATAGTACAGTGAAAAAATGACAACTGCAGGGGGAATATAAGTCTGGTGCACCAGCCTAAAGTGCCTGCGGCAACAAGATCGGTTATGCAGAATGAGGGACCACTCTCCAGTGACGCAGGTGGCATCTGCGGAAATACAGTTAACGTTTATTTCCACCCAGCTTTAAAAAAACAGCAATGTTGCTACATTATCTTAAATGGCCAAGTTGTGAAATGCAACCCTGAGCTGGTATGACACTTGTCACTTCCATCATCAGCACAAACTAAACCAACAGCAAATCATTTTAATCTGGCACAGGAACAGTGGGCAACACGTATCTGTGCCCACAGAGCAACAGGGTATTAGGGGCCTTGCTCAGGGGCATCTCAAGCCTTGACCGTCCTGGGATTTCAACCGGCACCCCTCCTTACAAGTTTCATTCCTTTTCCTCTTAGTCATGGGCTGCACAGTTAACATCCTACTGACTTAAGCAGCAGAGTGAGTGCATCTTGAAAATGTCTTGCTTTTTATTTTGGCACCCATGTTCCAGTGAAAGTGATCACAAATGACTATCTATATTATGTCACAATCATAGATTTGGTACATATTCTGTACCTATTTCAAAGTAAAAGCATGCCAGCATTTCTCTGACTGAATCCATTTGTTTCTGATTGTATTCAATCACTTTTTTTTCCTTTTGCTGTGAAATATTTGCAGGACTATTAAATGCATGGCTACATCCTGTAGAGTCTAGTATGGTGTACGAGCTAATGCTAAAATCTGTTGCCAATAACCTAAGGCAATGTTTGATAGTCATAAGTTTCCCTAACTTAGATGTATTTGGACGCTGGTTTTGGAAAACCTGAATAAAGTGTCAATGAATCATTGCTGGCAGACTCTGACATTCTGGCTGTCTGATGTAAATATTTTGCCAGGACATGTTGGACAATTTAATATTATTCTCAGAAGGATGCTTCATGGGGAAACTTGTCCAAACAGAACTGTTTGTGTAAGCACAATGCAAGGTATAAATGCCACACTACCCATGTTTGTTTGTAAAACAGCCTGTTAGAGACAGGAACCTGTGGCCATTTATAAAGCAAAACAGGGCAGGCGCAGTCACGGCTCTGCAGCTGACAAGCTCTTCGTGTGAACAACAGACACACAGAAGCATCAAGTGTTACAAGGAAATTTCTGATTGAAAAGTCGGGGTGTGACCAAATGTAATTCACCCTGCGGGGAACACGAATGACTGAAAATGTCAAAGGCAAATGTTAACATATTTCACATAAAAACACAAATGTGAACCATTTTGGGGCAGTGGATCACCAAAGTCATTAGTATTCATCCTCTGAGGATAATACATATTTGCTCAAAATGCCACAGCAATTCATCTTAAAGTTTCAAATCATGAAAACTTAATGTGAAAGCTGCTGGTTAATATACATTCATGAAGAGGAAGAAGAGAGAAGTAGATTAATTTCCATGAAAGGTATACTTACACTCAAGGGTTGGCAACTTGGAGTTTTATCTCATAGAGTCACTCTCCAGCAGTTTCCAACTTTTTCAGTACTTTCATAAATCCACTGTTCACATCAGCACTGACCAAAGGTACAGCTGACCCTGTTAAGCTGAAAAGCCGCCTCAGCACTTCAGCGTGGATAACAGAGTTGCAACTGACAGCGAGTTTAGCTCAGTTTCCTGAGTGATTTGGGGAACTGATGATGGATTTACAATATCCTGTCTTGCCTTCACACCTGCCCAATACATTTCTTTCTTCTTCACTCTATCATTCTTCCCTACATCTTCTTTTTCACCCCCTCCCCTGTGACACCCCGACCCTCTCACTTCCTCTCTTCCTGCTTTCCTTTTTTCTTTTTTTGCAGGTCTTGAGTACGTGTGGAATCTCTGTCTCTGCTGGGCTCGGTGCAGTCAACAGACCAATGATGAGCCAACGGATATTGATCCTAATAATGATCCACACCCTCTCATTTAATTAGTTCTGAATGTGTTGTGAAATTTCACAGCATATCCGTGTCTGTCTCCAGAGGCAAACGAGGTAAACATTCATTTGATCAAGCAACGACTTTATTATATGAAATATCTATTGCATCTTTCAGGAAAAACATCCATATCACTGATATGCACATGACATTAGAGACAGAAAATATGCTCAGTCTGATATGGAATATAAGCTCTAAAAAAATAGAGATAAAAGTTGCAGAATCACTTTGTTACATGTTTTTGCACAACCTTAAGTGACCTTGTGTTTGTGTGCATTAAGTACAATTTAAAACACAGTGGTCACTCAGACAAAGCCAGAGAACAGTCTTTCAGGACACTCACTCAAATGCTTTTAAACTCAAGTACTAAAGGACTGTATTTTGAACATTTGTTCAAGGTTGTTTCGGTCTACCATAAAGGCTCTCTATATGAACTGAACTGCTGACGTTCAATAGAATTTGTTTCTACTCATGTATGTAAGTTATGATTTCATATGAAAGTATATGAAAATTAATAAAATAATGAGAAATAAGCTTTGTACATTTTTTTTAGAATCCGAAATGAGATCATTACGAAAGTACAGGCCAGTATTTTCCAGTCATTCACATTTCTTTTCCCCCAAATTATATTTTAATATTGATTAACAGAACAATGAAACACTCATTTTTTTAAAACTCACTTGCAGTACAACTAGAGTAATTATCTTAATTTTATTGGACTCTCAACTAAAGAGGGTAATACATCACTTGTGTCTAGCTGTTTGTTGGATTCCCAGTTCATGTGATGTAGGTACAGTAAATTATTATTATTATTATTATTATTATTATTATTATTATTATTATTTCCCTTTGGAGAAACAATTCAGTCACATACTGTACCTAATATGACCGTAATTTAAGATGTGTATACAGTAAGAAACAGGAAATTGGTCCTGACAACCAATGGATGCTCCAATACTCATGAAAATTGACTTGACTTGATGTGGGTTCCACATCACACTTGAACATTTCAAATGAATTACCCCTGCAGCTGGTTTCACTTACACATGTGAAATGTAACATGCACACCCATGACAAGATGATGTAGGGGGTGCAGATATGACAACCAAATATTGCTGCTTGCACCATTTTCTAAAAATATTTTTCATTCATGTTTGCATTGTAGTTTAGGTTTTACTGAAAATTAATTTAATACATCAAATACAGCGTGTTGTGTCAGTAAAGGGTTTGTCATTATTAAATTCATGTTGTTACAAACTCTAGTTATCATTACCTTATCCATAGTGGATTAATATAAAACCCAGGTATCATACTAAAATTTCTACATTATTTAAAAAAAAGTCTATTTTCTTATCCAGAGATAAATCATTTAAAAGAGTAATTCTCTTGACGGGTCATTAAATAAGACACAGAATAGTAATTTATTAAACATCTGTACATATAATTCAGTGAATTAATGTAACTCATGTTTGATTTATTGTAACCAATTCTTTCTTAATAAGGATTAAATAAGACAAAAGCAATGTATTGGTCTCAGCTACAAAAGACTTGTACTATATGTTAAATTGTATGTTACCTTATTTCACTTGAATCCATGTGAGAACTATCCTGAGTTGCGATGCCAGCCAAGCATGAGTAAGGCCAGCATGTCACTTGTATTAATTAATTTTAAGACAGTGGTCTCCTGGAGGACAGTCATCACTCGGCCTGTATGGCTCAGTAGATTTCAGCATTAATATGCATCACTCTTTTTAACTTTCATTATTAAGCTCTAGCCAAGAGCAGTGTGTGGATGACACATGACAAAAGAAAAGAAACCCCATCACCCATGATGAGCTTGAGTGAGAAAATTCAATAGTGAGCTTAGGAAATGAAAAGAGCAGTTTGATAAGAGAAATAACTGGGAATCTTTTTTTTCTTTTCTTTTTTTATTCCTTATTATATGCCCGCTCCATGAAAAGCCATGAGTGTCTGTCATGAGTGGTTGTGTTCTGTTCACAGAGTGGTCTAATCCAGACTCTTCATGCTGTCAGGTCCACTGCCTCCTATTGTGCTCCTTGGCTGAATCTGATTATCTACAGCATTACAAGTAGCCAAACTCAAACTACCTCATTGTTAAGAGAACAATACATTTTGGCCACATCTGGGCTTTGCTGAACTATGGATATGAACTATGATCTGAAAGAGTTCACCACAAAGTTCACAGAAAACTCTAATGACATCCATAACCTTTACGGCATCCACTTAAAACAGCCACTGATCTAATTTAATTGTAAAAGATGGTAATTACCTTTTTTTTTAAAGACCGTGTAAAGCCAATGCAGTGTTTCTTCTCTTTACATATTATGTTAGACAATCGTGGCTGAGAACATATGAAAGAAAATTACAACTTTGAGGTAAGGATTTATGGAATAAAGCCTGAAACTTGTTTTCTTTTTTTAAGGCATGTCTAAAAATAAAGCTTGAAAACGCACCAGATAACTCCTAAAACAGTTTAACGATATAAATATCCTTTGCGTGCTTTTGTCCGTCCTGGGAGAGGGATCCCTCCTCTGTGGCTCTTCATGAGGTTTCTTCCATTTTCGCCCTGTACAAGGGTTTTTGTGAAATGTTTCCACACTCATTGTGAGGGTCTAAGGATAGAGGGTATCACTTGCTGTACAGACTGTAAAGCCCTTCAAGGCAAATTGTGTTTGATGTTGGGCTGTTGGACATAAAAATGTTTTGACATTATCTACTCACTCATGAGTAACTGCATCTGCTCCTATACTGCCTTTGGTTTGCTAGCTGACGTGTCTTTGTCCTGCAAATTTGTCACCCACAAAAGCTTTGCCACTTGATTTAAAGGGTTAAAAAGATGTTGTTCCAACTTTCCCAGGCAATTTTTTAAGATTCTTGCTACCTTATGGCTATTGCCTCTACTCCTGTCAGACTGAATTGGTATGATGACCAGGAACATAATTTGTAAGGGTTCATCCTTGAAATTTGTACCAATGAAATATCTTTTTTTTTTTGCTCAATATTTAAACATTTTTTTTTTTTTAGTTCACATTAGAATGGTTAAAAATTATAGCGCAGTGATAACAAAGAGGTCAATATGTGAGACATAGCACTGGATTGTATACCAGAGGCCATTTTTATAGATTGATGGCTGATGGGGCATTCCCACAAATAAGAGAAAAAGAAACTCCAGCTTTGAGTGAATCAGAAACACTAGAGGAAATTTTTCCTGCCAATCTTCACTCTCCGATTTTTCACATCTTATTGCTCACCCGCCAGACTTTTCAGTTGCTCTCCTCGTCATAACAACCTCGTTATTCTTCCTGATCAGCACTGAGCACACAATGGGCTCTGCATCAGCAGCAGACAAAATATCACTCTGCAATCAGCCCATTCACCGTATAAGCCACTTATCACGCTGCATGCTCTGACAGGGCCTGGAGCGCAATCAGATACACCTCATGAATGAACAAACTCAGACACCAACTGCCACTTTTAATTTGATTGGGCAAACAGTGGATTAATGGAGGCTCACTGGGTGTAAAGATGAGAAAAAGCCGTGCAAACTGTAGTATGAATTATGTCTTTACTGCTCAAAGGCAGCCATTAGACCACTTAATCATAAAATATTTCTCTGGATATCCAGGGAGTCCTGCTGCATTAAAGCAAAATTTGCTTTAACCAACCAAATGCTGCAGAGACATGTCAGCCAAGACAGCCCAACAAAATCTGAAGACTTAAGGAACTTCAGCCGGATCGCTTCCACCCCCCCGGGGCCCTGTCACCGAGGAGTTTTAACCAACTCGGGAACATCAGCCACAGAGATAAATGAGCCCACCAGACTCTGCTTCCTCATTGGAAGGCGTGTTGGTAGGATTGAGGAGGTCTTCGATGTACCCCACCACCAACCCACAATGTTCCGAGTCGAGGTCAGCAGCACCCCATCTTGACAGTGCACTGCTCCCCTCCTCTTGAGGTGCCGGATGGTTGACCAGAATCCCCTTAATTGTTCTCCATGGCCTCACCAAACTGGACACCCTTATGCTTGAACATTGCATTTTGTTATGTATAGTCCATGATGAGCACAGAAGTCCAACAACAAAGCACCACTTGGGTTCAGAATGGGAGGGGGGGGGCATTCCTCCCAGTCACCCCATCCAGATCTCACTGTCATTGCCCACGAGCATTGAAGTCCCCCAGCAGAACGAGGGAATCCTCAGTAGGAGCACTTTCTAGCACTCCCTTCAGGGGCTCCAAAAAGGGTGGGTACTCTGAACTGCCACAAACAGTCAGGACCCGTCCCCCTTCCCTGAAGGTGGAGGGAGGCTACCCTCCCATCCACAGGGGTGAACACCAATGTACCAGCTTGGCGCATCTCACCAGGTGTAACCAGAGTGGAAGAGAATACAACCCCTCTTGAAGGCCCAAGCTGTGTGTCGAGGTGGGCCCAACTATATCTAGTTGGAACCTTTTGACCTTGTTCACCAGTTCAGACTCTTCCCCCTCCAGAGAAGTGACGTTCCACATTCTTAGAGCCAGCTTCTGCAGCCGAGGGTCAGACTGATAAGGTCCCTGTCTTTGGGCCACCACCCAACCCACACTGCATCTGACGTCCTTGGTCCCTCCCATAGGTGATGAGCCCATGGGAAGGGGAATCCATGCTGCTTTTTCAGGCTGTGCCCGGATGAGCCCCATGGGTGCAGGCCTGGCCCCCAGGCACTCGCCATCATGCCCCACCCACAAGCCCGGTTCCTGAGGGAGCCCTGGTGACACACGTCTGGGTGTTTTTATTTATTTATTTATATATATATATATATATATAATTATTCATGCCATGCCTGATCCCCTGTTATCATTCTGCTGTCATGCTTTCAAGAGATCCTAATTTTACTTATATTTTGCCTATATTTTCACTGTCTAAATAATTATTGGCATTGTAGTTTTGTCAGTGTCCTCTTACAAGGATTGTCGCATCTCTTTGTAAAGTGCATTTTGTGTAAAGTTCAGCATAAAAAAGCAGTATCTTTTTGAAGAAAATAGTGGCTTCAAGTGGCTTTTTCATCAAAGAACCAAAATGCTGGGTTGTCCTTTCAGCTTTCCTCTGCACAAAGCTCAGATTTTGTCGAAGGCTGCAGCACCTATGAATTCAAAGCACAAGCTATTTTTCTCCTCAGGGTTGGAAAACATATTTTCTTCTTTCACAATTAGCTAGTGAGAAGAGAATTGAATATATTGCATCATATTTTCTGAAGATTTTGTAAAGTTCAATAGTTCCTGTACCCAATTAAAGTCTGTGACTGGAATCATGTGCGTGTGGCTACAGCACAGTTTAACTGTCTGTTAACTGGAATTCAGTTGAACTTTTTACAGTATATAAAGAATAATTATCTAAATATGTAATGCTGCATTATATTTCTGATATTTATTTATCTGCAGAGACTCATGGTTGTTGTTGTGCCTCTGTGGTTGAATTCAGAGTCTGTGAATTTTAATTAAGTTTTTACCTTTTTGTGAAAGCAGCACCATGTTTAGCTGCATATTCATCATGCACTGTATTGGGGCTGATTGAAGTTACTTCCTCTGTGCTCCTTTCCACCATTTCCTGATTGCTAACCCAGCTTAGAAATTCTTACAAATGCTGCAGCACACATGAGTTATTGACATGCAGCTGCCTCTACAGTAACTAACTGCAAAGAAAGGCATTTTATTTTTGTTCCCTGTTGACTGTGAATCAGCACCTGGGACTACTTAAAATAATAAAATACTTGGAATTGGTGGAACTCACATAGTACAGCTGGGAGCGTCACATGAGTTTCAGTTTAAAAACCACATGTCTTCAAATAAAATGAATACCTTAAGTTAAGTTTTTATCTGTATGCTTCTATGCACATGCAATAAGCATTTGTGTTTTGTGCATAGTTCATTGTCATCAGGAATTATAATTAAATGAACATTCACATTTCATTGGTAGTTTTACTTCATAACAATATAAGGTCCTTCATCTGCTTATTTTATTTGGATTTTGCTTTGTCTTTAGGGTCTTTTGAAGGTCCAGTGTCCACACTTTCCTGACATGCTTGAGGAAGAAAGAAGAGAGAAGAGGAATCTGGAGTTCATTCTGTTACAATCTGCATTTTCATCATTAGATGTTACTAATTCTTTTATACTGCACCTTTTCTTTTTTCTTTTTTTTTAATTTCCACATTTCACATGTCACCTCATACCTGTACTAGGTACTTTTTAATCTTCCTTAATCGTAACTCATTTTTGTTATTTTAAGGGTTTTTTTTAGTGTATTTCTTTTCATATTTTTTCCTAATTGAGAATGACAGACATATGGCACAGTGACAGTTAAGTTTAATTTAATAAGTGCTATAAGCAAAAAACTGGGTTTTCCAATGTGCCACCATCTGTAAAAGATGTTTGTGCATATGTATATATATATATATATATATATATGGGACAATATGTGCTTGGATAATTAAATGTACAGTTGGAAAAAGCAAATTAAATAGAACAATTATGCATGAATGTCAGGAAATCCTCATCCTCTTATACATTTGTGATAATAGAGCTGTACCAACTCCACCTGCACATGTGACTGATATCTGTCAGTGCCGGATGCTGTGCCAATGGCTGCTTTCTCAGGTAACAACAATCTGTTTGTTCCATTTTACACGCTTATCACAGGGCCAATAATTATGTTAATTAACAGAATGATTTTGTCCTTTTGTTTTGCCTCCTCCTTTCAGTACATATTATGTAGCCAGGTGGCACCAGTGAATATCTGGTGATGGTGGTGTTCAAAAGCTGAACCTACTGTATGTGTGATTTTTTTTAATGAGCTGTTAATACATTGAGTCTGTGCAATGTTTCCCTCCTGTATGTAAAATCATGCATTTATATTAAAAACACCATAATCCAACATATTTTTATCAAGGCGTTGTGTGACTATAAAATGAGGCTTTTCGGGGTAGAATAGGGTGAATTCATCAACAGGCCTGCACCTGGTTGGACTCAAAAATGCTGGGATTAATTGCTGCAGTGTGGGTGATTCAACACTCATCTGCAGTTTTAGCATGTGTATTTGGTGTCAGGCTCACATTCATGAGGAATTTCAAGTATTGGTTTCAATCGTTTCTACTCATTTTATTAGTTATTCTCTAATACCAGCTGGAATCTAATCAATCAAAGGAGTGGTGTGGCTTATAAAAAGAGCCAACTGAAATGCAGGCTGGCACATCCAAAACGTCACCATGGCACAGGCTGACAGATGAAAGGATATAAATCTTAATAGCCACTTTGTCTAATTTTTTTTTTTTTTTTAAATAGGATATGTGCAGTTGTCCAAATGTCATAATTCCTGTGCTTCATGCACCTTCTGATATTTAAACATGCAAAGCAATGCACCAATAGTACCAGTCACAGAGACCATTTTCACCCAAATTACATTGCACTTTTCGACTCTCGCAATCACACCCACATCCACGCCCCTCCTTGTTCATAGTCAATTTAACAGGGCGACACCAAAACACCTTACAGGAACGGGTGAGAAAATAACCTATGGACAAAAAAGCCACTTTAATAGCACAAATAAACCCAAACCTCCTCTGTGCAATGCCATAAAAAAAGAGCACTCTGTGCCTCCAGAGATGTTTTGGAACATGCCCCAGGATGAATAAAAGTTTGAGGTAAAGGAGCTAAGCTGTAGGGAAAAAAATCTTAAGACAGCACCTTCCTATACACACAGAACAGTGTCTCACCTGCAGATCCCCAAACTTCACAATATTATAAGGAATTGGCAAAAACTCAACATAGAATGTCTGTTGTTGAACTGTATGGAAATATAGAAGTATGGCAACACCAGAAATTTATCTTAGGTCAGTGTTTAGAGGGTGGATACCCATTTGTAGTCTATTGGAATGCTTGGAATGAAAATCTTCTGAGAAACAACAGAGAAAAATATGAGCAAGTATTTCTGTAACAAGACAGTCAACAAGACAAAACCACGTTCACAGCTGATAAGTGATAAGAACTAATATGGAAACAAATGCATGTAAAAGATGTTTTCAAAAGGCTTCCATCTCTACCTGTCCAGACTTCCGTAAATCAAAAATCAAGCTAAGACATATTTAAACTTCTAACACAGATGGCAGATGTGCATGGAAATCCTTTAAAAAAAATGCCGTGTGAATGTAGCTTTGCTTATGTCCTGTTCATAGTTACATAACATATGAACACAGTATTTGTTATGTTTCAGGCACTACAATTTCAGGTTATGCTGGCTAAGGATGGAGGATGTGACTGGGCTCAGGTTGGGTTCAAACAAAGGGTTTGGTTTGTTTTCTCTTGGGCTTGGTCAGGTTTGGCACCCTGTGCTGCACTCTCATCCAAAGTATTAAAACAGCATGAGAGAAGAAAGAAAAGAAGATCAAAACAGAAATGCAACATTATGGACTCCAACTGCCATTAACGAAGAACAAACAATACAAAACATTTTGTGCAAGAGGAATGCACTTAAAGTGCAGCCCAGCTTTGTCGTCACTGTTTCAGTCCAGTGTAATCCCTGCACTGGAGGCCAGTCCCTGCAGGCCACTCAATCACACATTCACTCGCTGGGTTCACCATGACAAATAGATGTGTTCCTGCCAAGCTGTTCTTAAACTAATGAATGTGTTTTCTATAGTATACTAGTGTGCACCACCAGACCAGGCCTGACTTTTGTTTCTGCTGAACCAGGAAAACAACCTTGCTGTTTGTCACTTCGGAGGTCTATATCACAGTCCTCCAGCGATAGGTATTTCTCAGGAAGACAGATTGATACTTCAGTTGCCTATTCTGTGCTCACTGCACTACAAACAACCTGCTCGTATCTATACATAGTCTGCACTTGTTTCAGAAGATAAACCACACCGGAACACTGTCCTCCCTTTTCTTCCTCACATGAATCACCTTCTTTTATTTTACTAATATCACGCAGGAGAAAAAATAAACACTCTGCTTCTTTCAATAACTGTCTGTCCGTTTTGACAGGAACAGAAGAGAACAAAGTGGATCTAGTGCTTTTAAGAAAATGTTCTTGCTTATCCACATTTCTTGAAAACGTAGAAAATATTTGTTAGCGCACTCCAAAATGACCCACATGAGCTTTTTGCTGATCTGGTGCCCCCATTAGCAAGACTAAAATAAGATAAAACAGCAGTATTATCTTCAGGTGCAACGCAAAACAACGAAACTGGGACAATATCGTATTCCTGGGAAACCAAAGCTGGAAGTTTATACAGCAGAAAATGATTGTGAGTAGACTGGAGGAAAAGTTTTCTGGATAAGGTTTGGTGTCAGGTGGCTTCAGAAACGATCGATAGATTTTTATCTTGCGTTTTGTGTTATGAGGGACAACAATGGGAATAAAATCTTCCCATTTTAATTAAAATAAACAGAAAAATATTTATTAGAGTGACAGATTTACACTACACAAAGACAAGACAATGTGATTAAAAATTGAAAAGAGTCAGTACATAAAGTGTGTAGCTACAGTTAACATTTGCATAGTGGGTAGACTAACTTAATAGGAGAGACTGCAGAGTCTGTTAATAGAAACTCAGTCTTATGGCTTTCATCTTGTCAGTTTCTAATATTAAAGGATCATGTATTTGATATTTCAAATATTACTGTTTTGGGCAAG